>OW240920.1:67900107-67916447 GCA_933207985.1 Pelobates cultripes
ACACACACACTGTATGGACTCAGCAGTCTGTGTGTGTGTGTATGGACTCAGCAGTCTGTGTGTGTATGGACTCAGCAGTGTGTGTGTGTGTGTGTGGTTGTGTGTCCCCATACACACACACTGTATGGACTCAGCAGTCTGTGTGTGTGTGTATCGACTCAGCAGAGTCTGTGTGTGTATGGACTCAGCAGTCTGTGTGTGTGTATGGACTCAGCAGAGTCTGTGTGTTTGTGTGTATGGACTCAGCAGAGTGTGTGTGTGTGTGTGTGTGTGTGTGTATGGACTCAGCAGAGTCTGTGTGTGTGTATGGACTCAGCAGAGTCTGTGTGTGTGTATGGACTCAGCAGAGTGTGTGTGTGTGTGTGTGTATGAATTCAGCAGAGTGTGTGTGTGTGTATGGACTCAGCAGTCTGTGTGTGTACGGACTCAGCAGAGTCTCTGTGTGTGTACGGACTCAGCAGTCTGTTTGTGTATGGACTCAGCAGAGTGTGTGTGTGTATGGACTCAGCAGAGTCTGTGTGTGTGTGTGTGTGGACTCAGCAGTCTGTGTGTGTGTGTATGGACTCAGCAATCTGTGTGTGTATGGACTCAGCAATCTGTGTGTGTATGGACTCAGCAATCTGTGTGTATGGACTCAGCAGAGTCTGTGTGTATGGACTCAGCAGAGTCTGTGTGTGTGTGTATGGACTCAGCAGTCTGTGTGTGTGTGTATGGACTCAGCAATCTGTGTGTGTGTGTGTGTATGGACTCAGCAGTCTGTGTGTGTGTGTGTATGGACTCAGCAGTCTGTGTGTGTGTGGACTCAGCAGTGTGGTGTTTTGGACTCAGCAGTCTTTGTGAGTTGTTGTGTAGGAAGGGCCCCAGTGTATTGCTTTGCCCAGGGGCCCTTAACTCTGTTAAAATGGTACTGCTTGTGTGTGTCAGTGAGCTTCTATTTAGTGAGCATGTGTGTGTCAGTGAGCTTGTCTTTAGTGAGCTTGTGTGTGTGTCCCTGAACTTCTTTGTAGTGAGCCTTCTGTTTATACAAGTGAGTGTCTGTAGTAAGCTTGTGTGTGAGTCAGAGAGTTTTGTCTGTCAGTAAGCCTATTTGCGCATGTCAGTGAGCTTGTGTGCTTACTGTACTATATATATATATATATATATATATATATATATATATATATTTGACTTGTAGGAATGGCATACGTTTTTTTTCCAGGGCTGCTTTGGATTCCCAGGGATTCCCAGTTTGGCTCTGCCAGCGAGTGCACTTTACCGCTGAATAATCTGTGTGAGCTGCCGCACACTTTAGCCTTGTTACACGCGTCTGGGAGCTGCTGTTGACAGGTACTAGTAGTCTAGAGATTGGGGTATATGCTCAGCTATCTGTATAATACAGATCTGTGTGTATAAAATATCCCGGGATAGTCAGTGCTTCCTGTATAGTGCTGCTCTCTGTCTTGGGATATTATACACAAACAGACCTGTATTATACAGAGAGCAGCACTATACAGGGAGCACTGAGTGTCCCAATGTATTATACACACAACCCTGTATTATACAGAGAGCACTGACTGTCCAGGGATATTATACCCAGACAGTAATTGATAGCTGTGCTGCAAAATGTCCTTGGAATTTTTTTTTCAAATGTTGGCAACTATGGCATTGTATCAAGGATAATGTGTTTGTTTTTTTAATAACCCCTGGTGGAAAATAATGAATCCTCCACCAGGTATTATTTAAAAAAACAAAACACATTGTGTCGGGGCGTGGCTTAACATGCGACAGGGGCGGGCTCAAACTGCGGCGAGGGCGGGGTTAAATGTGCCCCCCTACTTTTGTCACTGGCCCTCCATGTGCCCCCCCGAAAAATGAATCCTAGAGACGCCACTGATTCATAGGAGGGATCCATTCCCTCTCCCCTATTTAAAACCAAATCTACCAAACCCTGGTCTTGTGAACTCCTAGAGATTAAAAACCTCCTCTTCCTTAGTTAACCCTTGTCTGTCTGAACCTGCCTTGATTGACCCTTGCCTGCCTGAACCTGCCTTGGTTAACCCTTGTCTGAAACTGCCTTGATTAACCCTTGCCTGCCTGTACCTACTGTGATTAATCCTTGTCTGTCTGAATCTGTTTTGGCTAACCCTTGTTTTTCTGATCCTGTCTGGATTATCTGGTCAACCTCTGCCTGCCTGATTCCCTTCTTAGACCACCTGGTAAACCTTCCCCTACTTTTTTAACCAGAGAAAGACTATGTGTTTTTTGGTCCTGCCTTGATTATTCAATTAAGACTTTCCTTTTGTTTTCCAGGTCCTGGCCCTGCACTGAATGGTCTTGTCTTTGGACAATACATACATTGAGTTAAGTAAATTTGCTTTGTCCAGTTCTCTACATAGTGAGCCCATAAACCATAACACAGGTGCATTCTGCATTTACAAATATTTATGAAAAAAATGGATAGTTCTGAAGAGCTCAGTGAATTCAAGTGTGGTACTGTGATACGATGCCACCTTTGCAATAAGTCAGTATATGATATTTCATCCCTGTTAGATATTCCACAGTCAACTGTAAGTGGTTTCATTGAAAAATGGAAGCATTTAGGAAAAGCAGCAACTCAACCACAAAGCGGAAGACCATGTATAGTCACAGAGCAGGGTCACCGAGTGCTGAGACGCATGGTGCATAAAAGTCACCAACACTCTGCTGATTCCATAGCTGAAGAGCTCCAAACTTCCATGGCATTAATATCAGCTCAGAAACAGTGCAGCGGGAATGGGTTTTCATGCCAGAGCAGCTGCATGCAAGCTTCACATCACTAAGTACAATGCAAGCGTCAGAGCAAGTGATGTAAAGCATGCCAACACTGGACCCTGGAGCAGTGGAGTGACAAATCACACTTCTCGATTCTATTATATCCAGGACATTTTGGATGATGCTGTGCTTCCAACTTTATGGGGACAGTGTGGGAAAAGCACTTTTATTTTCCAGAATTACAGCGCACAAAGCAAGGTCCATAAAGACATGACTGGACGAGTTCGGTGTAAAAAAAAACTTAACTGACCCACACAGAGCCCTGATCTCAACTCAATTGAACACCTTTGGGATAAACTGGAATGGAGATTGTGAGCCAGACTTTCTTGTCCAACATCAGTGCCTAACCTCGCAAATGCTTTGCTGCATGAATCTGAATAATTCCCACAGAAGCACTCCAGAATCTTAGGTGTTATAGCTGCAAATGGGGGATTAACTACATATTGTCTACGTTTTTTGAGTGCAATGTTACAAGAGTCCCTATAAGGTGTCCCGATATGTTTGTCCATATAGTGTATATTGACACTCCATAAAATACATATTTGCATTCATACACACTGTGCAAATACATCTGTGCTTTTACAGACACACAATTGCATATCTACATTTACAAACAAATGCATACTAATACTCAAAAGTGCTGAGTTTACAAGGGAAATCTTGGGCAGATCATAATGCTCAGCCACCGTGCTACCAGGAAATGGCCTCCACAACTCTCCTGGAATACCACCCCTTTCTTACCACTAGGTAAGCAGGAGCAGGGCACATGAAAAAAAAACCTCCCCCAAACTTCCAAGCCAATTCTCAGATACCACACAACACAGCCTCTCCCTCACACACAGCATTAATCCCCACTCAGATTCCCCTCCACACAAAATTCAGCCACCACACATGCAACACTCAACTAGCACACATGGGCAAATTCAGCCACTACAGACATTCCAGAAAAAACCAAACTCAGCCATTAGACAAACATAGCACTCAGTTCCCCCTCCCCCCCTCTCCCCCTCCACAAACACACACGCCTCCCTCTCCACACACACAAACACAACACTAATACAAACACAACACTAGGAGTGGGCCCAATTTGGAATCCTGCCTAAGGCCTCAGGTGATATTAATCTGGCTTTGCCCTAAATTCAAGCAACAATGTTTGAAATGGTTCCATTATGATTTACACTGTATCTGTGATGATTTTTTACGACTGGTGAGCCATTGTAGCATCTCTCAAACAATGTTCAACATCATAAACATACTGTTTAAATGGCAAGATTTTTCTTGTGACGAGTCTAAGAGTGTAAAAAGACCCTCCAGATTTTCACAAGTTTTTAATTACGTTTATGCATCCTAGTGAATCAGTGTATGACATTATGTCACATGGTGATATTCCCCTAAAACTCACCCAGGATTACAAGGAAGTTTCCAGTCATTGAGCATAGCATAGCAAATGATGGCTTATATCCTTGTGTATGATTTATCCAAAGACAATGCCAATTCATTGAATGCCTGAGTCTTGCAGATGCCCTTATCAGTGTTAAACCTACAGGTGTCTTATTGTCATTGTATAAGGTGTCAATGCAGATGCAAACTTTAATTCTTTATTCAATGGTAAATTAAATCAAATGTAATTTTGCTATTCCCTCTGTGTTAAAAAAAAATTAACTCGATTTGTTGAGTATTCCCATAGTTTCAAAACGATATATTGTTTTGTTTTTTTCAGAAGGCATAATACAGTAAACAGATGGTGCATATATGTAAATCTAGAATTACATATTTTAAGCCCACTAAGATTGAAACAAATGCCATTAAAAAGCCAAATTCATATAAAGACATTCTTGCAATATATTGTAATGTCATAGAAAAAACATTAACAAGATAATGGTTGCCATAACAATATGAACGGTCAGATGAATTCGTGCCAGTATTAAGAATGCATCTAAATCATTAGGTATCCATGCAGTGATGAAAGTGCATTGACAGAATATTTAAACTATCACCTAGATTGATTACGATTATCTTCTCAGAATACTGTATCCAGCTCCATAACCATAGAGATGCAAATATAAAATACATATGAAAATATTATATATTTTTCCCTTCATGTTTTAAAATATGCATATTCAACAAGAAAGGAGGAATAATAATGCAATAAAAGCTACTATGATATCAGAAAAATTTAAAAATAATTCAAACATTTCTCAAATCAGATATGAAGGTGAGCACCACGGAGTTGTGACCTGGACAATTCTACAATTTTTTTCCAGGTTGTTATTCATATTGTGAAGGCTTGTTTTTTTTTTAAATTTGAAGCAAAAAATAAATTAACTTTGACCGCTGATAAACTGTTTGTACAGCATATATCTTCTGTCCTTGTTTTAACTCGTTTTACCTTGGCTTTCTTTTAAAATTGAATGTATATTTTAGTGCACAAGTAGCTTTTTACCTAACACATTTTAATTTATAAAATAATTACTCATCTATCTGTAATCAAGGACCTCCCATGCTAAGCATTATTGCTGTCACTTATGGCACTAGGTGTTATGTATTGTATGTGCTATGATAAAATTATTTTTTTCAGTACAGATTAATACATATTTTATCATTCACAATCCCTTCATTGGTGTTTTTTGCCAGTCATTTTCTAGTTTTTCTGTGTGAGAGTTATACTTTTCACAGCAAAAAAAAAAAAAAACAACATCTTGGATCAAATTAATTTCAACCATGCAAACATTTAAAAAAGAAATGATTTGTATAAACCATAAAGGCAAAAAAATTGACAAATTAGCATACTGCAAAATACATATGACAGCCCCCACCCCTGTTCCCACTACAGTCCCTATTATCCCATGTACTCACCATAGCCCATATTACCATCTATATTCACTACAGAATCTGTTCCCTTCTGCACTAACTACAACTTATATTAATAATACAGAACAATAGGGAGCACCAATGGGTTAGGAATCAGAATAGCTCTAAGTAAAACAAATGAGATAAAACAAATACTACCTCACCAAGTATCCCTGGTGGGGATTATACCACCTACACTGATTATAATGAGTGTGTTATCTGCTCAGATAAATGTGAGTACAATTTATCTATTTTTTTCTCCTGGTTATACATATTTTATACAGAGAGCACTATCCTTGCACCCCTTGCTTCTATTTTCACATATAATCTGCTGTTAAAACACATGCTGGTCAATATCTTCCACCATATCCCTGAAGTGGGGGAATAAATCCACTACAAGCGCTTTATACTAGAGCTGGATTTAGCTCTAGCGCATGTGAGTTGGCCATTTTGGATTTCTTTTTACTCATGCTTTTATCATATTTTATACATGTTGCACTATTGCAGTTTTTTCTTCTCTTTTATGTCACTGGATTGTGAACACCTAGAAGGCATACTTACCTGAAGATACAGGAAAACTTTTATAAATTTATCCACACTTTTATATTTTACCCTGGACTTTTGGCTTGTCGTTTTCTATATACCCGACTTTATATTATCTTATGGACAGTGTACAATTTGTTTTATCTAATTTGTTTTACTTAGAGCTATTCTGATTCCTAACCCCTTGGCACACCATATTGTTCTGTATTATTGTTATTTCCTTTGGGTTTTTGGGAGAGACTAACCCATTTAGGTGTGCTGCCCTCCCTACCTCTAACTCAGCACTATTCCATTTCTTGTCTTTCTGTTTACAGCTTATATTAGCCCCTCTAGCCCAATCTACACTGCACCTACTACAGACCTTATTACCCCCTGCACCTCCTATGGCCCCCATTCCCCCTGCACCTGCTACAGCCCCTATTATACCTGTCACCAATTACAGCCCCTACCCACTAGAGCCCCTTTACTCACTACAGCCCCCTGCTCCTAATACAGCCTCTACCTGACTCTTGCACCCACTAGAACCTCTACTACCCCTGCACCTACTACAGCACCTGTAACCCCTGCACCCACTAAAGCTCTTATTATTCCCTGCACCCACTACAACTCCTAATCATCCTCTATATTCACTACAGTCCATTTGACTTCTAATAAAATAAATTAATGGTGGTGTAGCGTACCACTGGTAATCCGACTCATTAACTCCGCTAATTTCTCCTCTCAGCCAGACTAGAACCACTATAGAAGCAAGCATCCATTCCCCCAGTAACCAGACAAAACATAGTTCTGGGAGTTAACTGATTTTATTCAGGCCACGCACAGCTTTTATGCACAGACCTCTAACATGGGGTGTCCAACGCAACATTGCAGGGTTTTCCTTCTCAGGGTCCTTTGTGCCTGAGAGATAATTGCATGAGAAAAAACTAATTCAATTATCTCTCAGAAACAAAAAAAATATACAAAATATACATTACCCCAAAAGTACCACCATCATAACTAGGAACCCCACAAAAGGAATATCCCCAGATAGCCCTGGTCTAAGTGTATAACATGTCCAAATATCACTTAGATTAGTTCTGTGGAATTGTATTGCCACCGGGGTAAACTTTTGACCGGCTGGACACGAGGGGATAGTCCAAAACAGTTCCAGGGAAATAGGTTTTGTGGCCGATCTCTGTTCATGGGTTCCTGTGTGAAAACCATGCAAGGGATTCTCTTGCTTTTGATGTACGAATGCTCCCCCCCCAGCCGGTAGTTCCCATCTCCTGAATACCGTTAGCATAGTTGGTCGGGAAGTAAAACGGGCAGCGGTATAGCCTTTACTGAGGTTCGTGCGAGTGCATAACCGAAAAGAGTTTCAGACACTCGATGATCAAGTGCCCCTGCCCACGTTAGGGAGTCAAAATGGGCGCCACTCTTTTGTCGATCACGTGCATTCGGTTAAACGAAATGGCGGCCACCCAGGGGTAGAATTCATTAATTACTTCCCTTGCAGTTTCGCACTTAAGTTACTAGGTGGGAATGTTCTAATGGGGTTCCAGGGTGGACCTCGTTTTGAAGTTGAATGAAGAGTACTCGTACACCATAACTCCATAACGGAAAAAGATAAAGCACAGAAAAACATATGAATTTGGCGGTAGGTGGAAATTATTAGTGCCCCCCAGTTTTGCTATCTTTGTATCCCCATATGTATTGTTCCTAGAGTCGCCAGGAACGGGAGTATAAACGTATTGCTTCACATTACAATTGTTCACTTTTTATTTTGCCTTACCAGTGAGCAAAGAAAATAAATAATTTTAGTCAGAGATGTGCAGGGGTTATTCACCAAACTAGGATTTGAGAAGAATATGGGGAGAACAGTAAAAAAGTATATTTAATTGGTTGCTAGGCAGGAATCAGATAATCAGTGTTATTGTAAAAACTGCAATGCGCGTGTGTGTTTTTGGGCTCTAGATCTTATCCAGTGTCAATCATTACTTCACTGGGTTTGGCTTGCCTAGATGTTTATTTGTTTTTACATGAAGGTGCTGCATTGTACAAACTTTTATACTTATCAGCAGATAGATAAAAATTAATTTTGCCGGGCGATATATGTCTTTTAAATTAGTTACTGCCATTAGTTAATTTTGGTGCAATGAACATCATGACCTTAGAATACATTTCTAGCAACCAGCCAAGCTGTAAGGACACAGAGGAATAAGTATGTTGTTCACTGACTCTGTTATAAATTGTCTAGCATTTTGCTCTGAGTCTACAGGGATGTTCAACAATTAAAGCAATATTGCAATTACAGGTAAGAGGAGCCAAGTAGCTCATTTCTGTCAATGCTCACTGAAGGATATTAAACCAAGACTGTGATACATTGTATTTTCTTGGCTCTGACGTCTCCTGCACCAGTTCTTGGTCATGATGATTCTTTGTTTAATATCATTTATGTTATTAAAATGCTGCAATTCTTAATAGCACTTTTAAACTATTTATTTCTGTCTGTGCCTAATTTGTTGCAAGTGCCTTGGAGATTTGCCATCTCAGTTATGGGAAGTTGTTTCTTGTTTGCCTGGCCTGGATTTTATTTAAATGAATTAATGTGTTATATAGTATCATTAACTATTTTGTTTCCAACCACTGCTAAGACAATTTGATGCATAGATCCATGATGGAAGTGAAAACCTAAATCGGTAGTGTAGAATAATTTCCATATCTTACCATATACATAGACATTTCTGCTAATTGATATTTTTAAAGCAAAAACAAACAGAAAATAAGAGAAGACTAAGAATGGACAAAAACATAATAGTACAAAAGATGACTAAGGGGCCCGCACTCAGTTCCAAATGACCACCAGGTGCTTAATTGAAGTACTACTAGCAAATTCAAAATAGTGTAGCAATACAAAAGAAGATCTTTAGTCATGAAGCAATTTTATTGGATGAAAGGAAGTGACAGAGTTACATTTCTACTAAGCTTGACAAAGACCTTGTAGAAGGCCAAAACATTGCTTTGTTACTTCTTTAGATCCAATAAAACTGCTTGCTGTTTGAACACTACCAGTGCCTGAAGATTTTCTTTTGTGTTGCAAAAACATAATTGTAGACCTGTGCAAAGTGCTCAGTTTCAGCTCTTCTGAAGCACTGTGGCAGATATTTTTTTTTTCGGGTCAGCAGAATTTAGATAATTCCGGTGTAGGGTTCGGATGAATTTCAGTACTGAAAAGAAAAATTGGCAGCAAAAATTGTGAATATGACATGCAAAAACAGCTACGATATTGCATGGTCAAATGACTTTGCAATATCAGTAATTTTTGCAATTACATTTCTGAGTTGCCAAAATTAAATTATATATCTGGGGGAAAAAAGGAGGTAAGAGAACTTTTTTTCATAATTATTGATTGTAATAGTTTCTTCATTTGCTATTTTGTATTAATAAAAAATAGGAGGAAGGAGTCATTTTACGTTGAAAATAGAGGATTTATCTAAAAATGAAAAGGAAAAGTAGATCGATAATTGAATACCCACTTACCTTTTCTACTCTGACAAGAAAAAGGTTTCCCACACATCCTGTGGTATCAGTGACCATCCTACAGTCAGGGCTGACGCTTCCTTTAGGTCAATTAGGCATTCGCCTAGGGCGCTGCTTAAGGTGGGGCGTCGGCAGTGGCTTCACTGCTCTGCTCATTTGCCCGCACCTCTTTTTTGGAGAACTTATACAAATTGTGCCTCCGGCCATGTTACTGGGTGCTACAAAGCACTTACATGGCGGCTTACTAGTGCCTCTGGGCGGCGGGTGGGGGCCATAAAGATAAGGAGGGGGGGACCTACTGTCCCCCCCCCCGGCCCGCACACCTGAGTGGTGGCCCTAATAACAATAAGGGGGGACCTATTGTCACCCCCGCGGCCTTAATAACAATAAGGGGGGGACCTATTGCCCCCCGGCCCCCACCCCTGAGCGGTGGGTGGGGGCCCTAATAACAATAAGGGGGGGACCTATTGTCCCCCCTGGCCCCCACCCCTGAGCGGTGGGTGGGGGCCCTAAAATGAAAAATAAGGGGGGGACCTATTGTCCCCCCAGCCCCCACACCTGAGCGGTGGGTGGGGGCCCTAAAAAGAAAAATAAGGGGGGACCTATTGTCCCCCCCACCCCTGCGTGGCGGGTGGGGGCCATATTGATAATGGGGGGGACCTACTGCCCCCCCGGCCCCCACCCCTGAGCGGTGGGTGGGGGCCCTAATAACAATAAGGGGGGGACCTATTGTCCCCCCCGCGGCCTTAATAACAATAAGGGGGGTCCTATTGTCCACCCCGGCCCCCACCCCTGAGCGGTGGGTGGGGGCCCTAAAATGAAAAATAAGGGGGGGACCTATTGTCCCTCCTGGCCCCCACCCCTGAGCGGTGGGTGGGGGCCCTAAAATGAAAAATAAGGGGGGGACCTATTGTCCCCCCCGCCCCCACCCCTGCACGGTGGGTGGGGGCCATATTGATAATGGGGGTGGGCGGGGGGGACAATAATGAAAAATAAGTGGTGGCACAGTGAAAAAAGTTTTTTTGTTTTTAAATGCAAGCTATTGTGACACCAGATATGAGTGGTGGCACTGACTGGGCAAATGGGCACAGTATCCACTGTGAGCCTGACACATAAGCTGGCAGCAGTGGCAGACAACTAACTGCTATTCAATCTATAACAGTGAAAAAAGTTTTTTGTTTTTAAATGCAAGCTATTGTGACACCAGTGAGTGAGTGGTGGCACTGGGCACAGTATCCACTGTGAGCCTGACACACCAGCTTTGAGAAAACTAACTGCTATTCAATCTATAACAGTGAAAAAAGTTTTTTGTTTTTAAATGCAAGCTATTGTGACACCAGTGAGTGAGTGGTGGCACTGGGCACAGTATCCACTGTGAGCCTGACACACCCGCTTTGAGAAAACTAACTGCTATTCAATCTATAACAGTGAAAAAAGTTTTTTGTTTTTAAATGCAAGCTATTGTGACACCAGTGAGTGAGTGGTGGCACTGGGCACAGTATCCACTGTGAGCCTGACACACACGCTTTAAGGACACTGACTGCTATTCAATCTATAACAGTGAAAAAAGTTTTTTGTTTTTAAATGCAAGCTATTGTGACACCATATATGAGTGGTGGCACTGACTGGGCAAATGGGCACAGTATCCACTGTGAGCATGACACAGAAGCTGGCAGCAGTGGCAGACAACTAACTGCTATTCAATCTATAACAGTGAAAAAAGTTTTTTGTTTTTAAATGCAAGCTATTGTGACTCCAGTGAGTGAGTGTGGCACTGGGCACAGTATCTACTGTGAGCCTGACACACCCGCTTTAAGGACACTGACTGCTATTCAATCTATAACAGTGAAAAAAGTTTTTTGTTTTTAAATGCAAGCTATTGTGACACCAGATATGAGTGGTGGCACTGACTGGGCAAATGGGCACAGTATCCACTGTGAGCCTGACACAGAAGCTGGCAGCAGTGGCAGACAACTAACTGCTATTCAATCTATAACAGTGAAAAAAGTTTTTTGTTTTTAAATGCAAGCTATTGTGACACCAGTGAGTGAGTGGTGGCACTCGGCACAGTATCCACTGTGAGCCTGACACAGAAGCTGGCAGCAGTGGCAGACAACTAACTGCAATTACATTACACAGAAAAAAAAAAAAGCAGACTAATGTTCTAGCCCTAAAAAGGGCTTTTTGGGGTGCTGTCCTTACAACAGAGATCAGATGAGTCCTTCAGGACTGTAGTGGACACTGTATACCCTAACCTAGCTATGCATTTCCCTATCTAATCAACAGCAGCTACAATTTTACCTCCTCTCACTAAGCATGCAGCTTGAAAATGAATCTAAAATGGATGCTGTCCAGTAGGTGGGAGGGTCTGCTAGGGAGGGTGTGCTGCTAATTGGCTGGAATGTGTCTGCTGACTGTGAGGTACAGGGTCAAAGTTTACTCAATGATGACGAATAGGGGGCGGATCGAACCGCGCATGTGTTCGCCGTCCGCGGCGGACGCGGACACGCTATGTTCGCCAGGAACTGTTCGCCAGCGAACCGTTCGGTGCATCACTATTAAACAATAGCAAGGTTTGATGGGAGACTAAGGAGGAACAAATCAGCCAGTTTAACTGGTCTGGCAGTGTCCCTGGGACAACTCCCTGCTGGAGAATCTGGCAGTGTCCCTGGGACAACTCCCTGCTGGAGAACAATAGGACAGGGAAAAGGGGGACGGAAAGAGGCCCATTTTCCCATGGAAGTCATTTTTTTTAGCCTGTATTTTTGCAGGGACCATAATCCTGGGGCAAAAGGCTGGCAAACAGGCCCCTTCAAACCCCAGTGGCGAGGTTATTTTCGTGACAATGCCCATTGCCGCAGAAGTGCAAGGGCGATTCTATTGCCCGCTCCCGCCCCTTGCCCTCTTTGTAGGGACAAGTGGGCAGGAACATAACAGGGGCAGGGCTGAGACAGAGTTAAGGCAGCAAGGTGCAGTGAAGCTACCGGGAAGACACAAAAAGCAGTCATATATGCAATAAAGGTAAGAGGGTCAATGGGACATCATAATGTGTGTTTCAAATAATTTGTGTTTGTGTATGTCAGTCTGCTTGGGTCAGTGTGTGTGTCTGTACATGTGTGTCTGCATGGGTCAGAGTGTGTCTGTATGTGTGTGTCTACATGAGTCAGTGTGTGTCTGTATGTGTGTGTCTGCATGGGTCAGTGTGTATCTGCATGGGTCAGTGTGTGTCTGTGTGTGTCTGCAAGGGTCAGTGTGTGTCTGTATTGGTCAAAGTGTGTCTTTATGGGTCAGTGTGTATCTGTATGTGTGTGTCTGCATGTATCAGAGTGTGTCTGCATAAGGTAAGCTGTGTGTCTGTATGTGCTTGTTTGCATGAGTCAGAATGTGTCTCTATGGGTCATAGTTTTAGTGTGTTTCTGCATGGGTCAGTGAATGTCTGCATGGGTCAGTGTGTGTCTGTATGGATGAGTGTGTGTCAGTGTGTGTGTCAGTATGGGCCAGTGTGTGTGTCTGCATTAGTCAGTGTGTATGTGTGTGTGTCTGCATGGGTCAGTGTGTGTGCAACATGATGTATTTGTCAGTGTATGTGTGGGTCATTCTGCACGCGTCAGTGTATTTGCATCGGTCTGCATGGGTCAGTACATGCGCGCCAGTTTGCATGGGTCAGCACGTGTGTGTGAGTCAATCTTCATGTGTATATGTCTGTCTGCTTGGGTCAGTGTATGTCAGTCTGCATGAGTGGGTGGAGCAAATGGCGTGGTAAAATTTGTTTTGCCTAGGGCGGCAAAAATCCTTGAACGGGCCCTGCCTGCAGTGTGGACAAAAACTGTGAAAGTTGCAGACAGCACAAGACTCAAAACACAAGTGAAAAACCGATATAATGAAAGGCATTGAAAAAAGGGGAACAACATCAGGAGTAATTAAATTAATACATTTTTATTTATTTATGTGGGTGAACAAGGGGATGACCAACATCACCATCACCACCAGTAACAGCTAGCATAGAGGAACTTGTTTTTTAAAATTCACTGAATTATGAGGGATCCAACTGTTCTTGTCACTATTGCCATTGTACTAATTTCCACTTTCTGTCTAAAGGTGGTAGCAGTAGCATTGATGATAGGTTGTGACAATTATGCCGAATCAGATGGAGCACCAGTGGACCTGCTGCCTGATCTAGTACTTCTTTGTTCTGTATCTTCCTTCAGTAATACAGACTCATGGAATGTTTGCAGACATTGCTTCATACGAGTACTAGTGAGATGACTATTTACTCGCCCCTTACACACTTTCATGAGGTACATTTCGCACTTTGCTTGTGAACCTTTTTGGAGGCACTCAAAGTGATCACAAACTTTGCTTTGTTGGTGCGATACATTAGCCCCAACTCTATGCCTTGCATCCACTGAAGATGCAAATGGAGTTGCGTTGTTGGCAGTGGAAGCCAGGATCGTCTATTGCTTGAGTATGTCTGTGCATGTAGGGGTGTATTAGTATGTACTGTTACATTTGAATGCAGGTGTGTGTGTTTGTATGTAGTGTTTGCTTTCAAATACAGGTGTGCTTTTGTGTGTAGAGTTTGTGTTGGTATATAATTTTAGTGTTTTAATACAGAGGTGTGTCTGTAATGTTTTTATTTGCATGCACGGGTGTTCAGATGTAGTTTTTTAAATGTGAATGTGCTTGTGTGCAGTATTGGTGTTTACTGAAGGTGTGTGTTTGTATATAATTTGGAGTTTGAATTCAGGGGTGTGTCTGTATGTAATGTTTATGTTTGCAGAGGTGTGTTTGCGTTTAATGTTTGATTGCGAGGATGTATGCACAGAAATACATAGATATCCATATGCATTAACACACAGATACACACATATAAGCCCATTGACTCGGGTTGAGCCAAGTAGAATTGAAGACGCTTGTTGCAGAGAGGTCTGGGAATAAAGTTGCAGCACTGCACATACACAGATAAACACACTGGCACATATTCAGATACACATACTGACACACATATACACACAGTGTCACACCAACAGAATACACACACTGACACACAAATACACACACACTCATACACACACATTGACCCACAGATACACATATTGACCCACATTTACACAACCTGACATACAGAAACACAAACTGGCACACACAGAGCAATACACACACTGGCACATCCACACAAACAGATACACACTGACATACAAATACACACTGGCACATTCCCACACACACACACACATACAGATACACACACTGACACACAGATACATACACACTCAGATGCACACACTAGTATATACACACACACTTAGATACACACACACACACACACACACACACAATCTGACCAGTGGCGTCTCTAGGATTCATTTTTGGGGGGGCACATGGAGGGCCAGTGACAAAAGTAGGGGGGCACATTTAACCCCGCCCTCGTCGCAGTTTGACCCCGCCCCTGTCGCATGTTAAGCCCCGCCCCCGGCACAATGTGTTTTGTTTTTTTAATAATACCTGGTGGAGGATTCATTATTTTCCACCAGGGATTATTAAAAAAACAAACACATTACCCTTGATACAGTGCCATAGTTGCCAACATTTTCCAGCACAGCTATCAATTACTGTCTGGGTATAATATCCCTGGACAGTCAGTGCTCTCTGTATAATACAGGGTTGTGTGTATAATAAATTGGGACACTCAGTGCTCCCTGTATAGTGCTGCTCTCTGTATAATACAGGTCTGTTTGTTTATAATATCCCAAGACAGAGAGCAGCACTATACAGGAAGCACTGACTATCCCGGGATATTATATACACACAGATCTGTATTATACAGATAGCTGAGCATATACCCCATGTCCCAATCTCTAGACTACTAGTACCTGTCAAAAGCAGCTCCCAGACACGTGTAACAGGGCTAAAGTGTGCGGCAGCTCACACAGATTATTCAGCGGTAAAGTGCACTCGCTGGCAGAGCCAAACTGGGAATCCCTGGGAATCCAAAGCAGCCCTGGAAAAAAAACGTATGCCATTCCTACAAGTCAAAAAAAAAAAAATATATATATATATATAGTACAGTAGTACAGAAAGCACACAAGCTCACTGACATGCGCAAATAGGCTTACTGACAGACAAAACTCTCTGACACACACAAGCTTACTACAGACACTCACTTGTATAAACAGAAGGCTCACTACAAAGAAGTTCAGGGACACACACACAAGCTCACTAAAGACAAGCTCACTGACACACACATGCTCACTAAATAGAAGCTCACTGACACACACATGCTCACTAAATAGAAGCTCACTGACACACACAAGCAGTACCATTTTAACAGAGTTAAGGGCCCCTGGGCAAAGCAATGCACTGGGGCCCTTCCTACACAACAACTAACAGGAATTTTAATTATTGATAGACTGCTGAGTCCATACACACACACAGACTGCTGAGTCCATACACACACACACACACACAGATTGCTGAGTCCATACACACACACTGCTGAGTCCATACACAGACTGCTGAGTCCATACACACACACAGAGACTCTGCTGAGTCCATACACACACACACACACAGACTCTGCTGAGTCCACACACACACAGACTCTGCTGAGTCCATACACACACACACACAGACTCTGC
>OW240920.1:67916795-67962092 GCA_933207985.1 Pelobates cultripes
TGGGGGGCAGTATGGGGGCAATGTGTGTGTGTATGGGTGGCAATGTGTGTGTATGGGGTGCAATGTGTGTGTGTACACCCCCCCCAGCCTACCTGTCACTGGGGGTCAGGCAGCCATCTTCTGCAGCAGCATGGGCTGCTGCATTACGGCGGGGGCGGGGCTTATCGGCGGGAGGCGGGGCTTCGTTTGGGGGCTGGTCCTGTGCCGGGGTGCCAATCAGTGCTCCCTCCAGCCACAGACAGCCCCCAGCACCTCAGCACTGCATTCCCTCGGGCTGTGACAGGCTGTTGCAGTCCGAGGGAAGCCCATGGCCAGCAAGTTGCTGGCATTTGGGGGGGCCCAAGGGGGGGCACAGCATCATGTAGGGGGGGCCATGGCCCCCTCTGGCCCCCCCCTAGTGACGCCACTGAATCTGACATACATATACACATATATGTTACAAGTTTTATATTTGAGGGTGCCACGCTTTGGGTTCTGCTTGCTGAGGCTAATGGTAGTTAGAATGAGAGTTTGTAGCAGCTCACTCCAGCCTCTCTTCCTCATGCTGCCTGTGCCACTTTCACCTCAATAAAAATTTGATTGGCAAAGAAAAATAAAAGTGCTATGTCTGCAGTGGTGCAGAAAACCCTCATTACCACCACCAACAACAGACATCAAAGACACTAATTTGGTACACAGCACTAACTTTCCATAGAGTAGCTATGATAATCCCTACAAATTAGACTCTGCTACACTTTTAAAAACAAAGAACATGAGAACTCAAAGAATGAACAAAAGCTTAGAGGAACTCAGTATCTTACCCTTCAGTACCCTTCAAGTCTCAATATAGTTTTGGTTCACTTGTGTCATTACAGAGATAACCCGTTCCAAGGAGTATCAGACTGATCCTACCTATAATTGCAGTCCAGAACCGAAATGCTGGCAAGTTCATTTGCACGAGAGATACAGCAACCACAGACAATTGCTTTGACCTTCTTTGGGCCTCGTCAGTAAGGTGTAGCTGAAACCTGCCTAGGCACAGTGGGCACAGCGTCCACATCTGAATTACCCTTTTAACTAGGGGACAGCCAAGTTAGTGCAAGAAAAACAAAGAATATGGCAACTCTAAGAACTGTCAAAAGCTTAGAGGAACACAGTAGCTTGCCCTTTTGTAAATCCCCATTCAGGTCTCAAAAATGTTTTTGCTCACTTGAGCCATTACAGGAAGAACCAATGCCAAGGCATAACAGACTGATCCCACCCATAAGTTCAGACAGAGTTGAAATGCCATTATGTTATCTTTGCTCGAGAGATACAGCAACCCGGAAGATCATTTTTACCTTCTTTGGGCCTCGTTAGTGAGGTATAGCATAGGGGCCACGTCTAGATTACGCTTTACATTTGGGGAGAGCCAAGCTAGTGCAAAAAAAAAAAGCATATGAGAACACTGAGAGTGAAGAAAAGCTTATAGTAACTCAGTAGCTTGCTGATCGGTAAATCCCTGTTCAGGTTTCAAAATAGGTTTTTCTCACTTGTGACTGCTGCACTCATAGTTGCTTCTTGGAGGGGGCACAGGAAACCAACAAGGTATAATGCTTGAACTAGCTGTGATATAAGGTGCTTCAGTGTCAGCAGATGTGGCAGCACATGATTTTGCAACAAGAAAAGGTTGAGGAAAAAACAATTACCTCCTGGGTGGCTAATCGGCTGTAATGGACAACATCATGAGGCTGACTAATACTAATAATGGTGGAGATGGAGACAGAGGTTTCAAAGGTGTCAGCAGTCCACATGGCCGAGAAAGAGGTGTCCTAACTCAATCATGGCACAACTGCAGATAGTATATTGGAAACATTAACCCCTACCCTCCATCAATTTATCTTGGGATTAGTAGATGATCATTACAATAAATTACGTTGTGTAAAATAACACTATTTAGCAAAAAGGGATTTGCAAGATTGGTTGGTGCTTGTTGCATTTACTACTGTAACAAACAAGAGATACAGCATCCCCGAAGATTGTTTTAGTTTTCTTTTACTTGTAAGTGAGGCTTAGGTGATACCATTTTATTCCATTCTTTGAATGATCAAAAGTACAAGGATATAACTTCAGAATGCAGCTCCCTCAGTTATTAATTCATGATGCATACTGGCAGGTAATCCTGCAGAATAAATTATCAGGTATGCTTGGAGTTTATTAAACAAACTAAGAATTTAGGATAATCAACAATGGAGTTATGAATATATATTCCTGTTCCTGTTGTACATTTATATGTGTAGTAAAGCAAAGCAAAGAACAAAATACAAATAATTAATTTCAGCACTTAATATCTTTAATACCATTGTGTATCTTGAGTTATGTGATGAGGACAACTGTAAATTAAGAGTCCTGGTTATGAAAAGAGTGTGAATACTCTGTAAATTCATAAGTAATAATTAGACTGGTTCACAAATTCTTATACGTTGGTACAAATGAAATTCATTTCTTTTAATCTATATCCGAACAAATTGATCAATTTGGTATTTACCTGTGGAGTCTTATTAACTAAGTAATATTAATTGAATAAGAGTGCACAGGTAAATTCTGGATGGATCGATTTGTTCAGGCTTAGATTAAAAGTAATTTGATTACTATGTATCCTCTGAAAATAATTTGTGCACAGGTTGAATAATAAACATACTCATTCATAATAAAAATGTTTTGATACACCATATTTTACAGTTTTGATATTACACTCTAAGTAGTAGCACCAAAACAACTCTAGCTTAATGAACTGGTTATGGTGTATATATCATTACCCCTCAATGTTTTGAAATATAGGAGTTAAAACACTTAACATAATTCAAATAAACTTTACTAGTAGAGATAGTCATTCGATTAAAACAGAGCATCATACTGTCAGAGTCATACTGTCAGATAAGCTTATCAAAAACTGCAATCTTTGAGTTTGGATTCCAATATTGGGTTAGGCTGTGGCTGAGTGACAGGCAACAGAGCGTTGTAGTCAATGGAGTATATTCGAAGCAAGGTCTTGTTACCAGTGGTGTACCTCAGGGATCTGTACTTGGACCCATTCTCTTTAATAGTTTTATTAGTGATATTGCAGAAGGTCTTGATGGTAAGGTATGTCTTTTTGCTGATGATACTAAAGTATGTAACAGAGTTGATGTTCCAGGAGGGATAAAACAAATGGCAAATGATTTAGGTAAGCTATAAAAATGGCCAGAGTTGTGGCAACTGACATTTAATGTGGATAAGGGCAAGATAATGAATTTTGGACGTAAAAACCCAAGGGCAGAGTATAAAGAATATTTGATACAGTCCTAACCTCAACATCTTAGGAAAGGGATTTGGGTTAATTATTTCAGATGACTTAAAGGTAGACAGACAAAGTAACAGAGCAGCAGGAAATGCTTTCAGAATGCTTGGTTGCATATGGAGAAGAAATAGCAGTGGGAAGAGGGAAGTGTTCATACCATTGTACAGAGCACTGTTAAGACCGCATTTAAGTATTGTACACAGTTCTGGATTGTATCTCCAGAAGGATATTGATACTTTGGAAAGAGTTCAAAGATCGGCTACTAAACTGGTTCATGGATTGCAAGGTAAAACTTACCAGAAAGGGCTAAAGGACCTTAACATGTATAGCTTGGAGGAAAGACAAGACAGGGGATATGATAGAAGCATTTAAATACATTAAGGGAATCAACACAGTAAAGGACGAAACTATATTTAAAAGAAGAAAAACTACCACAACAAGAGGACATAGTTTTAAATTAGAGGGGCAAAGGTTTGAAAATAATATCAGGAAATATTACTTTACTGAGAGGGTAGTGGAAGCATGGAATAGACAATAGTAAAATACAAGAATCCATTATGTCCAGTTTTAGGAAAAAAAACACAGCAAACACTGTTTTTGTTGCAGATAACCATGTGAAGACTCGCATAAAGATGCAGCTGTATTGTAACTCATCAATATGCTAATTTGATTCTAAAATAAAAGATAATGCACTGTTCTTATTTACAGGCCCCTAAACACACCATAAAAGTGGCGGGTGGGGGCCCTAAAGTAAAATAATGAGGGGGGACCTATTGTCCTCCCCCCGGCCCCCACCCCTGAGCGGTGGGTGGGGGCCCTAAATTAGAATGGGGGGACCTAATATATCTTCCCCCTGGCCCCCACCTCTGAGTGGTGGGTAGGGGCCCTAAAAACTAATTAGGGGGGGACCTAACATCCTCCCCCCTGGCCCCCACCCCTGAGCTGTAGGTGGGGGCCCTAAATAAAAAAATAACCCCCCCTCCCCCGGGTGACTAGGGGTCCCCAAACCCCCCTTCCCCCAAAAAATTTACCCCTACCTACCCCTCTCACCCTAAAAATAATGAGGGTGGACCATTTAACTAAGTACCTGAAAAAAAAATAATAAAACTTACCATTTGATGTTTTCTTTCTTCTAAAATCTTCTTTCCCCCCCATTATTTTACTTTAGGGCCCCCATCTGCCGCTCAGGGGTGGGGGCCGGGATGGGCAATAGCCCATTTTTTAATTTTTATTTTTTTCAACAGTGAGCAGCCACTTAATAGACATGCCCCTACTCGTGGTATAGCGAGAAGGGGCACAATTTACTAATACTAAGTAATTTTTACTTAGTATTAGTAAATTTGGCTGAAAGACCAATTTAGGTTTTCAGTCTTTTGGTAGATAACTCCCTAATACTGTGGGAATTAGGGAGTTATCCACCAAGCGGCTGCAAGAGACATTCCGAAATTCCGAAGTTGCCAAAGTTGCCGAAGTGCCGAATTGCCGAAGTCCCGAAGTTCCGAAGTTCCGAAATTACCGAATTTCCAAAGTGTCGAAGTGTCGAAGTGCCGAATTGCCGAAGTCCTGAACTGAACATTTTTCACATGCACATGCCAAGTCAAAAGTAACAGCCACATGAATGCCAGGACCTAATGTTTCCCAGAAGCACATTGCCAGAGCATAGCATTGCCTCCACCAGACTGCCTCCATACCATAGTAAATCCTGGTGCCATTTCTTACCCAGGTAAATGACACACATACATTGGGCCATCCACCTAATCTAAAAGAAAATATGAATCATCAGACAAGGCAACCATTTTCCGTTGCTCTATGAACCAGTTCTGACATTGACATATCCATTAAAGGTGCTTTTGGGAGTTGACAGGGGTCATCATGAGCACTGTGACGAAGTGCCCTTCGCCACTTGTGCCAGGAGGGAACTACTGGCTAGCCCCCTGCCTTCCGACTATGGCCCCTGTGCTGTATTTTACCCTGCAGAAAGGTTTATTTGTGTATTTCTGCCGGGGTGTTCGGGACTTTTAGTATTTGAGTAGTGCTACCCCAGATAGCTATGCCATGGAGCCTATTTGTGTAACGAAAGACTATGGAAAAGACTTTGGCTCCATTGCAATTGAACTGTATGTATGTGATCTGAGCACCATTCGGTAATAATGTGCACTCAAATCTAAGCTATCTGGGGATATGTTGCATGTATATGTTTTATATAGTAATTGTAACATTGTGTAATTTTATGTCTTTTTGTAACCATGTGGTTAATGGAGTCTTGCCTCTATCCTGGGAGATAATTTGATTACTTCCCAATTATCTCCAGGATAGAGAGGAGGGATTGTGATGTCACTGTGGGAGTGTTTTGTTTGTATTGTCTGTGATTGACTAATATCCAATATGTGTCCCATTGTTCCATCAGGTCCCCTAGGGGAGTGTCCACCTGGTGGACACTTGCATAAATACCGGGCAGGTAGCCCTCAATTAATCAGTCCTACTTGCACCTTTTTTGAAGCCTTGGGGGAAGGGATACCTACACTCTGGGGATTGCTATAATCACTTACTCCCCAGAGTAAGCTCTTGTAAGAGCTTAATTTGTTCCTGCTACGCTCTCTGGATTTAGGAGAGGTTCACCCACTGGGAGCTGGATCCTGGTCGTGGATCCAGGGTGGGTGAGAGATGGCGAGACCCCGGCGCAGCTGCATCGTTGGAAGTGGGGTCCGCAGTGCTGATGGTGTCAGTTGGAGTGCTCGGAATCCTCAGCAAGCGCTAGAAGCATCGATTGGTGGAGGTACTCGGTCGGAGTGCCAGCAGTCCGTCACAAGCACTCTAACCAGTCTGCAGCTACGTAGCCCCACAAGCAGCAGACTATGATGCACAGTGTGTAATGACACCTTGTCATGGCCAATATTACAGCAATTTGAGCTACAGTAGCTCTACTGTGTGATCGGACCAGATGGCTAGCCTTTACTCCCCGCATTCATCAATGAACCTTGGGTGCCAATGACCCTCATGCAAATTCACCAGTTGTCCTTCATTGCATCACTCTCGGTAGGTATTAACCATTACATACCAGGAACACCCCACAATTTGGAGATGTTCTGCCCCAATCATCTAGCATTTACTATTTTGCCTTTGTCAAAGTCAGATCTTTTCACTTGTCCATTTTTCCTGTTTCCAACACATGAAATGTAAGACCTAAGTGTTCCCTTGCTGTCCACTATATCCCAGCCCTTGACAGGTGACTTTGTAACTGTATGATCAATGTTGTTCACTTCACCTGTTAGTGATTTTAATGTTGTGACTGATCAGTGTACATTCAGTGTATTCATCACGTATTCAGACTCCTTCATTTTTAAATTTTTCATATTGCTGCTTTATTGGACAATTTTCTAAATTATTTATTATTATATATAAATTAACAATTAACTGTTGTAATCCATATTGGACACAGTGGTTCCAAGAAATAGATTAGGCTATCTGTACTAGGAGCATCCTGTTATTGTAATCCAAGTTTGGACAGGTGCATATGAATAATGCAGGACTGAAGTCTTCTAGAATAAACAATGATAAACAGACTCACAAAAGAAAAAATATATAATGCCCTCACAACAATACTCAGTACTGGGCTGGTATTTTATAATTCCTTATGAGGTTTTATTAACACAGGACCTACTGATTATAGTCATGTGATGTATACTTAAGTTTTATGGATACATCAATAACTCATATCACAATTTCCAACATAAAAAGTTTGGAACAAGATACACATTTTTGGACCTTGGTTTGGAGCGGGCATAACAAAAATACTTTCTCCAACTTTTGAATGGCCAGGTCTACACAGTGCTTTCTTTTTACAAATAAAATTAACTTCAGCATTGAGGATTTTGTTTAAAATAAAGAAATTTTACAATGACAACAATGATCTTTTTATCCATGCTTATTGTGTTGAATGAAAGGCAATATTCAGATTATCTGTGCTCTGATAATTTAGAAAGTGATCCATTTGTCAGATGTTATTCTCCCTGTTGATTAGTGCTTAACACCAGTGCAATTGTGCGCTGTATGCATAACCGGGGTTAGCTCTGCCAGGAAACAGGATTAGATTCTAACTTAAATAAATTTTTGATAATATATGCTTGGAGTTGGAAATTGATGTGTGATTATCTCAACTTAAAATCCAAGTCATGTCAATTACTTCAATGTAAATATTGGAAAAGTCAAAACAATGTAATATAACTTTGCATTTACTTAACTTTTAGTCTGTGCCTTGCAGAAAATGCATCGAAGCATAACATTCGTCTGTACTGAGCTGCATTCGCTACTGCTTGCTTTGAATGCATATGAGCTATTCAGAACAGCTGTCTCCCATATCAAGAAGATATGCACACAATTCCAATAGACTGAAACTTCCTGCTTTAGATGATATTGCTATAAGTTGTGCTTTTCTGGTAGCTCAATTAAAATTCAGATTTTCTTCAGAAAAAAATTGTTTACAGCAGATGAGATTTCTATATGCAGCATTCACATGCTGTCAATGGTTCAATTATGCTAATAAGGCAAAAAAGTGATAAATGATAAGCTTCTCAATACTGTACATGTCCTGTTTGCAGAAAAGGCCTTTGTGTTTAGCACCTCCAGGTCGCGGGTGATAAGAATGTGTTCTATGCATTCCATTCCTTCAATTTCCGAGATAAATAACATTGCATATTTCTATACTACTGAATATATACTTGTGAATGAGGGAGTTTTAAACCATTTATTAAAGTCTAGCAGCTATAAAAATATTTCAGAAATGAACAGAAAAGTTTAATTTAGTGAAAACATCAAGACATCATCTTCTCAATTTGATTTGAATCCTTTTTACAGGGGAGAGACTTTTATAACATTGCCTAAGACTTCTCACTACATATTCTTCATGTGTAAACATTAAATCAAATTTATTTACTTGAAATGCTGAAATTTTACTTGTTAACATATAAAAAAAAAAGAGAAATAGGAAACTAGTAAATCAAGGAACTTATGCTAGCACAAAAAACACCCATACGTTGTAAACTCAATAGGATTAAAGGAAAAAATAATGGTCATAAAAAGCGAACTTGTGGTCAACAAGAAGAGGTAGTTTTACAAGTGCATCATCAAAATAAAATATAAACCTTATTATATTATGCAGTTACACTTATTAAATAACGCACAAATCCCAAATAAGAATTGGTAATATAGAATGGGAGGTTTGCACGATACTAATATATACTCACTAAAAAGCTAAATATTTCACTGTAATTTAAGTATATCTTTTTTTTTTTTTCTCTCTGGGTGAGATAATAAAGGAAAAGGAAAGAAAAAATGAAGGGTATAATAAGCAGTTAAATAAGAAACTCACTTGAGTAAAGATGAGTATAGAATAAAAACAATACGAAAGCACGAGTTTAGATACAATATATAGAAATAATGGGAATTGAAACTTATTATGTAGTTATATTTGTTAAATAATTCACAAATCCTAAATAAGGAGTAGAAATTTAGAATATGTGGCTTGCACGTTATTGACACACATTTACAAAAATGCTCAATACATCATTGCATTTTAGGTTTTTATTTTTTATTTTTTTATTTTTTCCCTTCTTTCTCTCTCCCCTCTTCTCTTCCCTTTTTCGCCACCTCTATAGACCAGCGTAGTCCGCCTATAAGTTCTAAGTAGAACTTAGTGATTGCCTTATTAAGTCAATTAATTATGTTTAGAAGATGGTCTCTTAAGATTGGAGATCAAGGTATAGAAGAATGTATGATTGTGTGTAAATGGTTAGTGTGTATAGAAGGTACAGCTTTGTGGGTATACAGATCAGTCCTGAGGATATGTCAGTTGTCAGAGATTTAGGATAGGGTATGGTCAAATTTGCCACTATAAATATTCAGGGTTTAAATCTTCCACATAAGAGATTGGCTTTTAGAGATTATATAACGACAGAGAAAATCCAAATTATTTTGATACAAGAGACCCATTGGATTGCAGGAGATAGCACTAGATGGTTTGGTAATAATTTCCCTTCAGTAATAACTTCCTCTAAAAAAGATGAAAAGAAAGCTGGGGTGGCTATAGTCTTCTCTAAATCATTACAAGTAGAAATTAAGCATGAGGATATTGATACGGAGGGGAGATTTCTAATACTGATCTGTGAAATCAATGGGGAACTGTATACATTAGTGAACGTATACTTACCAAATAATAATCCGATGAGACTGTTCTCCCATATTCTAGAAAGAGTTGAAAGAGTATCTATGGGATTTGTGGTAATAGGTGGAGACTTTAATTGTGTTTTGGATGTTGAACTGGATAAATTTAATGTTAATAAGATTTCTGTGGACAAAAACGGGTTGAGAAATGCGAATACTTTTCAGAATATAATTCATAAAAACAATTTATATGATATCTGGAGGGTTCGGAATCCGCTGGTAAAAGATTATACATTTTATTCTTGGCCGCATAATACACACTCAAGAATTGATTTTTTTCTAGGAGATCCTAAAATTATAGATAAAGTATCCAATATAAGTATAAATATAATGATTTGGTCAGATCACAATATCATTATTACGGACACAAAGGATGGGAAATATTATCATCCCAGAACCACTTGGAAACTAGACGATTCAATACTATATAGTATCGAAAATTTGAAGTTATTAAAGGAATGGTCACAACATTTTTTTGAGGAAAATAGCCCAGAGGATACTTCAGAATTAAATACTTGGTGCTCATATAAAGCTACCATCAGAGGACACTGTATAAATATGAAGAGTAGAGCCAGGAAAATAGAAGGATCATGTTTATCAGAGTTATTTATTCAATTGTTTAAAGCCTCTAGAGAGTATAAAGTAAAACCAGACAAAGAAGGTCAAATAAAAATAGCCAGTATTAAACAAAGTATTAAGGAAAAAATATTAGAAAATATAGAAAAGAAGATGATCAAATTAAAAATCAGATATTACTATAGACAAAATAAAGCAGATAAGATCTTATCAAATCAATTGAAAAAGAAATTTGCAGACAACCGCATAGATAAAATTGTCCATGAGGGAAATACATATAGAGCCCCAAACGAGATTGGTGAGATCTTTAATCAATATTATAAGTCACTTTATAACCTGTCAGATAGTTCTACAGAAGAATCCATAGATAAGTATATAAAAGATCTGGAGTTACCAAAGACACCACCAGATCAACTAGATTTACTAAATAAACCCATCTCTAAAGAAGAAGTAATAGATGCAATAAATAATTTAGCTAATTATAAAACACCTGGACCCGATGGTTTTAGTAATAGGTTCTTCAAGGTAATGAAAGATATAATTGCTGAACCATTAACAAGAGCATTCAACGAAGCTGTAAATAGGGGAGCATTTCCACAAGAAATGCTAAGAGCTAATATTCTTCCAATTCTGAAAGTAGGCAAAATAGCAACGGACATAAAAAGCTACAGACCGATCTCTTTGATAAATGTGGATATCAAGCTTTTTGCGTCAATTATTGCAAAAAGATAAAAAATAGTCTTGCCCGGAATTATCAATTCAGATCAGGTCGGATTTGTCCCTGGAAGAAATTCAGGAAATAATATTAGAAGGTTACTGGATTCAATGGACCTGTCAGACAAGACAAATAGTCCCCTGCTGATCCTGTCACTAGACGCAGAGAAGGCGTTTGACAGGGTCAGCTGGGGATTCATGATTAAAGCTTTAGAGGCCTTTAACATTAAGGGATGGGTGTTGGATGCGATAGGTTCGCTTTATAAGAAACCAGTGGCAAGGTCTATTGGCCAAAATATATGTTCAAATTGGTTTAGTCTAGAAAATGGCACTAGACAAGGATGTCCCCTGTCGCCAATCCTGTGTATAATTACGGTTGAAATTTTTGCTTCAAAAATCAGACAAAATACATTAATTAAGGGTCTACCAATTTCTAAGGGAGATTTAAAGATCTCCTTGTATGCAGACGATACTCTTTTATATGTTGTGGATCCGGAAAAATCCCTCCCTTTTGTGTTAACAGAAAAAGAACAGTATAATAAGGTATCTAATTACAAATTGAACTCTTCTAAATCAATTGCAATGTATAGGAACATATCTTCGGATAAAATAATCGAATTACAAAACAAATTTAACTTTTCACAACCAGAAGAATTTGTTTATTTAGGCATAAGAATAAACAAAAAGCTAGAAAGAATTATGGAATCCAATTTTATACATCTTTTGAAAAAAACAAATAAAGATTTAAAGGAATGGCAACAATTAGAAATATTGTGGTGGGGTAGAGTTAATACCTTAAGACATTATGTGCTCACTAAGTGGATCTATTTATTTAGGATGTTACCACTGATTATCCCCATACCCTGGCTGAAAATGATTCAATCTTCTTTTGCCAATTTCGTGTGGAGAGGGAAAAAGCCCAGAATTAAGATCAACACCATGTGCTCTAATACAGATAGAGGGGGACTAGGCTTTCCAGATATAGAAAAATTTTATGAAGCCGGAATAACTTATCATATTGTAATGTTACAAAGGGAGATATACCAAAGAGAGGCATGGGGGAGGATAGAAACAGCTTTATGCCAATCAAAAAATTTATCTAATATTATATGGAACAACAAAAGATATGATTATTCATTATCATTTATATTGGACCAAATTATTCCTATATGGGAAAGAATAAAGATGAAAGCAGATATTAAGAATAAGCTCTTGGGTTTTCAAAATATAGAGAGCCTGGAAATAGATATAACAAACATCTCCTTAAAAGTATGGAGAGAGGTAAATATCAGAAAGATTGACGATCTAATGCTAAATGGTGAGCCAAAGACTTTCGATATATTGACAAGGACATTTTCTCTCCCAAATAGAGGCATTTTCTTATCTTAGAGTTAGGAATTATCTGAAGGCCAAAACCTTTGTAAATAATGGGGAAATATACAATGCGTTAAAAATAATTTTCTCTAAAAAAGAGTCAAAAAACCTTTTTGCTGTCTGCACAAATTTTTTTGATATTATAAAAACAGAGAACCGCCCAACGGCAATAAAAAGTTGGGAAAAAGTTCTGAAGTTCCCCATAGACTCAGAAGAATGGTATGCTGCTATAAGGAAAACAAATAAATATGTGCATAGTCTCTCCCTGATTGAAACACATTTTAAAGTGATAAATAACTGGTATTTAGTCCCCTCAAAAATATCAAGAATGTTTAACGATAACAATGATCTGTGCTGGAGATGTGGAGAGGAGAAAGGAGACTATCTCCATATATAGTGGAGCTGTAAGAGAGTAACTCCCTTATGGTCTATGGCTAATTCATTATTACATAGGTTAAACGGTATAGGAATAAAAATGACACCAGAGGTGATGTTATTACATATAAGGTGGCCTGCCCTAAGCAGAATGAATCAAATCTTGACAACACATTGTTTAATAGCATCAAAAATTATTATCGCCAGAAATTGGAAAAAGACGCAATCATTCCTGAAGAAGCAACTTATTCAACAATTAAAATATCAGATTCATATGGAATTAGGGATGAATAAAATTAAAAATCAATATAGAGAGTATAGTATGTGGGAAAATTGGCTAACTAAATTGGAGAAACAAGAGAGCGAACTGATTCTTTAGAAGGACAAATTTAAATAGAATGATATAGTAGATATTTCCTATTGATATTAAATAACTTGACTCACAAAGCTGTAAGGTTAGGTGTGAATGTGTGTATGAATGTGGTTAGGTTATCTTCTTCTTTTTTTTTTTTTTCTCTTCTGCGTCTTCTCTTTATCGTATCCTCTTTCTTTCTCCCTCTACTGTTTTAATAATGGGGTACCTTCACTTTGGTCATCTTAATATGCTTTAGTAGAATACAATATATAAATAGTAACGATGGCTGATAGTTGATGGTTCTAAGCGGGGGAGGGATAGAGGGATCGGGGAGGGCGCAATATGTATTTATGATGACTAATATACCCAGCCATATATGATGACATATCTGAAATATATAAAGAAGCGGGTATTGTCTGAAATATAATAAGAAAAAAAAAAAAAGAAAAATAAAATATAAACCTTAAATTATATGTTGTAACTTGTGTGTGTTTCATGATCATGGAGCTGAAATGTTGGATTTCTACATACAGGAATAATTTTGCATTTGCAATATAATACATAACACGTTTTATGAATATACTGAATTTGTACATCAATGTAGTCATATTTATAGTTAGACTTGTGCATTTATTTTCAAAAGCATCATAATTTGTCCAAATATTGGCCGATCAGTGAGTCGTTCATATTCCGCAACTCCTAACTGCTATTTGTCAGAATCACAAAACAAACGAAAAGAGGTTTCGTTTCAGAGGTCCAAAAAAAAAAAAAGGAGATTGATGGAAAAAAGAAAAAAGATGATTGATGGAAAAAAAAAAAAATGATGATTGATGGTAAGGGGACAGTCACTAAATGTTGATTTTATTTACAGGTCAAGTGAGAAGTGACAAATAGAAGGGAAAAAAAGAAAGCCATATAAAAAACAGAAATCTATATTTCTATATAATATATTTAATAAGCATATCATGTCTACTTATATAAATATTTTTTTTTTTTTACTACTCCCCCTTTTTCCCTCCGTTGGTTGCTTCGTCTTTGATCTGTGCACCAAATTGTGTGAAAATATGCAATACTGTGAGTACTGCAAAATATACCCGTAGTATTAATATTAAGTATATATTGTGCAGTACACAAACAGGTGCATTTACGTGCCAGTTGTAGTTTGACTGAATCATTTTAATGAAAAACAACAATTGCATTGACATATTTGCCCAAACTAAACTGAATCGCTCGGGATTTTTCCTGACTAACCATATTTTTTTGCTGAGCGGAAGTATATTTGTAATACACACTTTTAGAAACAGTATACTGTATCTTAAAGGACCACTATAGGCACCCTCTAGGGTAACCCTTTCTGCTGTAAACATAGCAGTTTCAGAGAAATTACAAATGGGTTAATCCAGCCTCTAGTGGCTGTCTCATTGACACCCACTAGAGGCGCTTCCGCGCTTCTCACTATGATTTTCACAGTGAGAAAACGCCAGCATCCATAGGAAAGCTGAGAATGCTTTCCTATGGACTGGCTGAATGCGCGCGGCTCTTGTCGCGCATGCGCATTCAGCCGATGACGGGAAAGGAGGAGGAGATTCCCCAGCGCCGAGGGAGCCCGGCGCTGGAAAAAAGATAAGGGATTAACCCCTTCCTCCCCCTGGAGCCCGGCGGGAGGGGGGCCCTGAGGGTGAGGGGGACCCAAGGACCCTATAGAGCCAGGAAAACGAGTATGTTTTCCTGGTACTATAGCGGTCCTTTAAATCCAACAGTGTGATTGTCAGTATGCCAGTGTCTTTGAACTTAACTGCCTGAAATAAAAAAATTTTAAAAAAACTGAAAAAAAGTGAACTGGTGCTTCCAAACATTTGAAACCCCACAAAAAGAAAGAAAAAGTGCAGGAATACAAATTGTTGTCAACACAAAACCGTGACAAAATATTTAACAACTTAATATGGAGTACTCATTTCCAAACTTGCCACTACATATTTAAACATAATAAACAGTTATTAATAACAGAAGACAGTAAATATATGAAGTCATACATTACTGGTTTATTTCCAACCTTAACTTCTTTGTTTAACGTCTACTCACAAGTAACGTCTGCTGCAATCTGATCATCATGCAGTTATTAACAGATGGATATATTTTTTTAAGTACACATAACAAGAAATTCTCACAACAACCAGTGCTCTGCTCTTCATTGCAGCATGAAAACACCAAAGAAAAAATTGCATTAAACATATTTATACCTCTGCGGCCCCAATATTACCAGGTAGGGGGCAGTGCCTGATCTCCTCCTGGCTGACTAGTAGGCCATCCCTTTAATATGTCTCCACCCTTAAACAGTGATAATTTACTCCAAATGATCGAATTATTATTATTTATTCCAATTAATATTTACTCCAAATTATCTAATAATTACATTTTTATACTTAACAAGTCTTGATTGAGAATAATTTCATCATTTCATCAATCTTCTCCCTTCTGCCCAAAAAGGCCAAATAAAAATCCATCATAACGCAGCAAAAATAAATAAAATTTAAAAAAACACCAAATTTACAAAACAGAAAAGTAAAAAAAAAAACCTCAAACAATAAATATATGTAAACCCATTAAGGGCATTGTGCAGACTGAGCATTTAAGGCCAGAAAAGCCATAATATAGACATCATATACTTTGCATGTTCAGTAAGCTCACATGGACTATTTTTTTAAATTATTTTTTTCAGTTTTGTAAATCTGGTATTTTTGTATTTTTTTTCATTCAGTTTTATTGGATTGTAGTGAATTTTATTTAGAAATTTTAGGTACAAAATGTGCTGCATGTGCGATACTAGGAAAAGCACAGAAGATATTACAACTGACGAACATGATAGACAGATGGACATTATGGGAACAATGTTGTTTAAGTTCCACCCTCTGTCTTGTATCGTCAAGTATATGAAATTTACAGAAGACAAAGTAGGCCACTGTTTTGGGGGTGAAGAAGATAGAAAATGACAAAAATAGACCTGATTGAGAGAGGGGGGAATGAGACAAATCTATTTAGGAAAGGTATGTATGACATGATAGTTCCGATTTAAGTGATTGGAGAAGGAAAATCCTTTTTTAAGTATGCGATGACGCCATTGTGCCTGGAACCAGAAGATCAGCGGAGGAGAATCCAATTCACCTGGAGAAGAGGGGCACCAATAGGAACAGACTGCAGACCATTAGTGGAATATAAAAGAATGGTTGGGTGCGGGGTGAAGTGTACTTGTATTTTTTTATTTGTGATTCATAAATTGTACCTGAGGAAGAAACAATTCATTTGAATATACTTGCTGCTTTTAACCAAGATGTAAGTTAATTAATCGTTTCAAATATATTTCTATGCATTGTGTGTATCCATTTGATCATCTTTCCCTCTCCATGGTTCATAATCATTTAAAGCAAATTCTGATCCTGGTAATCTTGTCCATTAAAGACACATCAACATTGATACCATATTGAATGATATTTTCAAGGCAAAATTTTAAATACAAAGTGTGAGTGGCCATGTGGAAAAGAATATTTCATTTTATTTAAAGCAGTTATACACTACTTCCTAGTTTTCTGTTACGTTGTAATAGCACTATCCCCTATTATATTTGTATTGATATTTGAAGATTAGCGGAAGTCTTGGGGTACACGTTTACTATAAAGGGAAGTTTGGGGGGATATGATAGAAACATTTAAATATATAAAGGGAATCAACACAGTAAAGGAGTAGACTATATTTAAAAGAAGAAAAACTACCACAACAAGAGGACATAGTCTTAAATTAGAGGGACAAAGGTTTAAAAATAATATCAGGAAGTATTACTTTACTGAGAGGGTAGTGGATGCATGGAATAGCCTTCCAGCTGAAGTGGTAGAGGTTAACACAGTAAAGGAGTTTAAGCATGCGTGGGATAGGCATAAGGCTATCCTAACTATAAGATAAGACTAGGGACTAATGAAAGTATTTATAAAATTGGGCAGACTAGATGCGCCGAATGGTTCTTATCTGCCGTCACATTCTATGTTTCTATGTTTCTATGTTTTATCTTTTTATTTTTTCATTCATTCACTGTTTTCGTTGTTTATTGTCACATTGTTTTTGTTGTTTATTGTCACATTGTTTTTGTTGTTTATTGTCACATTGTATATATATTTATATCAGGGGTGGGCAATCTGCGGCCCTTTAGATGTTTTGGACTACATCTCCCATAATGCTCTTAGGGCCATAATGCTAGCAAAGCATCAAGGGAGATGTAGTCCAAAACATCTGGAGGGTCGCAGATTGCCCACTCCTGATTTATATGTATGATGAACCAGAAGAGTTAGAAGAGGAGCGTGTATGAAAGACAGGTTGCAGCCTAGTATTGTCTGTAGCAGCTACTGTGCACATACTTTATGCATATCCTCCATCATTTCCAAATCTATCAGCATCTGCTATAGAATTGTGTCATCCAACAGATACAGTTGTTACATCAGCTGCACCTGCTACCACTGGCAAAAGTAGCTCACCTACTGTCAAAGCTACCATCACCAGCACAACCACCATCACCATCACCTATACTGACACCATCAATATTTCCATTAGCATTAATCAACCAAGTACAAGTATACAGGCTAATGTTTCAGAAGCAAAATAAGAAAGTACTAGAGCAGGCAGCAAGCCTATTGGTGATGTATTTGTTCCTGTGTGATTGTAATGCCCTACCACCAGCTCTATCTCCTCTGCTAGTACCACTACCCTTAGGCAGAGCAATAGGTATGGTGAGGATAGTGCCGGTAATAGACTTCTGGCTGTCTAAATGGCTTTCAGTAATATTACAGCCGAAATAAACAGCAACATGAACTAAATTTAGTCTGCCTAAATATTTCAGAAGAACCAACATTTTTCACGAGACCTGCTTTGCACCAAACCTATCTATACATAATAATATATTTCTGCCTTAAATGCAGGAGAATCCATATCACAAGCAAATAGATAGAGAATTGTTTTGCTACTGTTTTCAGCATATATCTTAAATTGGATGGGAGAAATATTTATGACATGGGAAAAAACGTTTTGGCAGAGGCAATGCAACAGCAAAACAGCCAATAATGTATTGCTTTGGATGCGTTAACCCACATTGCTCCTAATGGTGTTTGAAGGCTAAACAAATAATTATTACAGAATAACACTGGGTTAGCTTGACTGAGGACTTGCAAATGCATTAACATGTGTTCCTAATGTTAGAGAGTTTCCACCACTATTTATGAGCAGGTAGGGTATTTTTTATGGGGGTGGGGGGTGACTATTGGCTTGGAGACCCCTAGTCAAACAGGGGATCATTTTTATTATTAAGCCCCACCGCTGCCCAGTCACTAGTCTTTTCTTATGACTGGATGCTCACTGTGTAGTAGACATGCCTATACTCATGGCACAAGGTAGGATTTAACTTCCCTTAGACTTAACTTATACTAACCTCCATAGGCCAAGGATGAAGGAGGGCATGGGGGTATTTAGGAAGTGTAAGGGAGCACAGCTCACCGCTTCTGCATTTTTTATTTCATTTGTTGATTTGTTGTAATTTGCATGTGTCCTTTCATCTTTCAGGCGAATAGACAAACTGCTGAAATTCGAACAAAACTTATTCATCTGAAAACAAATGCAGAAGTCTAATTAGCACTGACTGCCATGAATTAACTGGATTGCAGTGTTAAATTTTCTTTATTACTAATTTATTACAAATTTAAAATAAAAAAACAGCATAGTATGAAATAAAGGTTAAAGGTGGTTTTCAATTTTTGTTTATTGGTGTAAATTCCAGAATAGTGACAGCTCCTCTTTAAAATCCTCCACAAAGGGACAATCTCACTGTTGTGCATTTCTGATCTTAGTTTAGACATATAAAAATCCTGCCTAACTCAAGGAGCTAGTGACCATCTGAGCACATCAAATTGTCATAAAACATATAATATATTTTTGTGATTACTCATTTTAATTCCTCTCTTCATTAAAATGGACAGATATTCAACCAGATGCCAGCTTGCTTTGGGGAGAGTAAACATTCACTGCACTGTGCTTAAATCAGATATATTTCGTAAGCACACAGGTGCTCGCAATAGGCAAATACAGTTAAATAAATGAATGAAAATCATTTACATAAATAATTAACTTTGAGTTTGCAGCTGCATCTAGAACTTATAATTCCCACTTTTGTGTCTTTTTTGTAAATACATAATGTAATAGCTCAGTGATGTTCATAATGAACACATATATTGCTTGGCATTAAGCAGTCTTATCTTTATAAGGATTTGATCTCCTTAATAAAATCTTGCAGCAAAGAGTCTTCTTTCATTTAAAACACTTAATGTGGCTACAAAGAAGCTAGTCCTTGGTGTACGAGCAACAAAGTAAAATGAATTCTAAATATCTTGGCCAGTTCTCTCACACGGGTTCCTTTGTAATTGCCTTGAATGGACCACTGGGGAAATAGTGAAGCTAGTTCAATTCAGGCATCTCTCTTCTTCCAAAAAGCCACGTAAAAAGGATTTTTGAGTAAGGCTACTCGGTATCCATTCTCATGAGAGCTCTCCATTGTGCTGAATAATGATCTGGGTGTGCTATTTTGGAAGTTATTTTAAAGGTACCCCATGTGTATGAACCACAGGGAGCTACAAATGAAGCAATGCACATTCAGCAATGTAACTAAAACACGCAGTGCTGTTTCCAGATATATATTTTAATAACCCATGGGAAGATTTTTATTTTAAACTTGATGTTCTTTTGCCTAAAAGGTAAACTTAACAATATAAAGAAACAAAAGCATTTACAATTGTAAAGAATTGTGGCTTTTCTAATTGACCTTTGCATTATTATTGCACAGACATGTTTTTTTATTATTATTTATTTAAATAAAGACTTCTTGGGGGGGGGAGAAGGTGCAAGAGTCAAGAGGTTGATGATGGCAAGGCATGAGGAAGGGGACATGAGCAGAGTCATGAGTAATGGAAGATAGAGAGGCATGCAAGTAGGAAGACATGGGGCAGAGACAAAGAGGAGCATGACACAATTAGGTGACAATGGAGGGAGATATAGGAGTGGCAAAAGATGAGGATAAACATATAAATGTGGGGAAAGGATATGGAGACCAAGTTCCAAAGAAAATTCCAAAGAAAATAAATTCTTTCAAACTACACAAATATACTCCAGCATTCAAACACAATACACCTAAATGTTATTCACACTCTGCACAAGTACATCTGTGCTTTCAGACATACTCCGACAGTGTTCATATATAATCCTACATTCACAAACATGACACTTCCCATTCTTGTATCCTTTCATTCAGAAAATACAAAGAAATACATACATGCATTATTGCACAGCACTCTATACAGCAAAGAGGTCTCTCTGTTTTCAGTGTTCAGAGATCTATAACATTGATTCATGCACATTCTGGAGGAAAGAAAGATGAGTCGGTTCAGTGAAAAAAGGGAGCAAAAAGAGTATGTGTGCATGCATCAGTGTTTGTGTGCCTGTGTGACCTGTGTGTCTCTTTCTGTCACTGTGCGTGTCAGCATAAATGTGTGCATGTGTTTCCAAAGTGACACCATTGGTGCAATGTGAGGGTAATATGTGCAATGTCATGGTATGCAACATATATAATATGCATGGGAAATTAGTACGTATGGAACAATATTACATGGGGACATTGTGAAAGAAGAATAGACTTTATGCGGAAAATTTAATTGCATATTCAGAATCATTATTTATGTACAATATTATTTTCTTAACTGTAAATGTATTATTCAGCAAATTATTTTAGTGATATTGGGTTTTGTCCATACGCAAGAAACAACGCATTTTACAATTCAATAATGTGTTTTATATATGTTCTGAAATGAAGAATAAATTCACACATTACTTTCCAGAACACATAAAACATTATTAGCAAATTGTTGTCTTTGAAGGTCATAGCATATATTTGTCCCACAATGCCATGTATGGTTAAGCTAGGTTTCACATGGGGTTGGAAAACAATATGTATTATCCTTAAATTACCTTTAGATTACCTTTAGAAGTCACCCTGTATTTTTTCCCCATGACTTAATTTTATAAAATCACTAAGGCATCATGTGAAATATTACTGAATCATTTCCAGGGCATTCCCTTTAAATCTGGCAAACTCTACTGCAAATCATCTCTTCAAGGACATGGCTAATTTGTCTCTTAAGTTCCAGTGGGGCCCTGAATGTGTCAGGCACCCAGGTGCAAATATTACGCTAGAGCTGCCAAAACTATTGGAGTCTGGGAAATGAAAACCAATGCTCTTGAACTATGACAGGCTTCTACACTCAGTGGCACATCTAAATGTCTTGCTGTGAGTTAAGCATTGTATTTAAGTCCCCATTTAATCTCTTTGGAGCGTAATTCCCTGCTGTCTGTCTATTGTGAACCCAACTGTGGAGAGAAAGATTGGCATGGTGCTTGTGATGTAAGCAGCTTTACAAACAGAAAATTGTCTAGTTAACAAGTGCGCACCCTTTTTCTCGAAGAATGTATTTGTTTTGTATCTTGTTTTAATGATTGCCTGCCTGATGATTATTGTACTTGCTTCCAAAAAGGAATAATGAAGCAGATTTGGCTTAGTGATGATTTTTCAGATGTTGAAGCATTTAAAAAAAAAAAAAAAATCAACAAGTCATGCAAACAAAATATTTAAAAATTCATATTTAGTATAAGCATAGCTTTAATTCAAATGGTCCTTTAAAGGACCACTATAGGCACCCAGACCACTTCAGCTCAAGGAAATGGTCTGGGTGCCAGGTCTCCCTAGTTTTAGCCCTGCAGATGTAAACAGAGCAGTTTCTCAGAAACTGCTATGTTTACACTGCAGGGTTAATCCAGCCTCTAGTGGCTGTCTCATTGACAGCCACTAGAGGCTGCTTACACGATTCTCAGTGAGAAAATTGCATTGAACTCACGCAGCATGAGTTCAAATCCCCATAGGAAAGCATTAGATAATGCTTTCCTGTGGGCGGTTTGAATGCGCGCACAACTCTGACCACACATGCGCATTCAGCTCCACTCAGGAACTGACGTCAGCAGGGGGAGGAGAGGTCACCAGCGCAGAGGGAGCCGAGAGCTGGATTAAGGTAAGTAACTGAAGGGGTTTTAACCCCTTCAGCCCAGTGGGAAGGGCCACGAGGGAGGGGGGACATAATAACCCTATAGTGCCAGGAAAACGGGTTTGTTTTCCTGGCACTATAGTGCTCCTTTAAGTACAGAACAAATATACTGTAATTGCCCTATATTAGTACACCTTTTACAAACAGTGCTTATACTAGCCTTTCCATCTGTGGCTACACTAGAAATTTAATTCATTTTTGTGGGGGGGGGATAAACATATACATTGCTTCTGTTCAAACAGTAATAGCAATTACCACTACTAAATATTAAGCCTTTAATAGGTGAAATGCATTGTCGACTCTGTTACTTGTGTTTTTAGTTGTATTACTCAGCAATAAATCAATTATATATAAAGTGTTAATCTAACTTAGGTTTCTATACACAGTGCTTCTAATGTTTACTTGTTCCAGTTCTTGACAGTCTGACAATAATCACAGACAATTTACAATTTAGTTTTATTTAACCCCTGTGTCAGATGGTATTAATATCCCTACTCTACTAATATGGTAACTTCAAGCTTCTTTCCTCAAGGGAATTGTCTTTTGATTATTGCTTGACAACTACCTACAATAGATGTGTGTGTACAATGTTTATTTGATCTCTGTCTCCATGGTACATAACTAACAGTGATGTTGTTTGCATATACTTTTTTTTGTTCGCCTAACTGTTTTGTTCCTATTCTTTTATAATTTTTTCTTTTTTACTTTATTTTACATGAAGTTTCTTATTCTCGTCTAACTGCCTGACTATACTGTAATTGTATATACCATATATATGCCATATCAATGCTGCATAACCTTTTATGGGAGAATGGTATGGTATATTTTATTTCATTATGTTGCTAACTACCTACTAGTTCAACTACAGTGGTTCTTAAAGTACTTATGTGAAATGTTAATGGTTCAAATAAACCTCACAAGAGGAAACTGATAATCCAAGAAGGAAAAAAATAACATGTTCATGTTCTTCTTCTGCAAGAAACAACTTTCGCAAGAGGTTAGATGCCTGTGTAGTCTGATAATGCATGCTTTACAATGTTTAATTCATTTTCTCCCTCAAAACTTTAAACACAACCATTTTAATACATACAGGGATGCATTTCTCATTATGTTAGAAAATTACTAATCTTAACAGTCATTATGGACCAAATACCCCTTTTAAGGCCTCAATTTAATATATTTATATATGCTTTTCAAATGATTAAATATCTTGAGATGAACTTATAAAATTATGTAATATTTAGAAACACATGTTGTTTTATATTTATATTTATTGATACATTTTGTATATGTTATATGATTCTGATATTTTTATTTAAAAAAAAATATTTTCATAATGTATCCAAAAAATTTAAATTATTTAATAAAACTTTAAAAAAAAAAGTTTTATTAAATAATTAAATTTTTTGGGATAAACTTTACAAACACATACACACATACACATGGATACACAGATGCACACCCTGACTTACACAGATATACAAACCCTCTAACACACAGATACACATATATACACACCCTGACACATACATGCACACACACAGATACACACACAAAGATACACACCTTGACACTCACACTCAGACACACACCGTGACACAGATACACACACACTGTGACACACACACTGTGACACAGATACACACACACTCAGACACAGATACACACTCAGACAAACACACACTATGACACAGATACACACACGCACTGTGACACAGATAAACACACACATTCAGACACTCAGACACAGATACACACTCAGACAAACACACACTATGACACAGATACACACACACACTGTGACACAAATAAACACACACATTCAGACACATACACACACTGTGACACAGATGAACACACTCACAAAGACACACACACTATGACATGTAAATTTTTGCAGCCACCCTCCTGCTAACATACCTTTTGTTTCCAGGAGGGTAGCTGCTTGTAGTCCTGCTGGCTGAGGGGAGAGAGTGTGGGGTCTGCTGTAGCTCCTGGCTCTTGCCCCCCATACTGCCTGTGTGCCTCCGCCACCTCCTTGTACCTCTCGCATGCTGCGTTCAGTATGAAGCTGGGAGGAAGTGATCAGATGTCACTTAATCCCAGCAGGCTGAAACTACGTGGGCTGGGTCAGGCTCTTAAAGGGCTGCGGTGCCCTACCAGGCCCCTGTTCAACAATAAATAACTGATACCTATACGGTGGCCTTAAGTACATGTACAAGTAGTCTCTATCTCCATCTCTAATTGATAAAATATATATATATTTTTTTTAAAGGCCTCTAATTTTACACTCTTTTGCAAGACATTAATCTATCTGATATATGGATAGAGTTGAGTGAACCCGAACCGCAAAGTTCGGGTTCGTACCGAACATTACGGTTTTTGGACCCCGGACCCGAACACAGACATTTCAGTGTATGTTCGGGTTGGAGTTTGGTGTTCGGCAATTTAATGGCGCACTTTCAAAGGCTGCAGGGCAACCAATCAACAGGTGTTTGACTCGTTTGCCCTTAGAAACCATCACAGCCATGCCTACTAATGGCATGGCTGTGATTGGCCAGTACAGCATGTGACCCAGCCTCTATATATAAGTTGGAGTCACGTAGCGCTGCACGTCACATGAGCTCTTATTAGTGTAGGGACAGGATGCTGCAGCTGTGAGGGACAGCTTAGGAAATAATTCTGTTGTTGAATCTGCAAACTACAGCGATTATTCAAACTAAAGCGATTAATTTAGTGGGTGCTATACTACATTTTTTGTACCCTGCCCTGAGCCCAGTGCCACAGAGAGTGCAGTGCATTTGAAACTGCATGTGTGCCAGGCACATGACTTTAATCCTGTTCTGGTTGCTAAATAGTACATTTACGTCCTGCGGAGTCAAATAGAACCGTCAAATACTGTGCTTACATTGCAGATTGACTAATTCACATTTTTTTGGTGCTTAAAAGTAAATTTGGGGCGTGTACTTCATATCTGAGAGTCAAATAGAACCGTCAAATACTGCTGTGACAGCAGTTTTAAAAATTCAATTTTTGTAGGTGCTAAATATTACATTTGTGGCCTGCAGTGCATTTCTTTCAGTACAATAAACAAAAATAAAAAAAATTAAAAACAAATTGTTGACTTTTGGCGGTTACATTGTCGTCTGACATAAACCATCTGTTAGTTTGGTGGGTGAACGCAAACAATGAGGAGAGCGTCAAATAAGAGACGTGGCCCTGGTCGTGGTGCTGCTGGTGTTGGTGGAGCTCCTGTTGCAAGGAGAGGACATGGTCGATTTGTGCCAGCTACATGCACAAGTGAAACAACTTCCTCAGGTGCGAGTACGTGACAGAACCTTCAGCGTTATTTGGTAGGCCCGAATGCCGCTGTATGAATGGTGAGGCCAGAACAAGTACAGGTGATAGTAGATTGGATGGCTGACAGTGCCTCCAGTTCCTTCACATTGTCTCCCACCCGGGCCCCTGCTGAAAGCTCACAGTTGGCACCTGCAGCCCATGGCCATCTGTCTTTCACCTCACCCCCTTGCAAATCAGCCAAGCAGTCTGAGCCACAAGTCATGCAGCAGTCTCTTATGCTTTTTGATGACTCTATTAGCGGGGTTTCCGTGGGCCACCCACCTAGCCCTGCCCCAGAAGTGGAAGAGATTGAGTGCACTGATGCACAACCACTTATGTCTCAGGATATGGACATGCGAGGACCACCGCCGCATGTCTCTGATGATGACGAAACACAGGTGCCAGACTGGCAAGGAGGGTAGGGATGAGGACTGGGTGGAAGATGATGTGGAGGATGATGAGGTCCTAGACCCCACATGGAATGTAGGTCATGCAAGTGACGTGTGCAGTTTGGAGGAAGAGGTGGTGGTCGCACAGAGGCACCAGCACAACATAAGAGGGAACAGGGTGCAAAGTGGAGCAGCCGTCCCCTAGACGGTACCCCTGCTACTACCTACGGCATCCAGGGACCGAGCACACCAAAGCCAGCTCCAAGGAGTTCCCTGGCGTGGCAGTTCTTCAGACAATGTGCTGACAACAAGACACGAGTGGTTTGCACGCTGTGCAATCAGAGCCTGAAGCGAAGCATCTACATGCAAAGCATGAACTGCAGTGGAGTAAGCACCTCAAAAACCAAGTAAGGTCTCAGGCTCCTTCTGCTTCCTCTTCTGCTGCTGTCTCGGCCTCTTCCTCCACCTCTGGAGTCAGTCACCCCGCAGGTGATGTGGCAGCAATGCCACCACGTCCGCCACCGTCCCCAAGCATCTCCACGCTGTCCCATGGAAGTGTTCAGCTGTCCATCTCCCAAACACTGGAGAGAAAGAGGAAGTACCCCCCTTGCCACCTGCGATCCCTGGCCCTGAATGCCAGCATTTCAAAATCCGTGGCCTTTGAATGTTGTCATTCTGTCTGGTGGAGACTGATAGTTTTAAAAACCTGATGGTGGTGGCTGTCCCAGAGTACGTGGTTCCCAACCGCCATTACTTTACCAGGCGAGCCATCCCTTCGCTGCACAACCAATTGGCGGACAAAATCAGGTGTGCACTGCGCAACGCCATCTGTGGCAAGGTCCACATAACCACAGATACGTGGACCAGTAAGCAAGGGCAGGGAGACTATATCTCCCTAACTGCACACTGGGCAAATGTAGTGGCGGCTGGACCTGAGGTGGATAGCAGTTTGGCGCATGTCCTTCCACCACCAAGGATTGCAGGGCATTTCTCTTTGCCTCTTTTTGCCTCCTCCTCCTGCTCCGCTTCCTCCTCTTCTACCACCACCTCATCCAGGCAGCGTAACACCTTCACCACCAACTTCAGCACAGCGAGGGGGAAACGACAGCAGGCTGTTTTAAAACTCATATGTTTGGGGGGTAAACCCCACACCGCGCAGGAGCTGTGAACGGACATGGAAAAACAGACCGATGAGTGGTTGTTGCCACAGAGCCTCAAGCCTGGCCTGGTGGTGTGCGATAATGGGCGAAATCTCGTAGCAGCCCTGGGACTAGCTGGTTTGACGCACATCCCTTGCCTGGCGCATGTGCTGAATTTGGTGGTGCAGAAATTTCTGAAAAACTACCCAGATATATCAGAGCTGTTGCAGAAAGTGCTGGCCGTCTGTGCGTGCTTTCTGCGTTCTCACCCTGTTGCTGCTCGCCTGTCTGCGCTGCAGCGTAACTTTGGCCTTCCCGCTCAACACCTCATATGCGACATGCCCACAAGGTGGAACTCCACCTTGCACATGCTGAAGAGACTGTGCGAGCAGCAGGAGGCGATAGTGGAGTTTCAAATGCAGCACGCACGGGTCAGTCGCTCTGCGGAACAGCACCACTTCACCACCAATGAGTGGGCCTCCATGTGAGACCTGTGTGTCATTTTGCACTGTTTCGAGTACTCCACCAACATGGCCAGTGCCGATGACACCGTTCTCAGCCTTACTATCCTGCTTCTATGTCTCCTTGAAAAAACACTTCGGGCGATGATGGAAGAGGATGTGGCACAGGAGGAAGAGGAGGAGGAAGAGGGGTCAATTCCATGGTTATCAGGCCAGTCATTCACAAGTGGCTTGGAGGGTGGGTTCCTGCACCAGCATAGGCTAGGTACACAATTGTCCAGCCAGGGGACAGTTCTAGAGGATGAGGAGGAGGAACTGTGTTCACAGTACGGTGGCACCCAACGCAGCTCGAGGGCATCACTGGAGCATGGCTAGGGGGATACGGAGGACACAGACGATACACCTCGCACAGAGGACAGCTTGTCCTTGCCTCTGGGCAGCCTGGTACACATGAGCGACTTCATGTTGCAGTGCCTGCGCAACGACTGCTATTTTATGGCTTAGTTGTATTTTTAATTTTTAGGTATTTTATGTTATTTTAAGTTATTTCCCTATCCACATTTGTTTGCACGGCACTTGTCCTACTCTTACTCCCATTTTACTTCCTTTTGCAGCCTTCTAGCCCTTTCCAGGACTTTTTTAGAGGCATTTTTGTGCCCAAAAGATTGGGTCCCCATTGACTTCAATGGGGTTGGGGTTCGGGGTCAAATTCAGGGTCAAGTTCGATCCCGAACCCAGACTTTTTTTTGAAGTTTGGCCAAACCCGCCGAACCCAAACATCCATATGGATGGTCTTTAATGCCTCACAAGGTAATTATACATTTTTTTACCTAACACTGTCATATTAAAACATATTTTAACACAAGGTTTGTTGGGGAGAGAAGGAGCAGTCTTGGCATGTGTCTGATTTATGGTTTGATTTAATAAACAAGACTTTTGTTACAAGCTGCTTCTTTGATATTTTGTTGCAAGGTTTCCCCACAATCCAGATACTGCTATCACACAGCTTTATGGTTGACTGATATACATTCCTGTCCAAAAACATCCTGACATGCTCCCACCTTATGCATAGCTATATAGATATCAACCCAATATAATGTAATTTCATACCATAATAATTTATTTAAATCTCTGATTTTAATCACATGATTTGGTCATCCTTGAGGAAAGATTTCCCTATGACTGGAGAAATACTCCAGGGGTGAAAATTCCAAAATAACTTCCTTAAGCTGAATCCTTAAATTGCCTCACCATGTAAAAACCAGTCTAGCAAACTTTTCACACAGTCTATATATGACCTGTCCTTGTATGGTAGAATGTCCTGTATTTTTATTTTATTATTTATATAGCACCAGACAGGGCAGGACTGGGACAAAAATTCAGCCCGGGCAATTAAAGGCAGAGCAGCCCACTCGAAGGGGTGGGGCCAGAAAGGGGATGTGTAATGTCACCCCCATTAAAATGCACCCCCCACCAAATGACTATTTGTGCTGTATTGTATGTGTAAAGGGGTCTGTTTGTGGCGTACTACGTGTGGCTAGGGGCTGTAGTGTGTGTGTGTGTGTGTGTGTGTGTGTGTCTATAGTGCCTGTGGAGTGTGTGGGCCTAGGGGATGTAGTATGTGCATTTAAGGGCTGTACAGTGTGTTTGTGAGTGTATCTAGGGGTTCTAGTGTGTGTATGCATATAGGGGCTGTAGAGCACATGTGTATAGGTGCAGCAATGTATGCATAGGTGATGTAGAATGTGTATTTATAGGGGAAATAAATTAGCGTGTGTGCATGCAGGGGGTGTAATGTGTGTGATTACAGGGGTATAAAGTATGTGAGTGCAGGGAGTGTAGTGTATGTTTAGGGGGTATAGATTGTGTTTACTGTGCGTATGTGAGTGCCGGGGGTATAGTGTGTATATAAGGGTTATAGAGTGGGTGTAGTGTGAGTGCAGGGGGTGTAATGTGCATACAGGGATATAGAGAGTGTGTAGTATTTATAGAGGGGTATAGCATCTGTGCAGTGTGTTTGTGTGTAAGTGCGGGAGGTGTAGTGTGTATATAGGGGTATAGAGTGTGTGTAGTGTGTGTGTGTGTTAGTGCAGGTGAGCAGTATGTTTGTGTGTTAGTGCAGGGGGTGCAGTGTGTGTAGTGTGTTAGTACAGGGGAGCAGTATGTTTGTATGTTAGTGCAGGGGGTGCAGTGTGTGTAGTGTCTTAGTGCAGGGGGTGCAGTTTGTGTAGTGTGTTTTAGTGCAGGGGAGCAGTATGTTGTGTTAGTGCAGGGGGTGCAGTGTGTGTAGTGTGTTTGTGTGTTAGTCCAGAGGGTGTAGTGTGTGTGTAGTGTGCTTGTGTGTTAGTGCAGAGGGTGTAGTGTGTGTGTAGTGTGTTTATGTGTTAGTGCAGGGGAGCAGTGTGTGTAGGGTGTTTTAGTGCAGGGGAACAGTATGTTTAGTGTGTTTTAGTGCAGGGGAGCAGTATGTTATGTCAGTGCAGTAGTGTGTTAGTACTTATCTAAATCTACATACTTTTGATACATTTTTATTTATTTTACGCATATCTAAGCCAGAGTTGCTCCATTATCCCTACCGTTACTTCAACATCTAGAAGGCCTCAGACTGCCATATAGAAACATATAGAAACATCAAGAAAAATATGTTTTAATTGGTATCGAATTATTTTTATTGGTATCAAATTAGGTGCCTGCTTATTGATAGTGAGCACTTTGGATAGTGAGCACAACCTGCATCCCCTGATATTTCAAATGTGTTTACATTAGTAAGTTATATTGTGTTCATAGAAGCCACAGTTCGTCTTACTCTTGGTGCATATCAAAAGCATGCTATTTCTTCATGACTGAAGAAATCGAAAAAACTTCCTTTTCTTTTATTATGAGCAATATTTTACCATGTTTCTACATTTCTATTCTTTATGGTATTATTATTTCATTGTATTAATTCATAATGATACATGTATTGGTAATTTCAAGCATATTCAATTATAAATTTGATAAAGTAACATTGTCGTGTAAGATTTTGTATTTAAAAAAAAAATCCCCCCCCAAAAATAAAGGATGAAACTGGAAAATATTGAACATTTTATGTTTACATTCATGGTAGGTTCCATTACACATTTAAGAAAAAAATAAAATATTTATGCTGACTCTCTCTGTGGTACATTGAAATCAGTGTAATGGAAATTATTGTTTATCATTTTCTCTTCCTGTGATTATCTACCTGGTTACATCAAGAACCTGAAATAAATGTTCTCTGTAATATTGTATTTATAGAAATCATGATTAACATGTTTGTCTTGTTCTCTTAGTTATCAGAGCAGTATTTCAAACCAATTTGCACAGCAAAAATAAAATTCCGAGAAAACCTCAGAAATAAAATGTATGTCAAAAAACATGCCTAGCTGTATACATGGAGTAATCTCCAAGTCTAATTAATATACAACTATATTAATTAGCTTTGGAGACTCATTTAAGTCCGAATTGTAATTCGTCTGAATTTGGGCTGGTTGAGCCAAAATGTACCTGTATGAATAAACAAACAAAATGCACAATGGCTAAGCACGTCCGTTTCGGGTTGTGATCCTGAATTCTGCCCATGGTGGGGATGATTGATGGAAAACAGATGATCAATGGCTAGGAAACAGTCACTAAATGTTAATTTTATTTATAAATTAAGTTACAAGTGAGCAATAGGGGAAAAAAAAAACCTATATTTATATATGATATATTTAATAAATATAACGTTACTCTTCATACTGTTTTTCTATCTACTGGTTACTTTTTCTCACTTGATTTGTAAATGAAATGGTTGGAAAATGCTCCTATCAGTGTAGTGCAAAATATACACATTTTTGCACCAATTTGGTTTATCTGATTCAGATGCTGAATAAGTTTTTTATCATGGAAATTCTGTTGGGCTGAACTGATATTCGTACAAATTATGGACACCCTGAAAATGGTTTAGCTGAGTCAAATTTTCTCATTGTGCACTAGTCTTATATTAATACAACCATTAACCATTATTAATTCAAAACACTATGCAAGCTTAATTCTATGTAATGAAAATGTAAATAAGGGCTTTACTCAATGATAATTTTGTTGTAGTTAATTGAAAAGGGACTTAGGGGGATATTTTGTCAATTGCAGCTCACAGATTAGAAAATAAACAAACAACATCATTAAGTAAAAGAAATTCTTAAAAATCTTTAAAATCCCAAAATACCTCTGACCTATTATTCATGTGTTTCAGGTTCAATGTTGAGGTACTTTCAGTTACCACCTGAAGAGTGGCGGCTCTAGACTTGGCGAGGCCTTAGGCGAAACTCAAACATAAGACCCCCACTAACACCATTAGTGGAAAAAAATAGCAGTTTACTTGTGTGTGCAAATCAAGCTGTAGATATATTGAAGGGGGGTCTTGCAGCATTGGATATAGAGAGCTAGTCTCTGTATACATTGTTCAGAGGCTTGCATTATTGTGGTACACTATGCTGCTGCAATGTGAGCTCTCTGACTGTAGTTCTGGCATAATTTGCAATAATCAAATTGAAATTTGCAATTATGCAAATTGTTTATACACGATTGGCTGTGTGTATTTTGGATTGTGTCTTTTATTGTCTACCTGTGTATGTGCCTGAGAGTGTGTGTCTGAAAGTAAGTATCCTTGTTAGAGGGTGGGTGACAGTGTGAGAGGGTAGGTGACAGTGTGAGAAAATAGGTGACAGTGTGATGGGGTGTGACAATAGTGTGAGTGGGGGTGACATAGTGAGAGGAAGGATGACACAGTAAGAGGGGGTGACAGAGTGAGGATGGGTGACAGAATGTGAGTGTTGGTTACAGAGTGTAAGAGGTGGGGTGACAGAGTGAGAGGTTGGGTGACAGATTGTGAGAGGGGGTGACATAGTGTGAGAGGGGGGTTACATAGTGTAGGGAGTAACAGAGTGAAAGGGGGTGACTGAGTGAGGGGGTGACAGAGTAAGAACGGGGACATAGTGTGAGAGAGTGACATAGTTTGAGAGGGCGAGGCACTAGTGTGCAAGGTGGGTGACATAGTGAGAGGGAGGGTAACTTTAGTGTAAGGAGGGTAACAGAGTGTGAGGGGGTGACAGAGTGTAGGGGTGACAGAGTGTAGGGGGTGACAGAGTAAGAGGGCAGGGGTGACAGAGTGAGAGGGGGATGACAGAGTGAGAGGGGTGACAGTGTGAGAGGGTGGGTGACAGTGTGAGAGAATGGGTGGCAGAGTGTGGGGCGTGACAAAGTTAAAGGTGGTGACATAGTGTGAGAGGGAGGGTGACAGAATGTGGGGAGTAACAGAGTGAAAGGGGGTGACTGAGTGAGGTGGTGACAGAGTAAGAGGGGAGTGAAAGAGTTATAGGGGGTTGAAATTTACTTTTTCTTTTTAATCCGAGCCCCTGGTGGTCCGTGGTCTGGTAAATGTGGTCTGAACATGGTAAATGTCTCAAAATTTCCAGTCAGAGCATTGCTGTAGTAACCCGCAGCAACGCTCTGATTGGCTGAGATCATGAGACACTTTAGTCTGCAGCTCTGCACCCGGCGGAATTGCAGACTGGAGACTGAGCTGGGCGCTCTCCCACAGACTGAGCAGACAGTCCTCGCACCCAGCAGCGCAGGGCCGAACTGGGAAAAAATTCGGCCAGGGCATTTTTTTATCACAGCGGCCCACTAAGAAGGGGGCGGGGCAGAGAGGGTGTGTTTTGTCATCACTCATGACAAACACGCCTCCTCTCAAAGTGAGCATGTTGGTTCAATGCTCTTCCAGGGCAGACCATGCACAGAGCTCTGCTGAAGAGCTCTAGCATGAGAAAAAAGCCCTGTATTTGTTCTGCACAGTGCAAGCAAATTTAATAACATGCTTTCACTGTGTTTCCTTGCAACTTGTCTCTGGTGTCTCTATAAATGGATACCAGGAGACAAAAGGGCCAGGAAAGAGTATTGTGCATGTGTTTGGAGCCTGCTTGTGGTATTGCGTGTGTGCAGAGTGAGCTGGTCATGGTGTGGTATTGTGTAATAAGGTCAGTCTTAGTTGTGTTGTGTTTGTGGTGTAATGTAATGCATATGTGGCTAGGGGCTGTAGAGAATGTGTGTATAGGGGATGTAGCAAGTGTGTGCATACGGCCTATAGTGTGTGTGTGTGTGTGTGTGTGTGTGTATAGGTGATGTAGTGTTTGTATAGAGTGTGTGTTCAGGGAATGTAGTATGTGTTTACTTACAAGGAATCTAGTGTGCGTATAGGGGATCCAGAGTGTGTGTGTGTGTGTGTGTGTGTATATATATATATATATATAGAGTCTTATGTGTGTTTGAAGGACCCAGAATATGTATAAGAGATCTAGTGAGCGTGCGTATATAACTGATTCAGAGTGTATATAGGGATCTAGTGTGGGTATATGTGTGTAGATGATTCAGAGTTGGGTAAAGGATCTAGTATGTGTCTGGAATGTAATGTGTTTAGGGGTGCAGTGTGTGTGTGAGGGGTGCTGTGTGTGTCAGGGGTGCTGTGTGTGTGTATATATATATATATATATATATATTTTATATAAATATGTTTGGGAGTATTGTGTATGTGTGTGATGCAGTGTATCGGGGGGTTGTGTGTGTATGTGAGGGGTGCAGTATGTGTGTGTGATGGATGCTGTGTGTGAGGGGTGCTGTGTGTGATGTGTGTGAGGGTGCTGTGTGTGAGAGTGCTGTGTATGATGTGTGTAAGAGTGATGTGTGTGAGAGTGCTGTGTGTGATGTGTGTAAGAGTGCTGTGTGTGTTGTGTGTGAGAGTGCTGTGTATAAATGTTAGAATGGATTGTGTGTGTGTGGAGGGGGGTAAATAAACAAATAAAATAAATAAGTAGGCATTATGTCCCCCCTCCCTTCTTACCTTGAGCCTGGGAGGGGGGGACCAGCACGGTGGTGCCAAGCAGAGAGAGAGGGGGGGGGGGACCGGCACTCTGACACCATCCCTGGTGGTCCAGCGGGCTAGAGTTCACTCTCGCGAGATCTGGTCATTGCCATGGCAACGCGCTGGATCTCACGAGAGGAACCCGGCGGAGCTGCAAGATAGAGCTCCGCCAGGTCCTCTCCCTCCTTTCCCAGCCGCAGGTCTATTTAAATAGGCCCTAAATTTTGCTACATTGGACCAAAGGATTATCAGGGCTTTCCAACCTGCTACCCCCAGCATTATCTGGGGAGAGGGAAAGGGGAGGGGGGCACCGGTTGGACAGGCCTGGATTAGTCAATGTTCGTTCAAGAAAATATCCAGCCATTCAAGTTTTTAAAGCAATCAGCATTTAAAGGTTCATTATAAATCTATGGAATGAACACCACTGCAGGACGTAAATGCAGCTCTAAATATTGCTATACCTGACCAATGGATTACTCGGTCTTCTTCCAAAAAAATATCCAGCCATTCTGCTTTTGAAAAAAAAATCCTAGGTGGGATCATGCCACCTTCCCCCTTTTCATTGAGCAGTTTGTCTGCTCATTAAATGTGAGTAAGACACATATTTATTACTCCTGGTTTAAATTATACAGAGAGCACTATTGTTGTTCTGTTTCTTTTATTTGTGGGTCTCATTGTCACCATACTGCTGTGAAACATGTGGACCATGCCTACACAGATATCCTAGAAGTGGGGATAATACCACTTTATGTCTATAACACCAGAGCTGGTACAGGCTCTGGTAAATGTGAGTTTGACTATATAAGACTATATAAGAGTTTTAACCCTGTAAAGTTTAAAATTATTGTGATATACAACACCATTGTGATTTTCTCTATTCTCTTGTATGTCCATATGGATTCCAAACTACTTCTGACCTGGTATTTCCTACAAGAAGAGCATCTCCCACAGAATCTGGCTGCTTTGTTGCAAGTTACATTTTATATTAATTTGGACATTTTTATGGACATTTAAATTTTTGGGATTTTTTAATATATTTTTATATTCTTTTTTATATCTGTTTTTAGTGTCCATATTTTATCAGTAGTAATATATAAATATTATTGGCACTACGTCTTCTCTTTGTTTACATTTATCGAGACATGAAGGCAGTGTGCCATGAAGTCAGAAAGAATATGACTGAATGTTATTTTTCTATGACACAAACCTCCAATACACCCTTAAAACCAATAAACTGTAACCTTGTTTGAGCAGGCTCCTCTTCAACCTGTCGTTCCTGTAAGTTTTCTTGTAATTGTCCTATTTATAGTTAAATCCCCCCTCTCATAATATTGTAAAGCGCTACGGAATCTGTTGGCGCTATATAAATGGCAATAATAATAATAATAAACCTCCCATGCTCTGTCCTCTCTCTTCTTTCATCTGCTTGGGGATGCTTCCCAAGCAGAGCAAACCTCCTCTTTAATGCAGACACACACTGGCTTTGTTGCCAGCATTCCAGCATACCAGCATATAATCATCTTGACATCAATCACTCTGTTCCTATACTCCCTAGCCAGCACTAGCAGCATCAGCTAATAAGTTACCATAGCAACCACTGCACATGCACTGTGGTTGCTATGTGTGGAGAGCTGAAGGACTGCATGTGGGAGGTACTTTTTCCTTTGAATTGTTAGTCAATTTTCCAGCATAGAATCTATTCTGAAGAATTGACTGACAGTTGGGAGAATGACCTATTTTTAAATACTTTTTTCTCCCAGTCTGTCATGTTTTATGGTACAGTTGGAGTTGTAATGTATATTTTGCACTGTCTCTTTAATAGTTTCCTATTTAAACCATAGAATGCTCTGAACTCACTTGTGTTCCTGTAGTTGTTCCTGCTGTTAGCGTTCTCTCATCATGTGACCACGTTCCACAATTGGTTTTGGCCTAGCTTGCACCTTCCATCTCCTCAGAGCCTGTTTCCCTAACAGAGGCTAAGGTATTTGGCCGTGACCAGCTTGGCTTCACTCCCTGTCTCTCGGACAGATCTACCTGAAATTTTGACTTCTCTCTCAGATTATCTGCCTTCTGCCACCTTGTATTGGACTGAATGCACAAAAACACTGACAGTAGGGCCATCTTTAATATTATATGGACCCTGGGGAAGCATTTTCTTGCATCTCCCTGGCATGCAATTACATCCTCTACCCAAGCACAATGGTGACACTAAAGTAAAAAGGGCCCTGTTGCAAATGTGGCCAAAAGGTATCTGTCATGCAACTCCAACAATGCTTTGACAGCTGGGGCTCTACCATTTTCCTATGCTTGCAGGGTTGTATTTATCACTAAGCTGTGTTTGTGTGTTTGAATGTAAACATGTTTTTGTATGGAGTATGTTTGAGCGAATGTAGTGGTGTGTTTGTGGTGTTGGCTTTTGAATGCAAGCATACATTTATGTATAGTGTTGGTTTTTGAATGCAGGGTGTTTAACACAGAACTATGTTTGTATGTAGTGTTGACGTTTCGATGCAGGAGTATGTTTTATATGTAGTGTTGAAGTTTGAATGAAGGGGTGTATTTGTGTAGTATTGGCATTTCAATGATGAGATGTATGCACATATACACACTGTCACACACACACTGATACATACACACTGAAACACATGCAGATACACAAACATGCACACTAACACAGAGACGCACATGCAGATATTCAGACACATTTACAAACACAGATACAGACACACTGATACACATACAGACAAACAGATACACAACCTGACACACATGCAGATAAACAGACACACAGATGCAGATACTGACATGCATGCAGATACTCAGGCACACACACTGATACACATGAACATATGTATACAGGTACACACACTGACTACAATCATATGTACACACAGATACACATACAGATACAGACAAAAACATGCACAGACATATATACTGTTGGACATATTGACACACAGACACATACACATACACTGAACGACATACTGACACACACACAAATACATACACTGACAGACATGCTGACACACACACACACACACACACACACACTGACAGATATACTAACACGCAGGTGCATACACTGACAGACATACTGAACAACAAACAGACTCATACACTGATAGACATACTGACACATAAACAGGCACATACACTGCAAGACTTTCTGAGAGACATACTGACACATACGTACACTGACAGACATACTGATGCACACTGACAGACATGCAAAATTTAAATTTTTGAACCCACCTTCCAGTTTTCTATCTTTTACTGGAGAGTCCAGTGTGGTGCCTGAAGCTGTTAGGAGTTAGGATCTGGCTCTCCAGCTCCCTCCTCACTACCTTCTCATTCCTCCCTTGTGGCTCTCTGTTCTCTGTGGGAGGAAGTGACTCATGGCTGTCACTTCCTTCTAATTTTTTCTAGGTCAGTATACAGTTTCTGAAGGTAACCTTGTTGCACTTTATTTATGTGGATTAAGGTGTGGATACTTTGCATCATTATTGCACTTTTGATTGTATACTTATGACATGATATATTGTATCTAATTGAATAAATATTTTTGCATAATATGGTGTGCTATGGGTTTCTTCTATTTGTCACTTCTTCCCAGCCCAGGATGCCGAAAAGCATGGGTCCTGTTCACGCCGTTAAAGGTCCACAGTGCCCCACAGGGTCCCTGCTAACACAAGAGCAAACAGGTGGCCCAAAGTGAAGTGGATGGGTCACCCAGTGGGCCTCCTTAGTGTGCGGGCCTCCGAATGCACCATCAGGCCCATGGGGGGAGAAATTGTTGAGGGCAGCTGCTTTGGGCACTTCAGGTGTAACAAGGCCTGGGTCAGCTGCCCCGTTTACCTAGCCTTAAAGATGGCCCTGACTGACAGAGGCTTTTGACATGGTTCATCTCTTGTAGTGCCCCTCTGACCTTTATTCTAGCTGTAAACACAATCAATTTCTAGGATTAGTACTCAAAAGTTATTGGACTGACCTCTGGCTTTGATTCTGGCTCTAGGCATGCTTCATTTCTTACATTTTCCCTTAAAAGTTATCAGACTGATCTCTGGTTTTGAGTCTGGCTTTGGACACGGCTTATCTATGGAATTGCCGTTTAAAAGTTATGGTACTGATTTTTGTCACTGTCTATGGCTCAAGATATAGATACCTCTTCAGTCCTGCCCATCCTAAAGCTAAGTTAATTCATCCTAATGCTGCTTGGTGTGTCTAAGCTTGTTTTCCTTTAGGAGGCTGCTTTCTGCTTGCTCATTACTCAAAACATACATCCATAACTACATTTAAAGTTGCCTGAACTCAGGCTAATTTGCGTTCACACCTCAAGATTCTGACAATTAACACCATTGAGCTATATATTTTCCCTGCTACTACTGGGCACAGCCAAACTCACCCTCATCTTACCGTTGGAGCCCGTCAGACACAGTTTAAAAGATAATCCTCATATCTTCCAACATTTACTCCTAATGTTACCAGAAGGTTATGTAGGGAGCTCCCTGTACCCCGGCTGGGTACCTCTGCCAAGGATCGCTTCCGAGCTGGAACCAGGGAAAACTGACGCTCTTCTGACGCTCTTCTGCCCAGTCGCCTTGGCTTGACTGGGGTCCTCCTGGAGCGTCTCCATCCTGGAACAAGGAACAAGGTATCTGCCTTCTGCCACCTTGTATTGGACTGAATGCACAAAAACACTGACAGTAGGGCCATCTTTAATATTATATGGACCCTGGGGAAGCGTTTTCATCTTAGGGACTGGACAAAACATGGTCGTGCGAGCTATTGCCCTTATAAGGACTTTCCCTGCTGAATCCTCCTTGAGCTGGAACAAGATGCTAAGCAATAAATAGCCATTTCCTCTCCAAGTAACGAGACAACACATCGTTCTAGGAGTACAGCAGATTTTAATGAGCCAAAGCCTTTTATGCACAGACCCCAGCAGGGGTCTCCATTCAACACAATACAAGCCTCTCCGAGAGATCTGTGCCTGGGAGATAAGTTAGTTAATTAAGTAAGTTAATTATCTTCCAGGTACAGAGATCCAAACATAAAAACATAAAAGTACATCAAAACATAATAAATAGCCTGATCTGAGTGCCCAAGTTGTCCAAATAGTGCTCAGATCCATGCAGTATAAGGGGAATGTCTGCGGCTGAAATATGGGATGCTCCACCTAGCTCTAATGGAGCGTTTGTTTATCTTAGTCTCAGGCAACTTCCCTCCAAAACTAACTCTCCTGGCAGGTAGGCAAGTGGTTGAAAAATTGACCGGGAACCACAAAGTTCTCATGCTAAAAATAATTCCATAGTCTTGGCTAAGTACTGCTGAGGACCGTTTGTGAGTTTGTTCGAACGGCCACCAGGGAATGAATGTTCGGTTCTATTCGTTAGAAGGTAAAGTGCCGAACCATGGGTGCTGAGGGATAGCTGCTAAGGGCGGTTAGGCAGGGTAACTCCAGAATGGGGTCTCAGCAGGGCCGGCCTAAGGCATTGTGCTGCCTGGATCAAAGGATGAAATGCTGCCCCTATCCCCAATAAAACCACACCAAGCAAAAATCGCAAAAATCGCAGAGATCCATTATGTTATGCAGTGACTGAGGGAGGTGCAGTGGCTGCAGTGTCTGTGGATTGCATGCAGTGTGTGTAGTGAATGCATTGCGTGTCTGTATAGTGGATGCAGTGTGGGTGTATTTTGTAATAGATGCAGTGTGTGGATAGCAGATCCAGAGCATGTGTGTATATAGTGTATGCAGAGTGTGTGTATAGTGGATGCAGTTTGTGTGTGTGTATAGTGGATGCAGTGTGTGTTTGTGTATAGTGGATGTAATGTGTGTGTGTACGTGTGTGTATATAGTGGATGCAGTCTGTGTGCATGTGTGTAAAGTGGTTACAGAAGGGGGGGTTAACACAGTAAGGGGGGTGACAGAGTAAGGGAGGGGGTAACAGGTGGCAGAGTTACTAAGGGGGTGACGGAGTGGGTGACAGGTGGCAGAGTGACTGAGGGAGGGATGTGGTGACACAGATGACAGAGTGGGTGGCAGAGTGACTGAGGGAGGGAGGGGGTGACAAGTGGTAGAGTAACTGAGGGAGAGGTTGACACAGTGAGGGAGGGGGTGAGTGGTGACAGGGTGAGGTAGGGGGTTGACAGGTGGAAGAGTGACTGAGGGAGGGGGTGACACAGTGAGGGAGTGGGTGACAGAGTGACTGAGGGGGTGATAGACTGGGTGGCAGAGTGACTGAAGAAGGGAGGGGGTGACACAGGTGACAAGAGTCGGTGACAGGTGGCAATGTGACTGAGGAAGGGGGTGGCAGAGTGATGAAGGGAGGGGGTGGCAGAGTGAGGAAGGGTGGTAAAGTGACTGAGAGAAGGAGAGGGTGACACAGTAAGGGAGGGAGTAGCAGAGTGACCGAGGGAGGGGGTGACACAGTAAGGGAGGTGTGACACAGTAAGGGAGGGAGTGGTACAGTAAGGGAGAGGGTAGTAGAGTGACTGAGGATGGGAGGAGGTGACACAGTTAGGGAAGGGATTGTAATTTAAAAATACCTTTATTTTTTTCCCTGGTGGTCCAGTGTCTTAAATCCCTGGTGGTCAGGTGGGCTGTCTCTCCAATCTGCCCTGAGAGGCAGAGAGCCAGCACAGTCTGCAGCTCCACGTGGTGTGAGCTGAATACTGTGCAGTGTCTCGCGATATCCAGTAGTCAGAGCATTGCTGTGGTAAGTATACAGTAATACAGTAAGGGAGAGGGTAGTAGAGTGACTGAGGGAGGGAGTGAGTGACACAGTGAGGGAAGGGATTGTAGTTTAAAAATACCTTTATTTTTTTCCCTGGTGGTCCAGTGTCTTAAATCCCTGGTGGTCAGATTGGCTATTTCTCCAATCTGCCATGAGAGACAGAGAGCCAGCACAGTCTGCAGCTCAACCTGGTGTGAGCTGAAGACTGTGCAGTGTCTTGCGATATCCAGTATTTACAGCATTGCTGTGGTAAGCTGTGGTAAGCCACGGCAACGCTCTGAATGGCCAGAGATTGACAGACACTGCACAGTCTGCAGTTAAAAAACCAGTGGAGCTGCAGACTGAGCTGGCTTTCTGCCTCTAGGGGAAGACTGGAGGGGCCTCGCAACCGTCGGCATACTGGTCAAGCTGCCATGCCCCCTCCTGGTGTCAGGTCCTTGGTAAGGGGCTGAGATCTTGACACAGTCTCCCTGCACTATGGCAAGTTAGGCGGCCACGAGGCCTTAGGCTGCCGCCTAACTCGCCTAATTAGAGAGCCGCCGGCCCTCCACTGACAGGGGCTGCAAAATGCCGCCCGTATCAGAGTGCTGCCTGGAGCCGTGGCTCCACCGTGGGCTAAGGACAGGCAGGCCCTGAGTCTAAGACCCAGACCATACACTGATAAGCCACAACATTAAAGCCACTGTCAGGCAAAGTGAATAACAAGGATGATATTGTTACAATGGCAATTGTATGCTCTTCAGAATGAGCATATGTTGTTATAGGCATAACAGGTACTCTTTATTATAGGCAGTTTTTCCCAGGCCAGCATTTTCTATGATTTATTCTTGTCTAATAGATTTTACCTGTATAATTTTGCTTTTGAATTTGCACCTTTATATAGCAAGATATGATACGTTTTAGTATTCTACCAGATCGGGGGTAAGTATGCAGGCACAATATAAATAATTAGAAAAGGTGTGGTAGGTAGATAGACAGACACACACACAGGCAGACAAACAAATAGGCATACAGACAGAGCAAAGAACAGGCAGATGTTGGCATACTGATGCTCCAGCAGATTGTAAAGGGTTATTAGAATATATTATTATGCCTATGTTTTATTTCTACAACTAAACCCAAGTAATGTATTTTCAGACTTTGTCAGTAGGTGAAAGGTATTACAGATCATGCATGGAGTAGAATGATGGATAACAAATTTATTTAGACAGTCGATAATTGAAAGGGCTATTAAAAGATGAAGGTAAAATTAGATGTTATGAGTATTGATTGGAACTCTAAGCATTTATGTACTGAATTCAAATGGGTTATTTGAGAGGCTTTTTGAGGCCTTGGAATAATTTACTGAATAATCATAAATTAAAGCATATTACAAAACCAAATAAAGAGACATAAGCTTCGGATGGCAGTTTATTACCTGCTTAAGCTTTTCTAACAATAGTTAAAATGCACATTATTAATATGAACCATATAGCCCATGTATACTTTGTGATCTCACTCAGGTCTTCTTAACCCCAATTTGCTATGCTTTTAACAGTACAGGTCTATCACATACATTATCCCTCTGTGCACTGACTTAGACAAACTCACAAATTAACCTGTTCACTTCTCAGGAGAGATATTAGGTTAGAAAATCATATCTCATCTGTTCTCTTAACAAGATATAAAGCTATGTTTTTTTCCTTATATTTATTTAAACGCAGGAGAAATGAGTGGATAGGTATTTTAAAATTCAGTACAAAAATGGCATTCTTAGAAGATAATCTCTGCATTTTGATTGCATAACGTTGAGTGTGATAGTCCAAGCACAGAATTGCAGTCAAAACAATTTTGTTTTTATTGACAGATGCAATATATTGAAGTATTGCAGTTTATTTTTATACTGTTTTGATTGGACTAACAGAAATTTGTAGTGAGAAGCTTTCTGGACTTCTCTTTATCAAGTCTAAAGCAACTTACAGACTGTTATAAAGGGGTCATTAATATTATACCACAACTTGCTATAGATTTAAAGAGAAATACAAAATATCTGACAATGACACTGTAGCAGAGATACAATATTCCACAGATTATCTCCGCTTAAGATCCCAGTGAGGCTCAGGAACAAGTAAATTATAAATCCACAGGCAAGGTTTCCAACAGGCAAAATAATCCAATAGTATCCCCACAGCAATCCCAATGACTGGATGACACACAGCATCAGAAGCAGAACTGAAAGCTTTATTCCACAGTGGCCTTTTAAAGCATGCTCCCATGCAAGGGGAATTGCATTCATTAACACAATAGCCAATCCTGTCCTGGTAACCTCCCACACATCTCCTCCCCTCAGCCGGCATCATAATCCCCTTATCCAGTACAGCAATTCCCCCCATTTCTGGATGTACCCCTAAAGCTAGGGGTACCACTTTAAATTATGCATCCCCTGGTAGCCCTGATCTGGGTGAACAACATATCCAAAAATCACCCAGATCAGACCAGGGGTTCGGGAATTTCATGGAGGGAATAAAATGACCGACCGTACTGGATGAACTAGCCGAATTGGGCTCCATGCGATTGGGCCCTGCGGTCGGTCCTGGAAAAGGCGAATGAAGTACATGAAAGCCTCCAGCTATAGAGGCTGGGGAGGGTTCGCCTGAATCCCCTCGTTCGGTTGATTATGCCTACCGAACGAGGGGCCGTTCGGTAGTTTGGAACCGAACGGACCGGGCTGATGGAGGTCTCAGCGGTGTTCGCCTAGTCGAGTGTCCGTTTTGAGTTCCAGACACTCAACGGCAAAACACCACTGTTCAGGAGTTTAAGATGGCCGCCGCCACGTGTTCGTTTCCCGAATGGCGGCCACCCCCGAGAACAAAGGATTGCTACACAGCTTGTCAATTACCCATTCGCAACAATGTTGCAATGGGTAATTGAAGGCACACTTCACACAGGGGAGGTCTGACTGTTCGGTAGTTTCATTCGAACAAACTAAGGGAATGAAACTACCTAACATTCAGACGAATACAATACATTTAGCACATAGAACTTTGCTATTTTACACGAATGCATTCCATTACTGCATATACATTTAGCAAATAGACGAATACAGGTTAAACATAATACAAGTCCCAGGGCAGCTCATGGCCACCCACTACAGACACATAGGTGCCTGAATCACTATGGATAAAGGAAGAGAGATGGGTGGACCTTTACAGCTTGGCTGGGGTCTCTCCGTTGCCTCCCGCACTGGAACAGGGTCCTGGGTACAGCTTCAAGTGATTAAGCTCTCCTGCAGAGAGAATAGCTGATCCATCCAAACACTAGCCTAGACTTGTTTATTATGGCTTAGATACACAACACCCAGCAGGGGGTCTCCACACAATACAATGCAAGTCCCTTCCCCTTCCAAAGATCTCTGTGCCTTAGAGATAAATGAGTTAAAGACTGGTAATTAATTATCTCCCAGGCAAACACAAAAATATAAAACATAAAAATACTCCAAAACATCATAAAAATATACAGTAACCCCACAAAAAATACATTCCCAAATAACCCTGATCCGAGCACCCAAGTTCTCCAAATAACACTCAGATCCATGCAGTGTAGGGGAAATGCCAGCATGCTAAGGTACTGACCAGCTGCACACATGGTACTATGCCTAAAATAGTTTGGTGCTTTTGCCAATCAACTTTCAGGAGCTCCTGTGGCCGCAATACGGGGTGCTCCACCTGGCTTTCAGGCAGTGTTTGTTCCACTTAGTCTCAGAAACGTTCCCTCCAAAAAGAATGTTCCTGGCGGATTTCAAAGTGGTTCAAAACCCTGAACAAAGTTGGCAGGAACCGCATGGACACCTAATGCCGAAAACAGTTCCATAACATTTGCGGCTAAGTACCATTGAGGTGACTGGAGACCCACAAAGTCCTCATGCCAAATTTAGTTCCATAGTGTTCGCGGATAAGTACCACTGAGTACCATTTGTTGCATTGGTTCATGTGAACGGCCGCCAGGGAGCTAGCGTTCGGTTCCATTCGAATGAAAATAAAGTGCCGAACCAGGGGTACCAAGGGCACCCAGGGAAAGCTGCTAATGGTGGCTGGGGAGGTTAACTCCTGAACGAGGTCATTGGCCTGGACCCATAGTCAGTGGGTAGGAGGCCAGCTTCCACACTACACTCTTCCAGGTGTTTGTGGCAAGTTAAAGATGATAGATGATGATATTAGTTATTGCATGCTGTTTTATCTTAATTTAGTCCT
>OW240920.1:67962192-67989956 GCA_933207985.1 Pelobates cultripes
TCCTCCACCCAGCCACGTACAACACCAAGGGTCCCCAAAAGGTGACAACAAACCCCCTGGGACGCCTGCTGTGTTTGGTCTTCCACCTCCTCAAAGCCACCTTCCTCCTCTGACTCCTCTTCTTCAGACTCCTCTCTCTGCGTTGCCTCTCTCTGGGTTATTATAAGGTGTGTTAAGTAGTACTATTCCTATCAGTTTAATCCCTGTTACGTCCCCTATCAGGGGACGTGTATATGGCATCGATTTTTAGGAACCGGGAGATGGAAAAAGATGCTTGGTCGGTCCTCCTACTTCAAATTTGGGGCACTGCGCGTGCAATCTAATGTGCCACCAGATAGGAGTGTTAAGTAGTACTATTCTTATTAGTTTAATCCCTGTTACGTCCCCTATCAGGGGACGTGTATATGGCATCGATTTTAGGAACCAGGAGATGGAAAAAGATGCTTGGTTGGTCCGCCTTCTTCAAATTTGGGTCACTGCGCGTGCAATCTAATGTGCCACCAGATAGGAGTGGTGTGTTAAGTAGTACTATTCTTATCAGTTTAATCCCAATATCACGACTACTAGTGTGGTCCAGCACGCAGAAACTATGTAAACATATACATAGGCAAGAAAAGGAAAATAAAAGGACAGAGCGTAAACCGGACCTTAGAATGGCCGGACTATTATGCTAGAGACAGAGAATGGTCAAAGGGAAAGCCGAGGTCAAAGAAGCCAGAAAATACACAATACCGTTTACACAAGCCAAGTCAGGGAAACCAGAATTCAGAATAACCAGAGAAAAGCCAAGATCAGGATACCAGGAAATCAGATTCACAATGATATAGCACTCTCAGGAAACCAGGAACAGGAAACCACGACAGGGCAAGGTACTGGGGTGAGCTAGGGATTTAAATATCACGCGGTGGGCTGGCAGCCGCGACACCCTGTTACGCCCCCCTCATCAGGCCTTTTTTAGTCGAATGTATCGCCCACTGTCAGTCCCTTCGGGATCCATCCCTCATTCATCTTAATAAAGGTGAGGTAATCTAGACTTTTTTGACCTAGGCGACTTCTCTTCTCAGTGACAATGCCTCCTGCTGCACTGAAGGTCCTTTCTGACAGGACACTTGAAGCGGGGCAGGCCAGAAGTTCTATCGCAAATTGGGATAGCTCAGGCCACAGGTCAAGCCTGCACACCCAGTAGTCAAGGGGTTCATCGCTCCTCAGAGTGTCGATATCTGCAAATAAGGCGAGGTAGTCTGCTACCTGTCGGTTGAGTCGTTTTCTGAGGGTGGACCCCGAAGGGCTGTGGTGATGCGTAGGACTTAAAAAGCTCTGCATGTCCTCCATCAACAACACGTCTGTAAAGCGTCCTGTCCTTGCAGGCGTGGTCATGGGAGGAGGAGGATTACTTTCACCTCTTCCCCTGTTAGATTCCCGTTGTGCTGTGGCATCACCCTTATACGCTGTGTAAAGCATACTTTTTAATTGATTTTGGAACTGCTGCATCCTTTCCGACTTGCCGTAATTCGGTAACATTTCAGGCACTTTCTGCTTATACCGGGGGTCTAGTAGCGTGGACACCCAGTACAGGTCGTTCTCCTTCAGCCTTTTTATACGAGGGTCCCTCAACAGGCACGACAGCATGAAAGACCCCATTTGCACAAGGTTGGATGCCGAGCTACTCATTTCCCGTTCCTCCTCCTCACTGATGTCAATGAAGGTATTTTCTTCCCCCCAGCCACGTACAACACCACAGGTACCAGATAGGTGACAACGAGCACCCTGGGATGCCTGCTGTGGTTGGTCTTGCTCCTCCTCTTCCTCCTCCTCAAAGCCACATTCCTCCTCTGGCTCCTCTTCCTCACAATCCTCTTCCAGCGTTGCCGCAGGTCCAGCAAGCGATGCTGATAAGGCTGTTTCTGGAGGTGATGGTGACCACAACTCTTCCTCTTCCTCTTCACGCTCATCTACGGCCTGATCCAGCACTCTTCGCAGGGCACGCTCCAGGAAGAAAACAAATGATATGATGTCGCTGATGGTGCCTTCGGTGCGACTGACTAAATTTGTCACCTCCTCAAAAGGGCGCATGAGCCTACAGGCATTGCGCATGAGCGTCCAGTAACGTGGCAAAAAAATTCCCAGCTCCCCAGAGGCTGTCCTAGCACCCCGGTCATACAAATATTCATTAACGGCTTTTTCTTGTTGGAGCAGGCGGTCGAACATTAGGAGTGTTGAATTCCAACGTGTCGGGCTGTCGCAAATCAAGTGCCTCACTGGCATGTTTTTTCGCCTCTGGATATCTGAAAAGTGCGCCATGGCCGTGTAGGAACGTCTGAAATGGACACACACCTTCATGGCCTGCTTCAGGACGTCCTGTAAGCCTGGGTACTTATGCACAAAGCGTTGTACGATCAGATTACACACATGTGCCATGCACAGCACATGTGTCAACTTGCCCAAATGCAATGCCGCCAACAAATTTCTTCCGTTGTCACAAACCACTTTGCCGATCTCCAGTTGGTGCGTAGTCAGCCACTGATCCACCTCTGCGTTCAGGGCGGACAGGAGTGATGGTCCGGTGTGACTATCTGCTTTCAGGCAAGTCAACCCCAAGACAACATGACACTGCCGTATCCGGGATGTGGAATAGTACCTGGGGAGCTGGAGGGATGCCGTTGATATGGAGCAAGACGCAGCAGCAGAAGAGGACTCAGCCAAGGAGGTTATGGAAGAGAATGGAGTAGGAGGAGTAGAGGAGGTGGCAGCAGGCCTGACTGCAAGTCGTGGCGGTGTCACCAACTCCTCTGCAGAGCCACGCATTCAGACTCCACCAGCTTGTATGGTAAAAGCTGGCGGGCTAAGAGTTCAGTCAAGCCAGCTGTCAGATGCCGGGCAAGGGAGTGACTTTGTGACATTGGCTTCTTACGCTCAAACATGTCCTTGACAGACAACTGACTGTGGGCAGATGAGCAGGAACTGCTCAAGGCGAGAGACGGAGGGGCGGATGGTTGAGAGGGGGACAGCAGTGGTTAACGTGGCTGAAGATGCTGGACCAGGAGGAGGATGGCGGCTTCGAGTTTGTGTGCTGGTTGTACTCATGTGTTGATCCCATAGGCGTTTGTGATGTGCGGTCATGTGCCTTCACAAAGCAGTTGTACCTAGGTGAGTGTTGGACTTCCCACGACACAGTTTCTTTTGGCACAGGTTGCAAATGGCATCGCTGTTGTCAGAGGCAGACACACACAAAAAATGCCACACTGCTGAGCTCTGCAATGACAGCATTCTGGTGGTGGCAACAGCATGCGTTGATTAGCGTGCTGTCTGGCTGACCCCGGGTGCCGATGCATGCTGTCTGACTGTGCCACTAGCTCCTTGCGACGACCTCCCCCTGCTTCCAACTCGTCTCCTCCTCCTCCTCTCTGTCTCCCCATCTGAACTTTCCCCCTGTTCTTCTTCTCTTCTAGCGGGCACCCACATGACATCCACGGACTCATCGTCATCATCAACCGATTCACTTGTATCTGACAACTCAGCAAAGGAAGCAGCAGTGGGTACAACATCATCATCATCACACCGTACGTCCATGTGTGTAATGCTGCCTGACTGAGACGTATCCTATCTCTGGCAATAATGGTTGTGCATCACTCATTTCTTCCAACTGATGTGTAAATAACTCCTCTGACATACCAAGTGAAGCTGCTGTGGTGCTAGTGTTGGTGGTGGCGGCAGGCGGGCGAGTGGTAACTTGAGAGGTGCCCGAAGCTAAGCTGGAGGAGGATGGTGCATCAAGGTTCCGAGCGGAAGCTGTAGAAGATTGGGTGTCCTGTGTTAGCCAGTCAACTATGTCCTCAGAACTTTTCGAGTTCAGGGTACGTGGCCTCTGAACACTGGGCATTATTCTAGGGCCAAAGGGAATCACAGCACCACGACCACGACGGCCCCTGCGGGGTGGCCTGCCTCTGCCTGTCATTTTTTTTTCGATTAGTGGTACTATGCGTGCAAGCTACTGTGACAACAGATATGAGTGGCACTGTGCAGTGGCAGAAGTTGGCAGAGTAGACGCTGTAGGCCTGACACACACGCTTGCAGACAACTAACTGCTATTCAATCTATTACAGTCAAAATTGTATTTTTTTTTTAAAATGTACACTACTGTTACACCAGATATGAGTTGCACTGGTGTGACACTGTGCCCTGGCAGGCCCTGAAATGCACACGCGTGAAGGAAACTGACTGCTATTATATTACAGTCCAAAAAGTTTTGTTTTTTTTAAATGCAAGCTATTGTGACACCAGTGAGTGAGTGGTGGCACTGGGCAAGTGGGCACAGTATATGCTGTGAGCCTGACACACAGGCTGGCAGGCAGGCAGGCAACTGCAATTACATTACACAGAAAAAAAAGCAGACTGATGTTCTAGCCCTAAAAAGGGCTTTTTGGGTGCTGTCCTTACAGCAGAGATCAGATGAGTCCTTCAGGACTGTAGTGGACACTGAATACACTAGCCTAGCTATCAATTTCCCTATCAAATCAGCAGCAGCTACACTGTCCCTCCTCTCACTAAGAATGCAGATTCACAATGAATGTAAAATGGATGTTGTCCAGGAGGTGGAAGGGTCTGGGAGGGAGGGTCTGCTGCTGATTGGCTGGAATGTGTCTGCTGACTGCGAGGTACAGGGTCAAAGTTTACTCAATGATGACGAATAGGGGGCGGACCGAACAGCGCATATGTTCGCCGTCCGCGGCAAATGCGAACAAGCGATGTTGGCCAGGAACTATTCGCCAGCGAACCGTTCGGGACATCACTACCCCACAATAGACTGCTACGACTGTGATTATTTAAAGCTATGGTACGAGTACTGTATTGGGACCCCCTTCTCTTCTAAGATACTATTGGATCCAATTATTGGGGTATATATCCCACTCAGGAGATACAATTGATTTTTTCCTTAACCTATCCAACCCATTTTTAAATTTTGTTGTGTTTTCCTTGTCTTTTTTCTATTAGCATGAGTATTTTATTATAGAAATCATTAAAAGCTATGTTTTATATATACAGAGTTTAATTAAGGGAGTTCCTATTTCCTTGACCCACCGAGTCTCCTTTTTCTCTTTGTACACACATATGTGAGGGTTACCCCCTTTATGGTCGCCCTTGACACACATTTAGCTGGTTCCCTTAGAGGCTTCTAGCTCTCTGTTTTCCACTGTAGAGCCAGCACCAAGTTCTTCCCGCCTGGAAAAGCAAAGAAGGCCCTCCTGGAAGGTTTACAAGCCAGTCGTTGGTGGTGTCTCAAGCTCTTCTGTTGTGTTGCCAGAGCACTGGGGGTGGTAGGCAGTTTGGGTGTCAAATCATCTGTGTGGGCCCCTCAAGTCTTGCTTCACATTTTCTCCACATTCCAGTGGTAGGACAGTGTCAGAATTCACCAGCATCAGCTTTTCTTCCATGGAGCATCGATCCAGGATGCTGAAATGCAGGTCAGGGAGTCAAACTGGTGAGTAATCAGGCCTCTTAGCACTGGGGCACTTCTTGAGCACCACTGGTCCGGGGGCAGAGAGTAAAAGGCCCGACAGACAGCTGAGTAGGCAGGAGATTGGCCGCGTCGCTTACATATATTTAGGAAGCAGGCCACATAATCCCTCCCTCTCTTGAGGGACACACAAAGTCCAAGTGCATCAATTGAGTGACTGCCCAGGCACTCCCAGTGTGAGGATGGAATTCCTGTGACAATGTGTTTTGCAAGGATTTTCACCCTGTTTGTGGCTAGTAAGTAGGTCGAGGTTGAGGAGCTCTCTCAACCCACGTTGTGCTCATTTAGTGGTTAGGTCCTGCCCTCCTTTATTTATTTTTATGTACTTGTTATGCCACAATAGCAGTAGCACACACTGTAAATCCAAACATAGTAAAACATTGGTATGGCATATGAGAACATTTTTACATATTGGAAAACCAAAAAGTGTAAAGGCACAGATGATCATTTATTAAGTGCAGCATAAAGGACATGAAAAAGTGAATACTGGGATGTAAGATAAGAGTATGCATAGCAAACTAATATAAGCTAACTCAGATAGGTGTCTACCGAGATTTGCACTGAGAATGACAGGCTATGTCTAATGCCAAAAACATTGATAGCCATGGGTTTTATCCAATACTTAAAAGAAAGAAAAAAAACACAAGTCACTACAATGCCAGGAATCAAATTCTGAAATACATAAGCTTGTAAGCTCCACTCTATCAGCTGATACCACTGATAGACCATTGTATATGGTACATCTCAAAAGCCGGAGACTGCTTCTCTTCTCATTTCCTCTAAGCTTTGGAAGCAAGCGTCACTTATTTTCAACCTTATCAGCATCATGTTGTCTCACCACCTTGAGGCCAGGCCCTGAAGGTGAGCCAGTGTCTTTTGTCCAGGGGTCTTCTCCATCTTTTTGGCAGGACCTTGGGTCAGCAGGTGCTCTGAGGTTTGAATCACCCCTTTGGTGTCTGGACGGCTGGGTGGAGGTGTCTCCACAAGCACACTCAACCCAGAAGAGGAGTAGCAAACCAGAGCAATTTCTGTATTCTGTGGCTTGGAAGGAAAGATAAGAGAGTGAGTGCAGCAGGACTCCTAGTGGACCCACAGCTCCAGCCCAGGCAACTGATTCTGTGGCACAGCATGTCTGAGTGAGATAATTAGTCCAGAATGAACATTGACATAATGCCAGTCCACCTCTGGCCATCTAGGTCTTCATGGCAGCATCTTGGTCACACCACGCGGCTCTAGACTACAGGCTTGCAAGCATCTATTGAGGTTCATATGTCGCCCAATGGGGCCCTGGATATCCCCCATCATTCCAGAGGAGGGATATAATGTGGCTGTAAGTCTAGGAGTATGAGATTGGCCACCTCTCACAGACACCTGAGCACCAAGCTCAGTAGGCCTCAACGTCTGATGTGTGTAAGATCCAGCGGGCCACCTTGAACCAGGCTTGGTACGATAGAGTTTGTCTGCCTGTAACACAAATCTTCTGTTTGTGGTATTGTAGGTAACAGCAAAATTTTAAGAGAGTTGATTCAAGCCCAGGAGAGCTACTAGAAAACACATCGGCCATCTTGGAAGCTAGGTCCTGCCGCCCCTTGTTTGGAAATGAATTATTTAATAGTCTGCAACAGAATGTACAACAGGCAATAATGTGGCAACATATTACAGACTGGCAATATATGAAGGGATATACTGGGTACTGTGGCAACATATGGGGGAAATATGGGGAAATGTAGTAGAATATGAAGACAACTGTAAAAAAATACATGAAGAAATATTCTTATTTACAATAAATACAATTTAAGATGGAAAATATAAAATATATATAAAATATATTACTATGGAAACAATCATTTGAACTGCAATTGAAGAAAGCATTTAGAATAAATCTGTATAATGCTAAACTATTGCATTTACAAAATTAATCAAATTCACAGGGAGTGGGGTTACACATGCATGAACAGGTTTCTGGTAACTAACCTCTTGAAAACCTGGCATACATCAAGCAGCAGTATCTCTCTCAGATTGAATGCTTGGCCTTCAGATTCCTGGGGCCTTAAGACTTGTGGCACCATCACTTATCCTACCTTTTATGACACTCCTGCGCAACTCCTCAGGGACCATGAAGTGAACTGAATATCCTGATCGAAGGCTGCTTCTCTAAGGAGTTGCCAATTACTGCACAGGAGCAAAACTGTTTGCCTGCCTATTAATTTGGAGGAAATACAAGAAACAGGACTGTACAGTACAAAGGTCATACATCAAGATATGCATGAAGATATTTAGGGCCTTCTGATACAGGCCAACTATTACCAAAAATAACCATGCTCAGATGTCTCAAACTGCACGTTATTCATACACTCTTGTGCAACTCCTGGACACCACCTCCAGAGTACCTTAGTACTCATTTTGTTCACTTTCAATAAACACATCAAATTCTCTTAACTGACTTGTAACATCTCTATTTCTTAAACAGACAGGGCACTGCCAAATAAAACTGACCAATGTCACTGTTCAGCAGATATATCCCCCGATGATGCACTGTTTAATCATTTGTTATTGGGGGTATATCTAAGAGAAGCTTGCAAAAGCTGCAGATCTTTTGTCTAAAGACTTGTAGTTGTTTTTGTACAATTCCAGACTTCCCAATGCTGTCCAATAATAAGTATATGTAAGGTGGGTGAGATTATCACCCCTGAGCTAAACAACCAGTAAGTTAAAGGACCTGTTGTCTGATTGACAGCCAATGGGTGTAACAAGGTTAATTTATAAAAGTGCCAATTTCTATTGGAATCTGTACTTTTCTGTAAAATGATATAAAGAAGACACACTTGTCATATATAAAGCACTTCAGCAAGTCAGAGTGTCCCGTAATTCTAGATTTAGTTCAAATACACTTTGGTGCCTGTATCTATAAGGTGTTATTAATCATGTTTCAAAGAACTGGCTCACTTCCAAGTTAGCTTTTATCTTTTTCCTCACCAATTACATTACCAGAAGACAATTTGTACTTTGGTAACATGTGCCTTAGGGCATCTTGCCAATAACCACACTATACAGACATATTAAGCAATGGTAGAAATTATATTACACATATACTTCAATTTATTGTTACCTACAGATGATAGTTAGCTGCACAGTTGCCAGTTTGTAATTAAAGTGAGCTGCAGCTGATGCTCACGTTTTAGTAGACATGCCTCCCCGAGTGGCACGGTTGCTGGAGACAAGGGATGTTTTATTTAATTAATATATATTTACATTTTAATGTGGTGGTTGGCTAGCAAAAGCTGGGGCCAGCTGCCACATATTTAAGGACTTTTGTTTGCTTGTTTCTTACAAATTGCTTTTTTTCCAAATGACATTTGTCCAAACTGAAGCCCCCACAGGAAACCCAATTTATTTTACATGAACCAATTTTTTTTTTTTTGCTGTAGACAAGTCTGCAATTCCCATTTTATACTTATTAAGCAGTAAATGGCAGCATGGAAAGTACTGGACATCAAAATATAGTATCAAATCTACTTTCTTTTATTATACTTCTGAATCTATTAATGCTGTCTTTATTAAATTATTCCAGACCATGTATTTTTTAAGGTTTATATATAAATAATGTTTCTTGTTTCAGATAAAAGATGTGCTGCTTCATTGCGTTTTTCCTCTAAATGTAAAACATTTTAATTATACCTTCATGCTGTTGCGTGTCAAACATCACCGTGCACATACTGCACTATAATTGTTTTTGGTGATCTATGTCACATTTGTATTTTCCTGCATTTTATACTCTATATCCACTTCATGTAAAAGCTTCCATTAGGTTTAGTCATCATTTCTAGCAAATGAACTTCAAATAACTACTGTTTTTTGAAAGAGTCAGCGTAATATAAAGTGATTCACAATAGTAAGTCAAACAAGGCAGGACAATGGTTACAAAACCTGCCTATATAGTCAGTTCCACCACATGAAAAGTTCTGTTGGGTGTCTGCAAAAATCACATTGACTATAGTAACTCCAATATAAATTGGATGCAAAGCTGTATTTTCAAAGTAAAGTAGTCAGTCAGATGCCTTGATTTTCAAATTAAACTACACCAGTCAATGAAATGCATGTTCGAATATACCAGTTAAACCTTTCTTATCTTCTTACTAGATGTCCTTTGAGGTGGAGCTCTGAACTCAAAGCTCAGATGTGGAAGTTATAATAAAAAGAGCAGAGGAGACAGTTGTGAACATCTGGAGGTATAGTAAGGGAACATCAAATTAATCTCAAGAATAGCATACCTTTTCCAAATAGACAATTGTGGCAGAAATGCCTCTGCCACATGTTCTTGGAGGGGCCTACTTGCCAGGCTCCTGCCAAAAGACTATGGGCCCTTTAAAATCTATAGTAACAAACTTGGTTCATGGGATTTTATATTTGGTTCAGGAACCAAGACCACCCGTGAGCTTGTTAAGCTCTATTAACACCTTGGAACGATTCTAACCTCAGTGTTCTAATTGTCTGTTTGGCTGGCCGCTGTTCACATGAACGACCATGAGGTGGCGGCCATCTTGTTCCCACGAATGCAGGCAGCGGTGCTTGGTCGTCAAGTTCATGGAATTGTTTTTGGACACTGAAACTCCGATCACTGCTGGACTTCCAGGATTGCCTGCGTTCGGTTTTACACCACTTAGAAGGGCACTGTTCGGTGGAATTGTTCCCAAGAACAAGGTGAACAAGCTCCAGGGTAAGAACATTGACTATGTTCGGTAGTTTGTTCAGTTTTTAAACTACTGAACCAGACCGACCGCAAGCCCTGATTCTCTGGAACTGTTTTAGGCATGGGACCATGCATGCGGTCAGTCACATTATGACTTCCAGGAAATTTCTGAACCCCTGAACCGATCTAGGTGATTTTTGGATATGTTGGTCACCCAGATCGGGGCTATCAGGGGATGTAAATATTAAGACTGGTAGAATGATGATGATGTAGTCGATAGTGTGCTGGTCATCATACCATCTATTGAATAAATTAAAAATAGTTGTAATGACTACCAAAAATGATTGAAAACAAAATGGTGAATATCAGCCTGCACATTAAAGCAGCTGGGAGAGGACTGACATCAAAGACAAATATTTAACACCAAGGTGGTGTTATGGGCTAACACCAATACAAGGCAGCAATCTAAGCTACATAACAACTAAAAAAAATATCTGGCACACCTGAATACCAAACAATAATATCTAGGAAACTGAAGGAAAATAGATGCTAGTTCAGCTCTATACTTATTGTAGATTATGCTAGCTTTAGTGTACCTATAATCTTAATTGTAATAATGGTAGGAGGTGAATATTTGCTTAAGTCTCTCTTTACTAGAACTCCACAGCAGCACATTAACACAGAGAGAAAACAACCCATCAGAAAAAAGTAATGTACAATAAAAGTCCCCTCCCAACCAACTACTTCTTCTTTCAAGCTGCGACAAAACAAACAATGGTACAAAAGGAAACAATATAACTGTATTCTCGGAAGACAAATGGATCCAACTGATGATCGTCATCTGGAGAAGGAATTCCAATGTGGTATCAAAAAAAAAATCAGTTAACAAACTAAATGTACTTAGAAAAACATGCAACCACCCAGAGAAAGGTTAAACATTACTAAAACCAACAGAAATTCCACATGAACATTCCAGAAGTAACAAAAGACAAATATTCGACAGAAGAGTAAGCCCACAAAATGGCATAATTACCTGATATACCCACCTCAGCCAATAAAACAGAACTGATATACCCACCTCAGCCGACAAAACAGAACAAGGGTAGGGTACAGAAACTGGTAGGGAAATATTTGCCTCCTGTCATTAATAAAATTAATGTTATAGGTACACTAAAGCTGGCATAATCTACAATTTTATAACATGACAGGAGGCTTCATATTTGCTGTTTTAACATTCAGCCAACAAGGCCAAAGAAGCATGAACAGCCGGTCTGAAATAAAATTGCCGGAAAGTGTCTTCGAGACCAATTCGCCTAACATAGGATGTCGTGAAGCAATGCGCCAGCCACCAGATGCTACTGCGCCCCTCACTGAATGCGCTCCAAAAGATGAATCCATGCCTGCCAAAGACAACAACCATCTGATCCATCGCACCAAGGTTGTAGAAGAGACTGGTTTGTGAGGTCGTACGGAGGAGACCAGCAATTGCCCAGAATGAGAAGGGTGAAGTGCTGCCACCATAAAGAGTTTAGGTGAATCCCGGAAATAAGGATAGAAGATAGCCGTTGAATCCGACTTGGTACATCTAGAAACCGAGAAGGTCTCCCCCTCCAGGGAGAAGGAGAACGCCATCGACATTGAACAACCGAACATCAGAGACCCGGCGAAAGGAGATGAGGCAAAGCAGGAGAGCGAATTTAGCTGAAAGCTGTCTGCAGAAACAATAACACTGTCTACAGGGGCTGTAAAGGGATCGGTATTCCGTTCCAGGTACCAGCGACACCAAATGTTTCATGCGGATATGTAGCATCTCCTCGTCCCAGGAGCCCAGGAGTTCCAGAGGAGGTTCCCAGCCGACTGCGATAGGTTGTCGACATTCCAGGTTCCCCTAAAAGAGTCCAGGCCACTAAGCGTAGGTGGCCCTCCGCCACAAGAGAACTAGTTTTCCCCGCGGGTCCAAGAGGAGCGTCTATGGGGATGGCAGAAGGAGCGTGTCCTGATGTGAAAGTTCCAGAAGTTCTGGGAACCAAGCCTGGCCTTGCCAAAGGGGGGTTAGTAACACTAATGACACACGTTGACAATGTACTTGCAGCAGGACTCAGGACAGGACTGGAAGTTTGTCCTAGAGGTGAATAGGTCCACAGTGAATGGGCCCCTCTGGTCTGGTCTGGTCTGATTCTCGAGGAACACTGGATGATAGAGCCTCCAATCGCTGGCATCCCTCCAATGTCTGGAGAACCAGTCTGCTATCAGGTTCGACACTCCCGGGGGATACTCCGCCTGGAGAGTAATGTTGCGTTGGAAGCAGAAGCTGTAAATTTCCTTTGTGACCTCTGAAAGTATCCAGGAGTGGGCACCTCCTGGCGGTTGATGTATTGCACCACTGATACGTTGTCCATGCAACAATCCGAAAGGTGGTTCACGAGGTTACGTATTGCAAACGAGCCCGCAATCAGTTCCAGGCAATTGATGTGGTACTTCATCTCCGATTCTGACCAGGGGCCTCCCATGGAGCCGGTTTCAAAAGTGGCTCCACAGCCTCAAAGGCTCACGTCGGACTCCAATACGAAATCCGGGGTCAGTCCGAAAAATTGCCTTTTTCTGTTCCAGGCGAACATGTGAAGTAGCCACCAGCAAAGCTCGATATTGACATCCGGGGTGAGAGGAATCACTTGGTCGTAGAAGGGTCTCCTGCACGGGAAGCTGGCCTTCAGGTATTGAATGGCCCTGTAGTGAAAGGGGCTCGGGTATATGGTCTGGATCGATGTGGAGAGGAGGCCTACCATGCAAGCCAGCACTCTGGTCCTGGTGCAGTATCCTCCGGATTTCCTTCCGAATGGTGGTGATCTTGGACTGAGGAAGGCAAAGGAAGTACTCCTTGGCGTCTATTTTAAAATCCAAGAAGTCGATCACCTGTGTCAGAGTGAGGGCCAGCGATTCGAACATAGGGGGATCGCCAAGAGTGTCTGAGATTTCAGTCTGAAGGGGCTCTCGCAAAATAGTAGGTCGTCCAGGCAGATGATACAACGGATACCCCTGGATTGGAGTCGTGCCGGCACCGGTTTTAACTGTTTGGTGAAACACCTTGGTGCCAAGCTAAGACCAAATGGTAGGCAGGTGAACTGGCACGGTCTGCCCTTCCAGAGAAATCGGAGAAATCATCGGCATGTAGAGTCTACCAAGACCAACAGATAGGCGTCCTTCAGGTCCAGTTGTGGAAACCAATCCCAGGGGCGGAGAAGGTTCTGCAGCAGATGGATGCCTTCCATCTTAAAGTGTCGGTAAATTACAAAGGCATTCAGGTTCATTAAGTTTATGACCCGGAGAAATTCCCCAGATTTCTTCCATACCAGTAATATGGAAAAAGGAGAGGAAACCCCTGTCGTCCGGCGCCCACTGGACTGCGCCCTTTCTGAAAAGGGCCTGGATTTCGGCATCTATAAGAGACTGACGTTCTCGCAATGACACGGGGGTCGGGGGATGGTGGACCTTTGTCAGCATGGAATGAAAGTATTACTTAGCCCTGAACTCTCTGAAGAACCCATGCATCTGAGGAAACCTCCCTCCATTTGTCTATGCAGTGATACAACCTGCCCGCATGCAACAGAGTGGAAAGATAACTGGAAGAAGAGGGGCATCTGTGGGCATCCTTGCCTGTCCGCAAGCACGGCTCCCTCTACTGTGGTCCGACCGCTGGGAGTAGAAAGACCTCGAGCGGTAGGTAGGGAAGAAGGATGGTGCTTGGGATCCTTGATGGCCAGACGACCTGAAACAGCTGGCGACACGACCCCACAGTTGGCCAGCCCTGCCAAAAACCTGTGAGCTGAGTGGGCGGAAGACCCTTTTTATCGATGTCTGGACTTTGTTTTAAGGTAGTGTAAAGGTTCACGTGTCTGTGAAGCTGCTTGATAAAGGATTCTCTGAAGAGCAGACCCTCGGCCAGAGGGCTTAGTTCTTTCGACCCAAATCAGATAGTTTGGATTCCATATGCAAGAGGACTGCCTTCCTATGCTCTGCCATGTTGGTGTTACCCAGCAGGCAAATGGAGCACAGGGCCCAGTTTCGTATGGGCAGCACCCTGTGAGAAGGCCTCTTCCACCAGCATGAGGATCCTGGCCAGGGGACCCAACATATCTAGAACCTTATCCTGCGCCAGTCGGAGGCCAGTCGGAGGCTGTGCGTGACCCCTGTATGGGGTCACGCCATGTATGGGTCATGTAGGTGGAGACCATGGCGTCAAATTCCGGGGTCGTGGGGACCTTATCTGGAATAGTGGGTCTGTGTCATTCCGCCCTTAGCCTCTTCCATACCTCCCAGTCCAGAGGTCTGCAGACCCAGTAAGGTACAAATTAATCCAGGCAGTTGGGCAAGGACCATTCAGAGGACCTGGGGTGCCTAATACATTGTGGATCGAATAGGGGCTCACCCGTAGAGAGCAGGCGTGTGCGTAGAAAGGGCTCCAGATTCTCAGGGCCACCTGGGGCCGTCCATCTCATCTGCACCCCACCTGTCCTCCTCCTCCTCCAAGGGTGACAGGTCTGTCCGCCATTCGTCTAAGACGGCTAGGGGAGGAGGGTTTACTTAGTCCTCCTCCTCATCTGACAGGTGTCCCTGGTGAAGAGGTGAGTCTGGGATTCCCTGTCTTGGGCACTTTGCTGGAGCCTTGCTGTTCCGGGCGCACGGCTCAGGGCCTTCACCCTTCCAATAGCACTTAGACGCTCCTGTCTGTTTTCTCCTGGGAGAATCAGACCCTGCGGAGTCCTCCACCATATGGGGGGCATCTCTCATCTCATGCCCTTATCTGGTGGCTCTTGTGGGAGGGCCTTAGCTAGGGCTTTTTCCACCGAGGCGGCCAACGCTGCATTAATCATGTCCTGTAAGCCTTGCTCCTGGGTTGCGGGATCCATGGTAGGGGCAGGTCGTGGCTATAGCTTGACACCTAAGGTTTAAAAACAGTACAAGTGTCACAAGCTGGATAGCTGGTAAAAAAAAAACCCTACTACTACAGTCAGTGGCCAGTAGAGTACAGTAATTATATCTATATCTAGATGTATAGCCGGACCGGTGGTTGTCCGGTGGCAATGGCACAGACAGCGCAGGCCAATCCTGGGGCACAGTTAAGGCAGGTCAGACCTGGATACTGAGAGTGGGCAATAAATATTTTGGGTCCCAATATACAGGGGAAAAAAATGCTCCTCCAGCCTAGTGGCTACCCCCTCTGTGTGATTCAAATGCACAAGTTTGGTTATCTCTGATTTATTCAGAGCCTAATCAAATGGTCTGTCTGCATAAATGTCAATCTATCCCAGTGGGTATAAACAGGGACATCAGGCCTGGGCAGAGGCACAAGTGGAGAGGGGCAGAGTGCAGTAGAAACAGAAGCCAGGGCACAAGGTCTGACAGCCCACAATCACCCCAAACCTCAACACTCCACCCTCCCAGACCGGGAGCCAAACCTGGTTGCGAGGGCGGTCCTGAGGCGCCCACATGCCAGTGAAGTTAATATCGGATGCTGTAGCTCCCACGTGGCAGGCCCGAACCCGGAAGCAGCCCGGCGGCGGGGAAAAGGAGGATATTAGGGCAGAACGGTCCCAGAAGACGGGGACCATGAGGTGCCACGAGGTGCCACGAGGGGCTGCCGGAGATGTACTCTGAAGCCCCGGCGCACAGGGAATCGGAGGAGGCAGCAAATAGGCCGTCTCCCGCGTTACCTGGCCAAAGGAGGAAAACAGAAAAACAAAATAGATAGGATTAACCAGATAGTTATGAGGAAAAACTGAACAGGGGGAAAAGGAAGAAAAAACCAGCAAAAAACCCTTCAATGAGGAAGGGGAATAGACTAGGAAGGAGAGATGTATACACAAAAGTCTAGGACAGGCACAATAATGCCACAAAAATAGGCACTAGCAGAGAAAAATAACAGCAAAGGCGCAAACCAATAAATATTTATAAATAAATTATCACCAATGCCACCCAATAAAAGCAGGAGGAAGTTGTACTCTGACCTGTGCTTAATGTGGAGCAGCAAAGAAAGACATAGTAGTTGGTTGGGAGGGGACTGTGGAGTTCTAGTAAAGAGAGACTTAAGCAAATATGAAGCCTCCTGTCTAATTACTCCAGAGTTATGGTTTTCAGTTTTGTTAGACTAATTGATATTTTAGTTAATTCTACACACATCACTTTAGTAGTTATCATACATTATATCATTTGTAGGAGTTATTGTAAAATCACAAAATTCTGGTAATAAATAGCACACATAGCATATGAACTGTCATGAAGGAGCCATTCTTCTATCACAAATAAAGAAATCTTCAGAGCATTGTTTGTCAGTCATGAAAGAGACTTGACAATGTTTTCAACCAAATATAGGTCTATGCCAAACCTTGACAAAGGCCTATTCAGGTTAAAACTAAAGTCTTATGGCTGAATAAAGGTCAGTTTGTCACACATTAAACCGAGGATTTCTTTATTTATGAAGAAATTCAGTAAGCTGACATACAAGAATATAGCACACAGTATTTTGGACATTTATTGAATGTGTGTGTGTCTGACAATACTTGACAATACTTGTGCTTCATTACTTCATGATGGAGCACATAACTGATAGTCATAAGAGGAAACACAATTAAGTCATATGTATGTGCTGAATTATTATGGTTATTAATTAAAGGTACTGGGGTGAAAAATTACTCTAAAGTTACCTTGGATATATTAAGTTATGTTTATTCATCTTGATCACTGGGATAGTATAAATAAAGAACAAAACACTACTGAATTAAAATTGAATTTCAAAGTTAGGCACAAATAAGCTGAACTGGAAACAAGGCCGGTGCAAGGATTTTTGCCGCCCTAGGCAAACAAAAATCTGCCGCCCCTCCCCCCATATGTTCTGCCCACCGTGTGACATCACAATGTCCTAACCGTTGCCTACTTACAAAGTAACTGGTCAAGATGAGGACAAGAGGATGATGATGGTCTCAGGCTGCTGTCTGGCTCCACTGGTCTGGTGTAGAATATGCTGTCTGGAGGCTGTTTGTAACAAAAATCAATTAACAGGAAGCAGCTCAGTTTTTGGGGCCCTTTACACAGCTCAATGTCTGGGCCCCCTGAGCCTGACTGTAAGTATGCCTAAAAGACCCGCCCAGAAGTCCACCTACATGGCCCACCCTAGACTTCGCTCACAGGGAGTGAAGTATATGTGTGTAGGAGATGTGTTGTGTGTTACTGTAGAGGATGTAATGTATGTGTGTTTTTATGGAATGTAGTGTATAGGTATACCAATTTGTGTAAGGGATGTAGTGTGTGTGTATACGGAATGCATTGTGTGTTTCTGGCTGTGTGTAAGGGTTGCATTGTGTGAATCTGTGTTTGTATGTGTAAGGAATGCAAGGTGTGTTTCTGTGTATGTAATGTAATGCAGTGTATGTGTCTGTAAGGGGTGCATTGAGTGTGTGTAAGAGATACATTTTGTTTCTTTGTGTGTGTAAGAGAAGCAGTGTGTGTGTGCATAAGGGATACATTGTGTGTTTTTGTATGTAATGGATACATTGTGTGTGTGTGTGTGTGTGTGTATGTAATGGTTGCATTGTGTGTTTCTGTGTGAGTGTAGGATGCATTGTATGTTTCGGTGTGTCTGTGTGTGAGTAGGGATGCATTGTGTGTTTCTATGTATGTGTAAGGGTGCATTGTGTATGTGTGTAGTGTGAAAGAGAGGGTTTGTGGGGTAGGATAGGGGCTGAGAGGGGAGCAGCTCTTTATCTTTATTATTTTGTATATACTTTTTTTAAATATTTTTTTATTTAAGTTTTGTGTCTTACACCCCCCTTTAGTTTATCTCTTACAAGCCCCTTATGTGTCTCTTACTGCCCCCCTCCCTCTTTGTATGTCTTACTCTCCCAAGCCCCTTTGTGTCTTACTCTTCACAGCTCTTTTGTGTGTCTCTTTTCCCTCCAGGCTCCTCTGTGTGTCTCCCTCACAAGTGACTGTGTCTCTCTCCTGAGCCCCTCTGCGTGACTGTCTTCCCTACCAGCCCCTCTGTGCTTCACTTTCACTCCTTCCTCAGCCTCTTTTACTCCCCCTGTCCCATAGTGCTCTCCCCTCCTGTCCCTTAGTCACTGTCCCCTGTCCCTTAGCTGGGTCTCTCAAATTTTGCGCCCCCCTGGGCCGGTAAGCCCTAGGCAATTGCATAAGTAGCCTATAGGACGCGCGGGCCTTACTGGAAATAACATTCACCAAGTCAGCTATGCTTTCAATGCAGTTACTTTGATCATAAATTTGAAATTCTATTTGAATTCCATTCGTATTCCAGGCAATTCTTCCTTTAGTGAATAAACCTGGAAATTGCTGCTAGTTTTATTCCCCTTAATCTAGGGGTATATCCTTATATTACTTTCATTAACTATATGATAGTGGGGTCATGTTGTAGAGGTCCACCAGTGTAACACTTAAATGGGGTCTTTGTATTCAAATACCATTTGTATGATGTTCTAGTTTTATTGCTAAGCTTGGAGTCTGAAAATTGGTTACAGGCATGTTCTATACTTTTAGCCAGCATAATAATAATCATTGATCTTCAAAGATGAAATTTGTCTATATTAATGTGAGGGTGATTTGGTGTACGTATATACATACCCAATAACCAATCTCTGGGAAGAATAACATCATCAAGTTTCTTGCACAGAAATAATGTGCACTTCATAGGTATTCTGCTTCCAATTTAATGACCCTAATCTTGGTATCATAGAAGAGAAGCAATATTTACATGGGTGCAATCCTTTGTCTCGGTCATGTTCATTATGCCTGCCTTGTCTAAGAATTCAGTCTTAACACTAAGCCTCTTCTCTGGAACTCATGGGAAATGGATAGAGCTCAGGGTTCATATTCTCAGTAACTCATCAGGCAGGATTCTTAATAAGTAGGGCCAAACTAAGTCAAAAGGGTAACCTTGATTGAGCTCCATTGTTCATTTAGTAGGATATCTTATTCACCTCACTGGCAAGGCCCAGAAAAATCCAAACAAATTGCTTCTGGTTACTGCAACTCTAGTGCATAGGGGACCGTGTCATTATATTGATTTTTGGCAACCCTTGTGTCCTAGATTAGTTCTATATGAAATAATATATGTTAATTCTGTTTTAGTGCAGGGTGAGCTAAAATGTAAACTTGTGTATTTGGGCCTCAATCAAATACATATTTGGCCTAATTTAAGGCAATTAATCCGTGCATCTGCTCCATGAAAGGAAAAATTGTAATTCTATTAGCTCCTTTCTTGTTATTAGATTCAGCACCAATATTATAATAGGAGAAATTAAACAATAAATGAGACAATTAAAATATTTTACAGGAACAATAGGTTGATGAGGACCCTGATCAAAAAGCTTTAAATCTAGAAGAGGTAGGGTTTAAAAACAAGAAGGACATTGAAGGGATAGCAACTAAGCAACAAGGTGGGAAAGTAGCAGAACTGGAAGGTGACAGTGGAGTGTGGCACTTTATGAGAGATCAAGAGACAGATTTGTAAAATAGAAGTGTCTCTGGGAGGCCATAAGCTATTCTGAAGTTATTGGTTTTGAGGGACATTTTAAATGATTGAAGAATGAGAGAGTCTAATGGGGGTTGGCAGGTTGTTCCAAACAAAAGGAGCTGCCGGTGAGAAATCTTGCAAGCACTAGTTAGCAGTCACCGGCAGAGCAGAGAGACTGAGAAGGGGCAATACCTATGAATTAGTGAATAAATTTAACAAGGACCAGAGCTGTTTAGAGCTTTATATGTAAGGGTTAGCTTTATGAATTGACTCCTATAGGGCATAATCAGCTTGGAAGGGAGAGTGGAAGAAGAAGATGAGATTTATGAGGAGGAAAATAAGAAGCTCAGTTTTATGGACAATGACATCTAATTAGAGATGGAAGAAAGGCAAGCGGTGACCTGGGTGTCATATAGGTGGTAGAGAAATCCAAAGGCATTAATACGTTTGCCAATAAAGACTGTGTAGATGGAAAATAGGGGACCAAGAACAGAAAGTGTCATTAGAAAAGGAGATACTAAAGGACTATTGGAAGAGATAGGATGAGAACCACAACTGGACAGTGTCACAGAGACCAAGGGATTGAAGAGTTTGAAGGAGAACATAATCAACAGTGTCAAAGCAGAGAGTTCAAGAAAAATTTGTATAGAGTAGCGGCCTTTGGATTTAGCCATGATTAGATAATTATTTACTGTAATCAGAGCGGTCTCAGTAGATTTGGAAGGGTGGAAGCCAGATTGAAAAGGGTTGAAGAGGTAAAGACAAGTCGTTCAAGGAGCTCTGAGGAGAAAGTAGGCAGGGATATGGGACAATAGTTGTAAAGGGAAGACAGGTCAAGTGATGGGTATGACAGTAGCATGTTTAAGCGGAGCGGGGACAATGCCAAAAGAAAGAGCAGTTGAAGATATGCTCTAAGGACAGCACAAGACAGATGAAGAGAGATCTGATAAGGTGAAATGGGGAGGGAACAAGGCCTAAAGGGTAGGAAAGGCATGAACTAAGTGTGGTTGAGAGATAGAAGAGCAAAGTAGGGAGAATTATTTAATTAAAAAAGGGAAAAATCAGCGCTCAACTGCCACACAAAAATGGTAAAAAGGCAGCACACCTCAAAGGGGAGTCCCCTATAATCCCCTAGATTATGGAAAACAATAGACAAATAAAAAAGGTAAGGGTGCGCCTAAGATGTATAGCAAATCATATACAAAGTGTAAAATATAACAATTATATAAAATATAAAATTTAAAATTGTAAGATAAGTGAGATAATAGTCCAAAACACTTATCGAAAGTTCGTAATAGCAGGTTCTCCTTGTAGAGACAGCAATCTTAGGACGTCAGACGGAGTTGAAACTTCACAGTAGTATGCTTGGATCCGGTGAGGTATATATAAAAGGAAAGCAGAAAACAGAAACTCCAATGGTACAGTATATCAATCAAAATATAAATTTTGAAATAGTGCAAATGGTCCTACTCACACTTTATGGAGCTAGAACTTAGCTCCAATATATGCGCATGAAGTGGAATAATCCCCACTCACGGATATGTAGAGTAGTGTTTGATTGGAGGATTTCTAGCCCACGTTCAGCGTTCCAATTGATTTAACCCAAAATTGAGAGAATACAAATATAGTGCTCTCTGTTTGTAATATAAAAGTGATGGTAAAAAGTAAATTACTTACATTGTGTAGAGCAGACTTGTACTGCTCGATATAAGCGCTTAGGTGGTACAATCCCCACCTCTGGATTCTTTAAATTTCTTGTAGATGTAGGTCAGGTGCAGAGAGTAAAATAAATAAAATAAAAAAAATGTGAAGAAAAATGGCAATAAAATATTTTATGCCAAATAAAATTCTTTATTAGAAATAATAAATTTAAAATAATAGTATCTAGACGCGTTTCATCTCAAAAGGCTTCTTCAAGTAGATAGTTATGGAAAGAGGGCACACCTGACATACAAGGGTTTATATAACATACAATACTACTATGAATATTTGAAATTCCCGCCAAAATGACGTCACTGGAATGTTAAAATTTTAGTAAAAACAGAAACAGAGATTAAAAGGCATATTCTTGTAGTGCAAAGAAGTATGATGTACATATAGAAAAATAGAATAAAAACGAACATTAAAATAGCTAAAATAAGCAATAAACGAGCGATCATGTGACGCGCGAATATAATTACTTCCGCGTCACGTGATGCTCAAGTGGAACGCATGCGTTCCAACTAAGTGGAACACATGCGTCATAATCACGTGACGTGTGGCTGGGATTGCTTCCGCGTCACGTGATGATCGGGTGGGACGCATGCGTTCCCATCTAAGCAGAACGCATGCGTTACAGGTTGGGAGGGAGTACTCTTCAAATTAAAATAAAAGGGGGAGGTATAAAAATGAATAGGGAGGAGGTATAAAATAAATATTGCACGAAAGCCTCCACAGTAATCTGTATATAGGAGCAGACAAAAGGATTTGAATAAGAGCAATAAAGTCTTAAAGGAAAAAATGCTATTGGACATCATCCATATACATAATATTATATACATAAATTATTTTAACATAAAGACAAATGTTATAAAATATACATTATGTGAATATAATTAGAACATATTATAGGTATAGGTTATAAAAATAAATATAAAAATAAAATAAAATAAAAATATAAGAATATTTTTAAAGGGAAATATTAAAATACATGGTAAAAGATTATGAATAATAATGAGTTAACTAATTGCAGTAGAATTTAAATGTGGTTAAAACATGTTATACATTTTTAGTACAAGTATTAGAATACAAATAAAATAGCAGGAATTAAGATAAATATGAACAAAGATAAGATGTTAAAATGGATAATAAAAATGAAAAAAGAAAAATAGGAATAATAGTAGGTTAATTAGTCACAGTGGAATTTCCAATATATGTTATTCCAAAAAAATGAAAAGATCAAAATCAATGTTTAACCCTGTGGGGGCAAGGGTTTTTAAATTATATGCCCATTCCATTTCTTTCTTACCCAATACTTTTTTAATGTCTCCCCCTCTCCACGGAATGTTACATGTATCGATACCAATGCATTTAAGGTATTTGGTTTTTTTTCCGTGTTGTAGGAAATGTTTCGAAACTGAATGGTTTTCATAACCTTTTAGGATATTCCTACAATGTTCAGCTAATCTTGTTTTAAGATCTCTAGTGGTCATGCCCACATATTGAAGACCGCAATGGAATTCTAGGAGATAAATCACATTTTTCATGTTACAATGAATAAAATGTTTTATTTGATATATTTTGTGTGTGATTGTTGATGTGAATGATGTCGTTTTTGATTTAATAGTATCACTAGTCCGTTTACAAACTATACATCTATTGCATTTAAAAAACCCACTAGGTTTAGTTAGAAAGGTGGGGGGACTAGGGGATAAAGTGCTCTGTTTTGTATAGTTACTTGTAAGGATAGACTTAAAGCTGGGTGCCCCATTAAATATAACTTGTGGTTTCTCAGGGATAATCCCAGATAAAGTCTCATCCTGTTCTAATATATGCCAATGTTTATTTATAATCTTCTTCATAACATTGCTTTTGTTATTAAAGTCGAAAATAATTGGCAATACTGGGGCAGTTTTGATCTCTTTTTTTAGTCTTATATTCTAATAATTCAGATCTGTTTGTTGCACTAATGTTCTTTAATGTTTTTTCTAGGTTACTTGTAGAGTAGTTTTTTTGAGCAAATTTGCTGGACAGCAGTTGGGATTGTTCCTCAAAATCTTGTGTAAGGGAACAATTTCTGCGTAAACAAAGGAGTTGACTTTTGGGAATTCCTTGAAGCCAGGGCTTATGATGGCAACTGGATACATCAATTACATTATTTGTACAAACTTCTTTACAAAAATGTTTTAGTATGGATATGATCGTTAGTAATAAAAACTTCTAAATCTAAAAAATGGATAGAAGATTTACTATAATCCCAGGTTAAAACAATACCTTTGTCATTATTATTAAGATGGTGTAAAAATTGATTAAGAGAATTTTCAGGGCCGTCCCAGATAAAAAACAAATCATCTATATATCTAAAATAGGTGACCAGGTTTGTCTGCCAGCCATGCCCTCCAAAGATGGCAGTGGATTCCCAATCTGCCATAAAAAGGTTGGCATAGCTGGGTACAAATCTGGTCCCCATGGCACTACCCTGTTTTTGTAGATAAAAAGAGTCTAAAAACCAAAAATAATTATTTTTTAAAATAATATTTATACCCTGAATAATAAAGTCTATCTGTTGATCTGGGATGTTTTTCTCCGCTTTTAAAATATTTTCTATTGCTTGACAGCCTTGATCATGACGAATAATAGTATATAAAGATTGTACGTCACAGGTCACTAAAATATATGTATTTTTCCCTGTAAAATTATTTAAAAAACGAAGTAAAGTCATAGAGTATTTTAAGTATGACTTTGTACGTTTCACTGAAGGCTGTAAAAGAATGTCTAAGTATTCTGATAAATTGGATAAAATAGACTTAATCCCTGAGACAATAGGCCTCCCAGGAGGGTTAGAAATATTCTTATGAATTTTTGGTAAAAAGTATATAACAGGGATGATAGGATGGGATATATTCAAGTATTCAAATTCTTGTTTGGTTAAAATATTTTGTTCACGACCCTTAGTTAAAAAGGAAGTTAAAACTTGTTGAATTTTGGATGTTGGGTCATGTATTAATTTTTCATAGACTGTACAATCGTTTAGTTGTCTCATAGCTTCTTTGATATACATATCTTTAGTTAAAATAACAATACCTCCCCCTTTATCTGCAGACTTTATAACAATATTTTCATCTTTTTGTAATTGTTGTAATGCTACACATTCTGCTTGTGTAAGGTTATCTTGATCATATTTATTTTTCAGAATTTTCTCTAAATCTTTCGTAACTAGTTTTTCAAAAACTTCTAAAGGACCTGATTTAAAACTGGAAGGAAAAAAAGTCGAGTTTTTCTTGATCCTATAAGTGAGGTAGCTATAGGTTGTAAATTAGAAGTTTCTGCATCTTTATGGGCAAAGCATCTTTTGAGAGAAGCTTTTCTGACGAACTTGTTAATATCTATAAAAGCTTTAAAAGGTTTAAAAGGATTTGTAGGAGTAAATTTTAGACCTTTAGTTAAGACTGATATTTGGGTAGATGTTAGTACCTTTTGGGATAAATTAAAAATTCCAAGATCTTTTTCATTTGGTTTAGTTAATGTTTGTCTAGCCTTTCTCTTTTGGAATCTTCTGCCACTTCTCCTTCCTCTAAGTTTAGACTCCGTTTTTTGTTTTTTGTAGGATGTGGCGTTAGTGAATATCCGTTGTTTTGTGTGTTTAACTCTAAAAAATAATCATCATTATCTGTTTCTGAATCCACAGATGACAATTGATATCTGTTGTTGTGAACATAACTTGGGGGGGTTCTTTGGGCTTCAAAGTGTCTTTGTGCATACCTTGGTCTTTGAGTTTTTGGTGTTATATTTCTTTCGTTCTGGTATAGACCAGGAGAATGATGGGTATTGTTTATGTGATTGGTGGTATTGTGTGTAACCGGGAGTGAATTGTGCTGATGATGGGGTAAGTGTCTTGATTGAGTTTGATAGTTGTGATATTTACTGGCAACTTGTGACCGGTTGAAGGGATAATTCCGTGATGAGGTGAAGGATGGCTTTCTTACAAGGGGGTAAGAGGGATATTGAATCTCTCTTCTAGGTAAACGGTGATGGTGTGTTTTGGGTATCTGGTCATTTTGATAGGTCACAGAGGATGAGTAAGGTCTATTGTCTGGGATATTTCTTTTGTGGTAGGAGCGAACCTGATTATTGGAATAGTCTTGTTTATCACGAATATATTTCTTTACCTTAATATGTTTGGTGTCCATTTCCACTTTTTCAATTTTATTCTGAATGAGAATAGAATTTTGTTTGAAAACTTGTGTTTCTGTAAATGTTGACATTTTGTCTTTTAGATAATTTATTTCTATATCAAGGGCTGAAAGTTTTTTTGTTTTTTTAATAATTAGTGTATCCATGAGGCCAAAGGTACATACTTCTAACTTGTTATACCAGTCTCTCATGAATTCTTCATCATCTTTATCTGAGGTAGGTTCTTTAAAAAGTCTTAAACCTCTAGGGGTTATCCTTTCTTCTAGATATTTTTTTAGAGTAGCTAATTCCCATTTAAGTTTAATTTCCATTGTAAGTGCTTTTTCTAGTTTCATAAATAACTCTTTTTGATTAAAATTATCAATTCTTGAATATGTAGGGAGGTTTTGTTCTGTGTTAAAAGCATGATTAATATCAATTACGAAATTGTTTCTAAAATCAAAGATAGACATAATTGGTTGATAAAATGTGGTCTTAAAGTATAGCAGCTAATAAATAGGGGGTTTTGAAGACAAAACTCAAAGAAATAAAAAAGGGAAAAATCAGCGCTCAACTGCCACACAAAAATGGTAAAAAGGCATCACACCTCAAAGGGGAGTCCCCTATAATCCCCTAGATTATGGAAAACAATAGACAAATAAAAAAGGTAAGGGTGCGCCTAAGATGTATAGTAAATCATATACAAAGTATAAAATATAACAATTATATAAAATATAAAATGTAAAATTGTAAGATAAGTGAGATAATAGTCCAAAACACTTATCGAAAGTTCGTAATAGCAGGTTCTCCTTGTAGAGACAGCAATCTTAGGACGTCAGACGGAGTTGAAACTTCACAGTAGTATGCTTGGATCCGGTGAGGTATATATAAAAGGAAAGCAGAAAACAGAAACTCCAATGGTACAGTATATCAATCAAAATATAAACTTTGAAATAGTGCAAATGGTCCTACTCACACTTTATGGAGCTAGAACTTAGCTCCAATATATGCGCATGAAGTGGAATAATCCCCACTCACGGATATATAGAGTAGTGTTTGATTGGAGGTTTCTAGCCCACGTTCGGCGTTCCAATTGATTTAACCCAAAATTGAGAGAATACAAATATAGTGCTCTCTGTTTGTAATATAAAAGTGATGGTAAAAAGTAAATTACTTACATTGTGTAGAGCAGACTTGTACTGCTCGATATAAGCGCTTAGGTGGTACAATCCCCACCTCTGGATTCTTTAAATTTCTTGTAGATGTAGGTCAGGTGCAGAGAATAAAATAAATAAAATTAAAAAAAATGTGAAGAAAAATGGCAATAAAATATTTTATGCCAAATAAAATTCTTTATTAGAAATAATAAATTTAAAATAATAGAATCTAGATGCGTTTCGTCTCAAAAGGCTTCTTCAAGTAGATAGTTATGGAAAGAGGGCACACCTGACATACAAGGGTCTATATAACATACAATACTACTATGAATATTTGAAATTCCCGCCAAAATAACGTCACTGGAATGTTAAAATTTTAGTAAAAACAGAAACAGAGATTAAAAGGCATATTCTTGTAGTGCAAAGAAGTATTATGTACATATAGAAAAATAGAATAAAAACGAACATTAAAATAGCTAAAATAAGCAATAAACGAGCGATCATGTGACGCGCGAATATAATTACTTCCGCGTCACGTGATGCTCAAGTGGAACGCATGCGTTCCAACTAAGTGGAACACATGCGTCATAATCACGTGACGTGTGGCTGGGATTGCTTCCGCGTCACGTGATGATCGGGTGGGACGCATGCGTTCCCATCTAAGCAGAACGCATGCGTTACAGGTTGGGAGGGGGTACTCTTCAAATTAAAATAAAAGGGGGAGGTATAAAAATGAATAGGGAGGAGGTATAAAATAAATATTGCACGAAAGCCTCCACAGTAATCTGTATATAGGGGCAGACAAAAGGATTTGAATAAGAGCAATAAAGTCTTAAAGGAAAAAATGAATAAAAACGAACATTAAAATAGCTAAAATAAGCAATAAATGAGCGATCACGTGACGCGCTGTTAAAATAATTTATGTATATAATATTATGTATAATTTATGTATATAATATTATGTATATGGTTGGTGTCCAATAGCATTTTTTCCTTTAAGACTTTACT
>OW240920.1:67990056-68038471 GCA_933207985.1 Pelobates cultripes
TCACTCTCTAGAATTTTACAATTTATTCTATTTAATAACTAAACCCTATAAATAAAAGAGCCTTCACAAAATGTCAGGGTTTTCAAGTCGGTATGATACAAGGAGCCTATATCTGCTGTATTCCGGGGCTGGCTAATTCTGTGCCTGATTCTGTGATCTCTTAGCTGACGGTCTCAGCCAATGAATGAGCGGCAGGATCCGTTTCTGGTTTCCGGAGCTCTTCCAAAGCCAGATGTAATTCAGCCACCATCCTCAAGTCTTGGCACCCAGCCGGACCCAGGTAAGAGGTAAAATGTTACAAAATGTTTTGCCCCATGACAAGGGGCACCCCAGAAATTCCTGAAATCATTTTACCATGATGCTGAGACACCTTATCATGGGAAGTATAAATCTGAATCATCTTGGGCACCCAAGCAAGCCATCACTGATTCAAACAATAATCCTGTTACAGGAGTAAACAAGGTTTTTTCAAAGTAGGTCACTAACGAGAATTCTAACCTCCACAATATATGGTTTTAATTCCATGCCTTACCATGTAATAAATATTGACATACTATGTGTTTGTGTGATTTCCAAGGAGTACCCTAAGGGTTAATCGACGCAAATAAAGTTCTTAAATCTCTAGCAGTTCTTCCAAATTTGATCCCACTCTCTCAGCCCCTCAAGCAACATAAGGAAAAAAAATGAGTCTGATAGTCAGATTTATAAATAATTTCTTGCGAGCTGAATGCTTTAAAAGGGAATATAAAAATCTGCTATGTGTCAGGCAGTCCGCGGAGGAATTAGTAAGAGTGGATGATTTTGAATCCCCTGAAAGCTGGGGTGTTAATTTGTAAATCTAGAAAGTGTACATGGAGAATACTAATTTGTCATTAGTAAGATTAACGTGATCTAGGGAATAGAATAGATTATTGACATATAAAATACAGAAGATCACTGACGCATTACGCAGAAAAAAAAAATGCCAAAAAAAAAAATTAACTTAGAAAGAAAACAGGTTAGCTTTAACCCTCTGAGTACTACAGCATGACTGTTGTCCCATATAATAACCCTGCCATTGTCCAATAAACACACAAACACCTGTATAATGCTATGGGGCAACAGCCACAGCTTTATTAACAGTTGAAAAACAAGCATTTACTTCCACCTGTCAGCTGATGGGGGTGGTTACTTCCACCTGTCAGCTGATGGGGGTGGTTATCCCACCAGTCATGTATAACCTTCTTTCCCATAGTCCGAAGCAGCCGGCCTTCCGTCTTCAGCCCAATCAGGCTGTGACTCCCCAATCCAAATCCACCATCCTTCAAATGCGCTGGCCATGAACTCCACTCGCTGTGACAAAAACAAAACAGAAAAAAACAAGACACAAAGACCACAAACTAGCTGCAACCATCATAAGGGAACAGGGTGGTTTGGAGGGAGAGAGCTAGGCTTCCTACACTCCTTTCTTTTAGCTGGTGAGTACCCTCCTATAACTTCCCATTTTCTCTGTCCACTAAATTGTAACACTGTCTCCCCTTCCTTGCAGTCCGAGTTATCCCTTTCCACACAACTTGTCAAGTCATCAAATATGTGTGATGTTTATATTTTGAGTCTATGTGGTTTATTCACTTTTTTTGCACTTATTCACAAATACTGAATTTGTAGTGAAATGAAAACACAGATGCCAGATGCACAGACGCCATTTCTTGAGCTCTTCAACACGTCTCGTAAAAACTACCCTTCATCAAGGGAACTAATACCGCTGCTTTAACTACAAATTGCCACAGGTAATTGAGAGGAATCTGCCAATACCTTTCAATTTTTGACACACTGGCCTCACAGGACCTACCACATGGACAGCCTGTGAGGAGCAGTACATCCTACAGAAGCCTGTAGGCTTAGAGTCATACTTACTCAATCATGCATAAGGCTATATGGTCTCTAGAGAAGAGATGGGTTGCAGGTCACAGAAGCCACTGCCAGCTACGACAAAAGACACACGATATCGGAACCCTTTCAAATTGCACCCCAAGACCCAAGGAGACGGAATTGGGGACCTCAGATGCTTACAGTTGCAAGTCAGATGGCACACTGTATGCCTTACCAAGGTAGTTCACAACAGTGATTCATCTTCTACCAAAAAAGACATCTACAACTTATTTAAAAAGTTGTTTTGGGTGATATAGCACTGGTGAAGGCCAAGGTACAAGCAGTTACTATTCTGGACCGGCTGCAAAGGCTATGAATGTGGTTTTCAGGAGTACATGGTGCTCATTGCCCTGATGAGATTATCCATACCAAATCACCTTCCCAGATAGTTTACTCAGTCACAACTCACATGAAAGAAGACCTGGCGGTGTTTATTTGTCGGATGATCTGTGGAATGCGCAGTTACAACAGGTAAAAGAACGATTCTTCCATCCAGGTTAGGAGAGATACCACAAGTCACAAAGAATGTACAGCATAGAAAACACTAGACGAGGAGAGGGGGAGGGGGGTACCTGAAGCAGCAAGCAAACTACGGAGTGGCCCAAGAGACAAACTTAAGATGAACATTAAAGAAACAGTACATTATAATAAAACAATATCATGTAACATGACAGTTACAATGTGAGTAAAAGCCACAGAGGAGGACACACTAGAACTCAAGCATAGCTATGCTTTATGGGTTGACAACCTGGATGAAAGAAGTCGATGGAGGAATATTAAAACAAGGGAAGTATTGCACTCTGCTACTATAGAAGAGTTACCCTATTTTATAAGGCGATTGGTAGCCATGCTGCCAGTGAAACAAGCCAAGCAACTCGCCAATGATGGTGTCTACCAAATTGAAAGTACCTGCTGCTGCTGCTGCACACAGCTATATAATTCTGCTGTTTCAGATGTTTCAGGATAAAATACATTTCATGGCTGCACTCTAACAAAAAGCACCCTTGGACTTTGAGTCCCACATCTCACATTCTTCAATGACTTACAACGTACAACACCACTTTGGCAGAATTCATTGGCAATATTAATCTCAGAAGCTCCGAGATGTAATGGTTGTCTATCGCTGCCCTGCTCCTAGAAGCTCTATAAGGCTACCAATCCGAGAGAGGCTACCACTTCTCTTGGTCTAGGAGATGAAACACAGGAACACTCCACTCTAACCATAGCTGGAATGTGGAAAATGTGGCTCCCTTCATCCTCAGTGAGGCTGTTTTGTTTTCCTTTGTCTCTTGTTCTACAAGCAAACACATGTCTAGTTTTATCTTGTATTGTTTTTATCTTGTTTTAATATGTTTTGTAGCTTCACAATGCTGTCAACTTGCACTCTCCCTAAGTACTTAAACTAAATGCTCCAGGAGGCATCTGTGCCAATATTTCATTACTAAAATAACTCCTAACGCTTCATAGTTACTAAAATGGCCTTATGGTATTTGCATTTTTTTACCCCCCCCACTCCCATTACCCTCTTGGTTTGGGGCAATAATATGCATAGCACTTTTCTTGTCTATTTACATAGAGGCATACTCTTGTCTGAATTCATTAAGTGCACTAGTCTTTACCCAAAAAGCATTATCTGTAACAACATGTACCTTGGTCAACGTTTATTTCAATAGTCCTTGTTAAAAATAACAATAGGTTTGTTTTTCAGACATCAATGTATGCTTTGTAACGCATGCAATTATGCATATAAGTAATCTTTTTGTGATGTACTATATCACCTTCAAAATCAAACATTGAAAAAAATAAATAAAAAAAAATATGGCAGTATACCCTCCTGAAGATGGGTTTCTACCGCCTGTGCTCGCCCCTTTCCAGTTGTGATAGCTCCAGAGTGATGATATCTGCCAGTGATGATTACAGGTATTTCTGAAAGGGTAATCGCAATATCACCCAAACATGAGCTGAGGCTTAGTGAAGGGTGAAGAAGAACTGTTTATTTCCAACCAAATGGTTCACATTTATACAGAATCTGGAATATTAGACACTCTCCAAAATGTCCACAAAATGCATTGTCATCGTGACTCAGCAAAAACAGTAACAAAAATGAAAAACCATAAAAACACATATTTCCCACATAGGAACCCCCACAGTCTATACATCCCCGGAGAGCCTGGATCTGAGCACCCAACATGTCAGAAAAGCGCTCAGATCCCACGAACAGTGCTGAAACACCACTGTGTGGAAGTCCTGACTGGCTGCACACATGGTCCTATGCCCAAAACAGTTCCAGGTTGTTTTGTGCTTTTGGCGGGTCAACTTCGGGAGTTCCATGTGAAAGAAATACCGAACGCACACTCTGGCTTTTTGGTAGCGTTTGTTCATATGAACAATACAAACAAACCTACCGAATGGCACTCTCCTGACATGTGTGGGGAAGGAGCAGGTGTTCGTCCAAGTTCAGCGATGTTTGGGAGTTTCAGTGTCCGATTTTAGTTCCACGCAATCGACGCCTAAACACCACTGCCTACATTCTCGCAAACAAGATGGCCGTCACACAGTTCCCACACGTTCGTGCATATGAACGGCGGCCACCCAGCCACACAATTATAACTCACACTGATAGAACTGTCAGGAGAGGTTAACAAGCTTAGAGGTGGTCAGCAGTTCGTGGGTTGGTTCGGTTCCTGAACAGTCCAAGGGAATCCCACGAACCCAGTCTTTCAATAGCCTTTTAGCATGGCCCATAATCCTGAGGCAGGAGACTAACAAGAAGGCTCCTCCAGGAGCTTCTGGCGAGGGCAAGTTCGCCCCCCCCCCCAAAAAAAAATGTAATATTAAACTGAATGATTATATGTAATAAGGCCTATTTTTTTATATTAGTTTGTATTACATATTTGAGAGTAAATCTCTTTTCAGGGCATTTACTGTTTTTTCTTTGCTTTCAGGAATGGCCATCTTTAAATCCACTTTGGCAGGAAAAATTAGGTGAAAAAGTAGCTATTAATATTTTTATTTAAAATATTTTGCACATAATATGTACAAGTACATTCTTATTTATGAAAACATTATTTAATGTCCCATCTTATAACTCCCAAATGTGATAGTTTAAAACTAAGTAGCGAACTAAGAACACATGCATCTAGTGGGTTAGGTTCCTGTTACATATTACTGAATAAAAATTAAAGGCACACTTTGGTGGACCGCCTGGTACACCGACTGGGTACCTCTGCCAAGCACGCTCCCCAGCTATCACCGGGACACCAGCTGCACTCCAGCCCCTAGCCACCGCAGCTTGCCTCCCACCCTGGAACAGGGTTCTGGATCCGGCTTCTAGTGATTACAGCTTTATAGTGATTAAAGATTATAGCTGTATAGCTGGTACACCCAAACACTGGTCAAGACTGATGAAGGGTGAAAAGGAACTGGTTTATCATGGTCAAGTTGCCTGCTTTTATACAAAGCCCCCAATATGGGGTCTCCATTCAATACAAGACAAGCTCCTCCCATAAATTTCTGTGCCTGGGAGATAATTGTGTAAAATACCGGTAAGCTAATTATCCCATTGGAGCAGAGAGGCAAACACAAAAAATATAAAACATAACAATACTCCAAATAGCCCTGATCTGAGCGCCCAAGTTCTCCAATGCAGATCCATGCAGTGTAGAGGAAACGCCACCGTGTTAAAGGTCCTATGTCAAAAATAATTCCAGGGTGTTTGGTGCTTTGGCCGGTCAACTTTCGGGAGCTCCTGCATCCGAAATATGGGGTGCTCCATCTGGCTCTTATGTAGCATTTGTGCCCCCTAGTCTCAGGCACCTTCCCTCCAAAAATCGCTCTCTGGCGGGTTGCCAGTCTTTGTCCGAGAACCGCATGGTTACCTCATGCCGAAAGCAGTTCCATAACATTCGTGGCTAAGTACCGCTGAGGTGACCGGGGACCCACGAAGTCCTCATGCCGAATTTAGTTCCATAATGATCGTGGCTAAGTACAGCTGAGGACAATTTGTGGGTTTCTTTATGCAAAAGGCCGCCAGGCAGCTAGTGTTCGGTTCCATTTGAATGAAGGGAAAGTGCCAAACCAGGGGCACCCAGGGAAAGCTGCTAATGGCGGCTGGGCAGGGTTAACTCCTGAACAGGTTCTTTGGATATGGCCCATAGTCTTGGGCAGGAGGCTAGCTAGCAGGCTCCTCCAGGCGCTTGTTGCATAGCCACGTTTGCCACAGACACTATAGGCACCCAGACCACTGTCTGTAAATAAAGTGGTCTATGTGCCATGTCCCTGTTGCAATAAAACATTGCTGTTGTGCAGGAATGGAAATGTTTTCATAGCGATGTTAAAATGTCTCTAGTGTCTGATACTCTCACATCCCCCAAATAGCCAAGTGAAACTCCGCTATTTCAACTAAATGGTATCACAGAGAACATGATTGATGCAGCCTGGTGTTTTGCTGTGCATGTGCACTAGCCTTCCAATCCTTTCCTGCACTGGAAAACATTGGATTGGTAGAGATCATAAAGCTTGATGTTATCAGCCAAGGAAGTGGGGTCTGATGTGGAGAGAGCAGCCTGGCATGGGCTAAAGGATAAATGATACCCTTTTAACCCTTATGGAGTGCAAGGCTGTCACCTAAATGGTAACTAGGACACTATAGTGTTAAGAATACACATTTGTGTTTACAATGCTATAGTGTTCCCTTAACTACTTGCAGAATGGCAACAATGAAAAATGAAGACACACAAGTGTTACAATCTGAACTAATACTCAAGCTGTTTTATAGGAAGTTCCACTTTTTAGATACGTGCGATTCGTTTCATTCCGAATGTACATTCATACGAATTTCATGCCATTCGGACATTCAGATGCTTACGAATGTCCCAAGTGCCAAAGTCCCGAAGTGCCGAAGTTCGGTAGTTCAAAAGTGCAGAAGCTCCGAAGTGCCGATTTGTCAAAGTACTGAAGTGATTTGGATTTCTGAAAAGTGGCAAAACAAGAGGGAGGGAAAATTATGATAATGATGACCAATAAGCTAATTCCTTTTGTGCAATAACGTCACATCCTGTACGCATCACATTGCGGCTGCCAGTGGACCCTGAAGGACGTGCGAAGGAGTTGTGCTGCAAAAGCACAGTAAGTACTTTGCTCCCTCGCTGCCTGGCATGTGATGTTTGTCTCTACTGCGCATGACTGCATCGGACAAACATCCTTAACCAATTATTATATAGGATATATAAAGTAGACATGTGCAATTCGTTTCATTCCGAATGTACATTTGTACAAATTTCATGCCATTCGGACATTCGAATGCTTACGAATATGCGAAGTGCCGAAGTTTCGAAGTTCCAAAGTGATGACGTTCGGCAGTTCTGAAGTGCTGAACCAAGCTTAAATGCCATTGGTCCAAATTGCAGAAGCAGACACATTTCACCCGAACCCGAACTGAACCAAATTTTTTTCTCATGCACATCCCTACCCTTTTTCCAACCATAGATAATGCCAGATTGAACTGCTAATACTGTCCATCCTATATTAAAGGTAGCCTATACTGCTTCCTATGGAAGGCTATTCCAGATATTTAGTACCCTTTCTATATCGCCCTTAGTCTTTACTACTTCTGTGGATAATCTGTTCCAGGTATTATATACCTTTCTATTTCACTAATAACCTTTAGTGTATCAACTGGAAGGCTGTTCCAGGTGTCTACTACTTTTGTAGGTCACGGTTAGTGTTTACTGCTTCCACTGGATCTCTTTTCAAGAAAACTGGATTTTTATATCATTGCTAATCTGTACTGATATCATAAAGATATTTCAAGCAGGTACTTTTTTTTTTTTTTTAAAACACTTTTCATCTTTACTGCTTCTACTGGCAGACCATTCCTTGTATCTACTACCCCTTGTTGTATAATTTTTTACTTTTCATCCAATTAAGGTTTTTTGTTGTTGTTTTTTTTGTTACCTGTCTATGAACTTTGAAACCATTCAGGAAATTAATTTAGTCAAGATTTCAGATTGCACTTACGTCTCAGTTTTAACAACCAAATTTTAAACAATTTTTAAAAGATAAAATAAATAAATAATAAAAAAAACAGACCCTAAAACGGAACTAAAACATAACTATCAATAAAGATTTTGCTAGAATTGCAAGCTTCCTAATAAACAATATAAACATAACAGTCCAATTTGTCACATTATGCCATTGCATACCTAAAACATTTTTGGTGACACATTTTTGACTCTTTCAATTCTGGCCAGAAAGACTTGGCCAAACAGGTTATTGTATTCCACTATTTGATCTTTTATTTTTTCAATGGCATCTGAAAGTAAAATATTGAAAAAAGACAAAATTAGTCAGTGGTGTAGTCATCTTTACAAACCTAGCACGTTGGTAGTGTGTGAGTATGTTTTAATTGCATGCAAGTCAATTTCACTCAATCATATGAACTGTTTTATCAAATCTTCTTCAGGGTGGAGAACTGTTAATTGGATCTGTTTAACCCTTGAATGATTTATTCCAGAACAATATTTTGCTCAAACCTCTGGATTGAAGGGATTAGATAAAAAAATAGTCCATATAGGTACAAAAGCTATTAGATAATAAGCCTAATCATCTTTCTTAATTGCACCTTCCCTCCAGTTCTGAAATCAGTAGAGGTTACTAATGTGTCCTAAGTAGTTATTCAGTTACAATAACTTGATATCATTTTAAAATTGTTAAAGAGATTGTAAAATTATAATAATTGGTATTTTATTCTCTTCTCGTACTGTAAATGTGTGGATACATGAAGAAAAGGCCAATAGGGTAATCACAATTTTTTTTTTTAAATTTTTGGCTGTAGTATTAAACAAGTTCTGTGTTTTTAAAACAACTTAATCACTTGAGCATTTAAAAACATATTAACTTTATTTCAAATGGTTCATTTGTTTTTGACACATACTTAATCTCAGAATATTTAGCATGGAAATCCTTACGTAAATCGCACGTGTGATTATTAACTCCCTCTTTGAATGCCACAGTATACACCCTGAACAACGAATCAGTTCCTAGATTTTTCTTATAATTATTATTAGATTTTATACAGCGCCAACATTTTACGCAGCAATTTCAAATTCAACGATGGGTTTATTTAATAGACTTGTGCACAGCAAAAAAAATTTAGTTTGGGCCAAATAGATTTAACCAAGAAAAATTATAATTGTTTGGCAAATCTAGATGCGCACAAATAGCGTTTACATTCTCACAAATTTTGTTCATGCAATTGTTTTGGGAAAAATCATTCTGATGAACCAAAAGGGCGCAAAAATTGGGCAAAAAGTGTACTGCAAAATATTAATATTATGTAAATATTTTGCAGTGCACTGATGAGATGAAGCAAGCAATAAAGGGTACAAAGGAGAAATAGTAAAAAGATTTTTTATATATTATATTGTTATAAATATTTATATAATAATTGTTATAATTGCTTAAACTGAACATGACTGAATGATGTTCCTAATGCATGTAGACCGTAGTGATGAACGTAGATAAGTGATTAATATAACAAGGGCCAAGTTGACATACCAACTTATATAGGAGAAATTATGGAGTAGAAAGGTGATGAATCCCATGAGAGTTGTAGTTATATATATATAGGAAAAATTCGGTTGAGGTGTTCCGAAACCGACGTATGTTGTAGGCCAGTAAATAAAGTGGGCAAAAAGAAATACATATCATGCTCAAAATAAATTTATTGAGTAAAGAACATAATACAACGTAAGTATATTAAGATGACATTTTAACAAATGCCCTTCGTATTTCCTGTACTGGTTGGGGTATGTATGTTGTATATGCTGATGACTTCCAGCAACCAGAGTTTTAATGACATGGGCTGGAACTTCCTGGCTTGATGCCGTAGATGTGGCCCCTATCCTAAACGAGTGTCCTGAATAAAGGCTAAGGTTCATACCGAGCCTTGTTAACAATAACCGTACATATAACATGAACTTAGAGGTAGTGAAAATAGTCCCGTGAAGTGACAGTAGTGGAAGAGATGCGATATTCGGTATGGTGAGGAGGTAGGAATCAAAAACCTTCGCTGGCACCATATGATATTCGTGGGATAGTATGGAATGTGGACAGGTTGACTCAGTTGACTTGTTTTGGTTACAGGTAGAGTCAGTATGTAATGATTTTGATGTTTAATTAGGTAGAGTTGTGTTGGCAACTGATTGTGAATTCTGTTTCAGAGTTAGTGATTGTCAGGGTTCTTAATGTGAAATCCAGATGTGGTCACCCCAGAAATGCCCAACAGGGGGTTTGAACCTGGGTACTTTTTCAGAAATGCCCAACAGGGGGTTTAAACCTGGGTACTTTGCTGTTGTGAGCCTGCTATCTACCCTTGAGCCACAGCAGTTCCTAGCAATTGGACTTATTTTAGTCCTGTTCATCCTCGCTTGTCTGCTGCACTGGGGGCTGGACCTTGACAATTGCTGTGCTTCACCTGACCCTGATCAGACATCAGCAGGGTATATAAACACAGCCTCGCCCTGTGAACTTTATCAAGTCTTTGATCCTGTTGTGTGTGTTCCATACCAGTGTTCCTGTCGATTAATATTCTACTTCATATTGACCCCGGCTTCTGAGATAGTTTACTCTGACCTCTGGCATCCCTTGACTTCGGCTACTCTTCGTTGATCCTGACCTCTGGCATCCTTTGACTTCGGCTATCCCTTGGCTGTCCTGCTGTTTGTGTCCTTGCCTTTACTGCGACTTGGAACTTTATCCTGCACAGCCCCTGTGCACAGACTCACAGGCCAGGTGAATTCTTACCTGACCACCTATTTGCAAGGGTGAGCAACATATCTGAACTGCAGACTCCCAAATCAGGTAAGATCCTGACAGTGAGGAGTTTGAAAGGAGCTGATATGGCGAATTAGACATATTTTGGATACTCTTAAATATAGTCTGATTGGATAGGATGAAAGGAAACTGGCTTTGTTGGAAAGTAGAGAAACATGTGATGTTGGATGCCAGTCAGGCGTAACTTGATGGTATAGTAAGATAGCCTGAATTGAAGGTGGCAAAAAAGAGTAGTGAACACAACCAGAGACATAATAACCAACATTATGTAATAAAGGACCACTTACCTGAGTGACGTGAATAGGAATGGAAAGACTTGGTGACAGCAATTGTTGGAAGACCACTAAGGGCACAACTTGAAATATGTACCTTGCAAACAATTGAGGGGTAACACGAGTGATGTAGACTAAACCAGGTGGCATGAATATGAAAATACCAGCATATGAGGTCAAACTTAAAATAATAGCATTAAGGCATATAGCAAAATTCTAATAATTCAAAGACTCTGGAAATTAAGTGAATCATGAACCTGTCATATGTATAAGTCCCTTTTGCCTAGAATTAATGGGATAGCCCGGAGACAGGTGAACATAGATAAGTGATTAATATAGCGAGGGCAAAGTTGACAAACCAACTTATATAGCGGAAATAATAGAGTAGAAAGGGTTGAGAACTGGAAAAGTATCAATACTGAAGAAAACCAAAAATTTTTAACTAGTATCAGTATCAACAAGAATATATGATGAGAAGTATCTACAAGGACCATCACGGTGGACAAATCAAGCTAACAAGTGTATGAGAAGCCAACCAACAACCCGTAATTAGTATAACTAAACCAAAGTAAACCTTTGTTAGCTGATGAGTCCCATGAGAGTTTTAGTTCATGTAAGTACAGTAAATGAATATACAAGTTAGTTTATATTTGTGAACCATATGTGAAGGCACGAGTTGGGCTTGAAATGATTGATGCAGTCAATAGCGACACTTAGCCATGTAGGGGGCCAAGACATATAATAGTCGATATGTTCCAGTAAGGGGCCTTATATCGGAAGCTGAAGAAGGCATCCCTGTGAATCTACATATTAATGAAATGCTTAATATGATAGTAGTGAAATTTGCCATGAAAGAACAAACATACAGTTATTAGAAACGATTAAACCAGCCGTGGCAGGCCCGCAATGGCGACTTCTATGAGTACTAGGTAAGGCCGGCTCAAATTAAAGATGACATGTTTTAGTATAATAATTATGTATTTAATATGTCTGATAGGTGTGGCATCACAACTTATCTATATCCTAATTCACCTACTAGTGTAATAACTTTCAGACAGAAAGTCGGATAGCATGACAGAAAGTCAATATCGCTTTGGATATCTGAACGTACAGGCGCATGTGCTCAATATTGAATTGTGTTATGATCGTATATGTACGGAGGATACTGCAAGGGTCAGCGTCCAGTTGATGGCATGGTTCGACAATGTATTTCTAGCCTTTCCAGTCTCTCATTTATTTACACCTTAGAGGACACAAGTTCTGAGAAGGTAGCATGAAGGTTGGTGTTACTCGAGCAACTCGTGCCTACTCCAGAATAAGCATTGTCCGTATTGGTACGCATGAGCCTGAACAGTTCCACTTTCCCTGCCGTTGCTGGGAAAGGAAGGTTGGGTCTGTGTAGCTCAGCCATAATATGAGGAATTGTCCATGACCTGATGGATGACCTAATGGAACCTGATAGGTGTCACCTTTTCATGGAGGTGTAGTGGACCAGACTGGAGTACTGGGGATTGACATGTCATTACCTACTTCAGGGATCTGAGACATACTGCAATATATTAATAATTAGCTTGGATCAGGATCGTTTTACTGGCTGGCTAGCTAGTGCCAAGTGGCGAAGCAATTCACTAGGTAGGTGACAGGTGAGGCCCTGCTAAATGCCAAGTGGCTTGAGAGGCTCTATCTATGCTTTAGCGCGAGGGGATTTGTGGCCACCGAATGTTGTGATGGGGTGTTGGCCTCTCGGTGACATTTAAATCATGAGATAGATTGGGTGTGACAAGTGAGGCCCTCTCTATGCCACTATGCGAGGCGGCTAACTATGTTTTGACCCGGGGGGAGTGAAAAACTCATGCGTGGGTGATGGGTGTTGGCCTCGGGGGACTACTAACTCCAATGCCAGAAACTTAACATCTATTGGTCATCTAGATCCCTATAAGCCAGTAAAACCTACTCACTAAAAAGGTCTATATGAATTCGTATAAGAGTTTGTGTAGTTCTGTATGGTATGGTTGTAACCTGTAACTGAAATCTTCAGTCTCCCCTAAAGGAGGCAGAGAGGGAAAGGAGAGGTCTATAACCTACAAAAAGTACCATAACTGACAAATGGGTACGAGGTCTGAAAAGCAAATGATGCTCCAAATTGATAACCTGTAAAATAATATAATTTGATAAGACATAAGGAAATGGATGTTAGCAAGACGGAAAGCTACAGGACCAAATATCCGCAGACAGGAACTGTAGTGTTAAACCATGCAATCATATTTAGGGAAATCTCAAAATATGATTAAACATGACACATAAATATGTTTGTAAGCAAAACCGTAGACTGTGCAGAAATGCATATGTAAATATAGACAGTGTGGCCCAAGGCGTATCGTCTACCGCTACATAACAGTAAAATAGTGATATCCGTATACTAGGTGCCTATAAATGTACTACCCAGAACCTAAAACAAGACATTATATTCTTAATCCAAAATCTATAAATGTTTTCAATGAAATGCCCAAACGAGGTGCCAAATTAGCCTGTGACAGGCTGCCCATTACAGAGCATATGAACACACGTTGTAAAGGCATAGTGATGTCAGGAGTAGGAAATATGCGTATCCCGATTTGTATCCCGAGTTTCAGGGTGGCTGTGTGGACTGTGTTGGGATTAATGCAGGTGAAGGTAGGATGTGATTGGGAGAATGGTTGTGGAGTTCGTGTATGTAGCTTTGACATGTTGGTGATGAGATGGTAGAGAACCTGATAGTTACGAATAATCATCTAGTTTATGAAATGGTGAAAAGAACAGAAACTGTATATAATCACTTATAAAACATCATATAATACATATGCACTGAGCCCAATAAAACAAGGTGTTGGAAAACAGAATCAGAATGGGAGCAGAGGCCTCTAGAATGACAGTGGCTGAACAGACTAGAGGTCGTGATGGCTGTACATAATACATAAGAAAAGACAGGAGATATAAGACATACACCTGGAATGCTTAGGAGGATGATAAATACTTATGCATACACAGCTGGCATAGAAGATTAGGGTTGAAAGCAACATGAAATGCTAGAATACAGCTAGAATATCTTAGTAATATTACCATCAGATATAAAACTTCATTGCTTACACTGAACATGACTGAATGATGTTCCTGATGCAGGTAGACCGTACAAAGAAAGTCTGGGTGGTGTTAGAAAGTAAGGGAATGCAAAAGCAGCAGACAAGAGAACTGCAGGTTTAGCTATCTGTTTATCATTATACCCCAATGAAAATTACATAATTAAATGCATGCAGGCTGTCCCTTGAGGCATATCTACTAAACAGTGAATTACCAAACAATGTTGGCCCAATGAGTACCTGAATACCCAGAGGGCAGACAAACATTAAAATGTAGGTTTGACTAACTGAAACGTATATGATACCATTTGAAGATTTTTAGGTCGTTTAGTAAGAAGATTTAAGACATTTAGAAATTCCCTTTTACAGAAAATAAAGAATTTTACATTTATGTGTACAGAGAATGTATATACAAGTTTATATTTTATTTCCTGGACCACATGTTTGGGCCTGACATAAATTTAGACAGTCAGTTGCAACACCTAGCCACATAATTACTAAACAATGAAGGCTCAAAAAGTGCATGAATACCCAGGACAGACAAAGAAAACTTTAAAATGTAGAGTGAAACATTAAATTGCAGGGTGACTAACTAAAATGCATATGAGAAAAGTCGATATGGCCTAGCGAGGGCCAAATACAGTAAGCAGAATGAGGTATCGCTGCCAAATACAGTAAGCAGAATTAGGCATTGCTGGCAAATACAGTAAGCAGAATGAGGCATCGCTGCCAAATACAGTAAGCAGAATTAGGCATGCTATGAACGATTGAAATAGGCTTGACTAGTAAAATTTGCCATTTCCGAATGGCTGAACAAACAAAGTTATGGTTTTGTTGAAAAACCAACAGTTATAGAAGCCGTGGCTGGGCTGGACGTGGCAGTGCCCCATGAGCTTCTAATGAGGCTGCTGTTTACTAGAGTCAGGTAAAACAAATACTTGTGTGGGCCACACCAGGCCAAGACCAACTTGTCTGAAGTTTAGGCAGTTTGTGTTGATGACCTTTGAATTGGAAGTAGATGGTTCTGTACTGAACCAGACAGTCTCATGCCCATAAGTCCCTTGCACAACTTCAGGCCAAGCCTTTCAATATCTATGTATTTTTTTGCTGCACCCTCTTTTTTCTTACTATTGGTAACTTCTGACTTGATCTGTAAATAAAACCAATATTTAGCGACTGTCCCTTAATCATCCATTATCTGTTTTTCCCATCAATCACTTTTTTGGCGCCATGGTCAGACCTCTGAATCATGAATCAAACAAAATGTTTTTGTCCATTTCTTTTGTCCCTGATTCATTCATATAGTGCTTCTGAGTTCAGGTTTTGAGGACAAGCTGCCGTTCGCCCAAAATTCTGCCGATCGGCCCAAAATTTGTTTGAAACTGGATGCTCAAGTTAATTATATAAGAAACTCACAGATATAAGAAGTAAAGAAATGTCTTGCACTAAGTAGATTGTGAAAATACGTGTAGCCATCGGTGTTGCCGATTGTGGTCTTGTACGGCTGCATTTAGCAGTTTCAGAAGAGGTTATTTTTGTAGTTTCAATTGGGAAGCGTCTTGATACAGAGTTACCTGGGCTTGTTGGAACCAGATACTTTGTGAAGTGTGTACCCATCTCATAAACTAGGATTTGTACATTTTAAGTCAAAATAGCTAAACTGAAAAATAATTTAAAATAAAAATGTAAACTATATTATTTTCTCAACTTTATTATGGGCTGAAATGTAGTTTCTCATCAGTTGTACTCATTTTAAGAAGCAATCCCTGACATTCTATATATTTGTTGGCAATTTTTCTAGCATAGATTAGAGATAGAATTGACGTTGTTTAGATGACGGTTCCAGTTTAAGTTCTACCTTAGTTTGACAGTGTGCATTAATCATGTGATTCTTCAATTATTGTTCAGGTGTATTTACTTGTTTATTTTTTAAGAGAAATGTATAATCACCCACATACCTGGTTTAATGAGTAAGGAGGCTCTGAACAAATGTTTGATTCCGCATTTTTTAAATCCCTCAGGGCTGTCCTGTACCTTACCAAGGTAATAAGATATTTCACAGCTCATTGTTTTTAGTGTCTTATTTCATTTAAATATATATTTATATTTGTGTGCGTGAAACTTATTTAATTTAAGAAGCAAAGTGGCAAGATACATTAGTAGTCTTTTTCCCTTCAGCTCTCCACTTGTAAATAAACTACAGTTCCTATAACCCCCAAACAAAAAATCTTCCAGAGATAGGCAGCTTTGACTTTGCAGATCTACAGATTTCGTAAAACCATGCTGATTTTCAGCCAGCCAAAATTAAAAACTTTGTCCATCAAGGGATAATTAAGCAATCACATTCAAATGTTGGAAAAACTACAAATCCTATATGTCTGTCTGTCTACAGTGATAGAAAAAAGTATTTGATCCCCTGCTGATTTTGAACGTTTGCTCACTGACAAAGAAATGATCAGTGTATAATTTTAATGGTAGGTGTATTTTAACAGAGAGAGACAGATTAACAAAAAAAAAAAAATCCAGAAAAACGCATGTCAAAAAAGGTATAAATTGATTTGCACGTCAATGAGTGAAAAAGGTATTTTATTCCCTTATAAATCAGCAAGATTTCTGGCTCCCAGGTGTCTTTTATACAGGTAACGAGCTGAGATTAAGAGCACTCTCTTAAAGGGAGTGCTCCTAATCTCAGCTCGTTACCTGTATAAAAGACACCTGTCCACAGAAGCAATCAATCAGATTACAAACTCTCCACCATGGCCAAAACCAAAGAGCTGTCCAAGGATGTCAGGGACAAGATTGTAGACCTACACAAGGCTGGAATGGGCTTCAAGACCATCACCAAGCAGCTTGGTGAGAAGGTGAGAACAATTGGTGGGAATTGTTATTCGCAAATGGAAGAAACACAAAATAGCTGTCAGTCTCCCTCGGTCTGGTGCTCCATGCAAGATCTCACCTCATGGAGCTTCATTGATCATGAATGGTGAGAAATTTACAGATTTTACTATTAACATGACGTAAAGTCATGATTTTATTAATGACACGGAGGCGAGTATTATGCTGCACTCTTTCTTTATTTACCTCAGCAGCAAAGAAAAATAACATTAAATCAGTATAAAAGAAACCAGTAAATAACATGAGGTATATCTTCCTAGCAACAGGAACAGCCAATCAGCATCCTCTTTATAGCATAATAGGCAGTGTTCAGTATACTATTTCCTCTTTCTTGCGATCCCGAACAAGGACAACAAATCCAAATAAAAAGTGGGCTCCGATTAGAGGGTATACGAGCCTTAAACTGGATCTCGAAGTCAAGCTGGAAGAGAAAGGAGAATATGGTAATATCCAAGTATAAAACTGGATTTATGCATAAATTCGCATTACATGAAATATCATATATATATATATATATATATATATATATATATATAAAACATGAAATTCAGTTTAGTCAAACCGTAAGCTCTTGACAGTTATTAACAAGGATAAAACCCAGTAATCAAAAAAGACTTACCGTGAAGTCAACTTACCCAGAGAAGACCAAACCTCCAGGGATGGGAGGGAGGGATAATACTCGCCTTCGTGTCATTAATAAAATCATGACTTTACGTCATGTTAATAGTAAAATCTGTAAATTTTATTAAGACACGGAGGCTCCTATTATGCTAGTTCAAAGCTGTGAAATTATGTCTCCTGTGAAGTGTTGAATAGGTCTAAAGTAGAAATCATGGAATGTAGACTCCGAAGACCAGCCGCTCTCATAATATCCTCCAAGCGACAACCAATCAAGGAAGCCTTAGAAGCCATTGCCCTACGAACCGAATGAGGCACAGACACATAGGTATCAATACCTGCTAGAGATGTCTACTTGACCCACCAGGCTAGAGTAGACACCGGAAGACGTGACTTTTGGAAGGAGATGAAGAGTTCCTGTTTCAAAGGATTCTGTAACGTAGTAGAACGATGTTCACACACCCATTAGTATGCAACAGGGCAAAGGAGAGATCTATCAGGGAAAACTGGGTAAGATAGATTTTAGAGGAGGTTTTTGTCCTCCGTGAAATGTCAAAGAGGACACCTTCTGGAGTAAAGGAACGAGCAACCACCTCACGAGCTCGTACGTCAGAAAAACCTCTTGCAAGAAAAAAAAAAAAAAATTCAAGACAATAGAGATGTCCCACAAGACAGAGTATTGTGGTAAGGGTGAATGAGCAAACCATATTCCTCAGAGAAGTCAATATATGACAGGATGTCAACCGACAGGCGTCCAATCAAAACTTTGATGGCCAGCAGAAATGGACGATCGGTAAGGTCCACAGTGCGATAGGCTTTACCTTCATCATAGAAGTCATAAAAATGGAGGACAGACATAAAAGGAGCTGATATGGGATTTAAATTTAATTTCATGCACCAACTATGCCATCTGCTCCAAGCAGATTTATAAGCCTGTCTCGTGTTGGGTGCACCCTTGATAAGTTGGGGAGTTGATTGCGACTGACCAAGGTTCCCTGAAAAAGACTACACTATGAGATGCAAGAGACCTTGGAGAACAAGAGGATGAGGTACACCATAGAAGGCACTCGAGAGATGGAAGGTCGATAACCATCTCCTGAAGAGAAGAGAACTATGGTTGGGACGGCGATAGAGGAGCCACGATCAACAGGTGCCGGACTGGCGATGTAGATGGAAAGGCAAAAAAAAATCATAATTCCTTGGAGAAAACATTCATAGCCAGTGCTATCGGATCTGGTCTCCAACTGAAAAAACGGGGAAGTTGAGCATTCAAACGAGAAGTGAAAAGATCTATTTCCAATAGACTCCATAGGTTCCAGATGTCTTGGAAGACCATGGAATCCAAGTGCCAGTCGCTGGAATCTCTGAGTTGGCGTGAATACCAGTCCTTCGTAGTGTTGGAGAGACCTCTCCAATATATATTCTGCCGTGACTGAAATGCCGTGTCTCAGGCAAAATTGCCAGCAATCACGAGGCATGTAGGTCAGAATTTTGTATTTTGTGCCTCCAAGCGATTGATGTAGCGGACTGCTGACACGTTGTCCATCTTCAGAAGGATAGCGCATTGGGCTTGAGTTGGGGAAAAACTATGGACTGCAAAGGAACCAGCCAGATGTTCCAAACAATTGATGTGGAGTGTTGATTCCAAGTTTGATTATCTGCCCTTGGTGGAAATAGCATTGAGCACCCCAACCATGCAAACTTGCGTCGGATTTGATTATCAAATCTGGAGCTGTACAAAATATGGTGTGCTTATTCCAAGCTCCATGTGAAGAAGCCACCATTGGAGTTCATCCTCCACTTCTGAGTCCAGAGTTACCATATCTGTGTATGATGCGCAGCCCTTGAGATGAAGTTTGTAATCGTTGTAGGGCTCGATAGCCAAGAAGACCTGTAGAAATGGCCTGTATAGATGCCGCTAGAAGGCCTAGCATTCTCAACAGTTGTTTGAGAGAGAGTCTCCTTCTTTATATTGGCTAATTTTGCCACCGGAGGGTGTAGAGTTTGAAGGGTAGAATCTACAATAATCCAATATAACCCAGAAATTTTATTTGTTGCGTGGGAACGATAATGGATTTCTCCCAATTGGTCAGGAAGCCTAGGTTCTCTAACAGAGTCAAAGTCCATGCAAGGTATGTCCGGATTAATTGAATAGACTGAGCCAGAATGAAAATGCCATCTAAATATATTATAAGATGTGAGCTTGGTGAAGCACCATGGAGCCGAAGACAGTCCGAATGGGAGGCACCTGAACCTCTATTTACTTCCCTACCATGTAAATTGCAGGAAGTTCTCAATCTTGATGTTGTACTGGGATAGGCACTGTGAGATATGCATCCTGCAGATCCAATTTGGCCATCCAATCTGCTGGTTGGAGAAGATCCCTTAAACAATGCTCTCCTTCCATCTTTGAAGTGCTGAAATGTTCATAACTATTGAGCAGTCTCAAATTTATCACTGGACGGATACCTTTGCCTTTTTTGGGAAACAAGAAAAGGTTGCTCACGTAACCCAGGGTATGCGCCAGAATCTCTACAATTGATTGTCCACAGAGACAAGGACTGTGTCTCATTGGGAAAAAACAATTTCCCTTGATGGGGAACATTGAACAAGTAGAGAAAGGAAGTCTATGCAATACCCTTTCACAGTGTGAAGAACCTAAGCATCTGATGAAATGAGGGATCATACATGGGAAAAATGTGTAAGCCTGCCCCCCACTATCAGTAAGAAAGAATGGAAATTGTGAAGACGTCTTTGGAGCACCTCTTAGGCCACTAACAATCCAGGGTCGGCCACTTTGTGAGAAGGAGGTTGGTATAGTGCATTGTTCAAAGAAATCGGCTCGGCAAGTATAAGAGCCTTGGTTCTGTCTAAAAGAACTTCTGTTTGTTTAGCAGGACAAAGGAGCCCAATTCTTTTACAAAGTTGTCCCCAAAGAGAAAACCTTTTGCCTGTGTTATCTGGCTCGTTCAGAGCCATAGTTAAACGTTTGGGCTCAATCTTGAGCAAGATCGATTTGTGGCGTTCTGTGACAACCACATTGTTGGCGTTGCCAACTTAAATCACTCTCTGGATCTAACCACTTAAGATGGCGCAATCTAATTCTAGATCATCCTCCACTGCTTCAAAGATCTTGGCTGCTGAGCCCAAGATGCCCAGGATTTTATCCTGACAGTTTTGCAATAAAAATCTAAGCCTTTAGATGGCTTCCATCCTGTCTTACTCAGGAATTGAATGAATTTAGGATTGACTGATAGCGTTTAACATGAGTCATCAGGGACTGTTCGGCGTGGCCATTCAGCCCGCAATTTATTTCACTTTGCCTCTCAAAAGGCTTGCGTACTCTGGATGCAATATACTTGGCTACATGGTCTGAGGAGACCACTGGGTGACATAGGTCGTCAGGTTCGAATAGGGGTTCACATTGAGTGTCCAAGATCCTATCGGTGTCCCTGAGTCCGCATAATCTACCTAAATCTTGGTAGGTTTAACAGGACGTGTATCCCAAACGGGATTAGCATCCTCTTCATCAGTAATTTCATAATCAGGATCAGAAATATCCTCTGAATCCTTCATATAGGACTCAGGGAACTCCTCCTCAATATCACTGAGCTCAGATTCAGAGTTCAGTTGGGCTTTTGCCCTTTTCCAGTCTAGTCGATTTTGCCTGACTAGTAGCTCTTTTGCGCGGTGGTAAATTAATCGCGCCATCCGTGACAGGTATGGAACTGTCCATCTCTATTGTTTTGGAGGAGTGTTTAGCCTTATATGAGGCCTTGCGGCCAGGCTGAAGCAGAGCAGGTGTGAGTACAGATACACCTCCATATAGTACTCAGGGAAACTCCTCCTCAATATCCCTGAGCTCAGATTTAGAGTTCAATTGGGCTTTTGCCCTTTTTCAAAGTCTAGTCGATTTTGCCCGACTAGTAGCTCTTTTGCGCGGTGGTAAATTAATCGCGCCATCCATGACAGGTTTGGTACTGTCCATCTCTATTGTTTTGGAGGAGTGTTTAGCCTTATATGAGGCCTTGCGGCCAGGCTGAAGCAGCGCAGGTGTGAGTACAGATACACCTCCATATAGTACTCAGGGAAACTCCTCCTCAATATCCCTGAGCTCAGATTCAGAGTTTAATTGGGCTTTTGCCCTTTTCCAAAGTCTAATCGATTTTGCCCGACTAGTAGCTCTTTTGCGCGGTGGTAAATTAATCGCGCCATCCATGACAGGTATGATACTGTCCATCTCTATTGTTTTGGAGGAGTGTTTAGCCTTATATGAGGCCTTGCGGCCTGACACCAGGGCCTTGTCATTGCTTTTGCCATGGAAGTGTCAATTAAAGCCTGCGTGTCAGCAGGATCAGTAAAGCAGAAATTCAGCCTCATCTCCAGAGATACCTGGAGAGGCTTCTACATTAATCTGCATGTTTGCTGTAGACCCAGAAGGCACAGAAAGATCCTGTCAGACTGCATCGTAAATATACAAACAAACCTAAGGGGATGAATAAAGCAAAATAATACCAAAAGTAAAGGGTTGAGTAACCCTTAAGTAAAAATAAATAAATAAATAACTAAACAGGATAAAGAAATGAAAGTACTCACAATAGTGAAAAAAAAAAAATAGCAATTGTAATATAAAAACAAAGGAGCTGCCCAGCTGCCACTACCACTAAACCCCAACTTGGATTTCTGGCAGTTGGTGGCAGAGCAGCAGCCAGACAGATAAATGAAGGGAAAAAACAGCACAATAGCCCTGTGCAGGGGGATAAAGATCCTCAAAGACGTCCCTGATCCCCATTTGATGGTAATCTTGGGGCCAGGGAGGTCAGAGGGGAAATACATTATCAAAGGATATATAATAAAGCATATTACTGAAGCAAATGAAATAAATAAATCAAATTACGTTAAAATGAAGTAAGTAAATATATTTATAAACATGAAAATATTATAATTAAAATGTAATAACTATAATAACTATATTAAGCACAGTAATGATATGAATAAAGTAAAGTAAAAGATCCCACAGTTAAGAACCATGGGACCCAGTGTTACTTAACTGAGGTAGCAGCAAAGAAAGAGGAAGTAGTATACTGAACACTGCCTATTATGCTATAAAGAGGATGCTGATTGGCTGTTCCTGTTGCTAGGAAGATATACCTCATGTTATTTACTGGTTTCTTTTATACTGATTTAATGTTATTTTTCTTTGCTGCTGAGGTAAATAAAGAAAGAGTGCAGCATAATAGGAGCCTCCGTGTCTTAATAAAATTGGGTATAGAACTTTCATTTTCCTCAGCATATCACCCTCAGACTAATGGCGCAGCAGAGAGGGCCAATCAGTTCTTAGAATCTTCTTTACGTTGTTTTATCGATGCCAGTCAGTCTAACTGGTATGAACTCTTACCCATGGCTGAGTTTGCTAGTCCATTTTATGTAAATCAGGGTTATCACCCCACTGTTTTCCCTCCTGAATTTTCAGACACAGATATTCCTGCCTTGAACACTTGTTTAAATTATATTCATGACACTTGGGATTCCGTTCATATGGCATTACAAAAGGCATCAAAACGTGCTAAAATCCAAGCTGACAAGAAACGGAGTGCCAATCATGTTTATCAACCAGAAGACAAGGTGTGGCTGTCCACACGTCATGTCAAACTTAAAGTTCCTTCCATGAAATTTGCCCCTCGGTACATCGTTCCTTTTCGGGTCCTTCGCCATATCAACCCTGTGACTTATTCCTTGGCACTCCCTGCACACATGTGAATCGCCAATTCATTTCATGTATCATTGCTCAAGCCTCTTACTTGCAATCGATACACTAGAATTACTGCTCCTCCTCCGCCCTTGGTAGTGGGTGACCAGGAGGAGTACGAGGTTCGTTCTGTATTGGACTTCAAATTCTCCAGAGGTAGTTTGTCTTATCTTGTTGACTGTAAAGGATATGGTCCAGAGGAACGTTGTTGGGTTCCTGCTGACCAGGTTCATGCGCCCCGTCTTGTCCGGTCGTTTCACAAACGCTTCCCTCATAAGCTGGCTCCTTCCCGTCCGGTGGGCGGTCTTCGAGTGGGAGGTACTGTTGCGGCCTGCTCGTCGGCGAGCCAGGAGCCGCTCCTCTGCCTTCTCTGGGCATCGCGTCCAAATCAAAGATGGCACGGACCACGTGGTCGCGTCCATCTTAAGCTCTGCCCCTCAAATGAATAGAAACGTGTGCATGACGTCACGACGTCAATGCACGCGCATGTTCTGGGGTCAGAAGTCACCCTCTGACCAATCAGAACCCAGAGAGGGATATTTAAATCCCTAATTCACTCTAGTTCCTTGCCCTGTCGTGGTTTCCTGTTACTGGTTCCCGAGAGTGCGTTTATCTGTGTGGATATGACTTCCTGGTATTTTGATCTTGGCTTTTCCCTGGTTATTCCGAATTCTGGTTCCCCTGACTTGGCTTGTTTAAATGGTATTTGAGTATTTCTGGCTTCCTTGAACTCGGCTTTCCCTTTGACCATTCTCTATCTCTAGCGTATTAGTCCGGCCATTCTAAGGTCCGGTTTATGCTCTGTCCTTTTATTTTCCTTTTCTTTTGTATGTATATATTTACATAGTTTCTGCGTGTTGGACCACACTAGCAGCCGTGACATTATTGATGTTAGTTAGATTGTTTTTGCTGTTGTTGTTGTTGGTATAGTTAGTTAGATTGTGTCATAATTTGTATGTTCTTGTTGTTTTGTCTCTTAATAAATATTTGTTAAAGTAGACGGACCACAGTTTATATGTGTTTGTTTATATAATAATTTATAGAGTTTGGTAATACACCACAGATGGACTGGTCATATATTCGGCTGTGGTACAAGGGCGCACAACTCAAACCACTTGGCCACTATGTTCCCTGACTCCACCCCGACAGGCTTGGACAAATACCGCTATCACCAAATCCGAATTTACTACACAATGATCCCTGGAAAATGTCTCCTGCACAGGGATCTCACCCACTTCGAGTCGCTCTGCACATCCCGCCAGCACGTAACCAGTGGCATCTCTATGCTATATAACATGCTCCTAGGGGAGGACAAGCACCCACTCTTACCGTCCATCGCAAAGTGGGAAAGTGTGACGGGAGAGACTCTAACTGACCAAGACTGGAATAAAATTTACATACTAACACACAAACGCTAAATCAGCTTGAAATACCAAGAAACAAGCTATAAGCTACTATCTAACTGGTACAGAACACCTGACTCACTACACCTCATAAACACAGATAACTGCTGGAGGTGCAGAGGGCGGAACTATGTTCCACATATGGTGGAAGTGCCCGGCTATCCCCCCCTTTTGGACAATGGTGCACACAAAGATCAGAGAAATCACTGACTATGACCTACCTCTCCAACCTCCACCCATGCTCCTACACCACACAGATATGACCCTTAAGGCATATAAGAAGCCCCTGACTAAACATCTGCTTATGGCAGCACAATTCTTAATACCTACGCTCTGGAAGAGAGCGGAGGTGCCATCCTTCCAGCAATGGGTGGACAGGGTGAGTGAGATATCCTCTATGAATTGCTGACTGCTGCCCTACATGGCTGTTCGGATGCCTGTACTAGAACCTGAACCCCATGGTTGATGTACACGTCCAGAAATGGAACAGGCACTTAAACTCCCCCCTCCTCCCCCTTCCCTTTTCCTTATTTTTTTCCTTTCTCTCCTCTGTCTCTCGCATGTGAACCAAGCCCGGGCTTTTGCTCTTTTCCCCTTCTCTCATCTTCTGACGAGTCCCCTCCACAGCCCACCCTCGACAGACCACTGACCTCGGACTTACCACGCTCCCCCGACCAACGAGCACAGAGAGAGAGGAGGGTAGGAAGTTAGCACTCAACTCTCCCCTGCATCCCCTGATGACCCACGATGATGCCTCACTGACTTTGAAACCAAGGGCCTCTATGTATAGACCTGTTACCCTATTGTAACTCTAGTGGAAGCATTGATCGCCCACCGTGTCTAGCTTATCAAATCTCTGGTTCCATATATACTGTACTGAGAGTACAAACAATACTGTGCCTGTCCTCTGGCATTTGTCATGGCATGCCACCTGGGCTGACCCCCCAGCTATCCATGTCTACCGGATATTGTGCCTATGGTTAACGTAGGTGTCCTCTGATTGTCACTGCACTCCACCTGGGGCGAACCCCAGCTAATTATATGCGGGTCTGCTATGGCAGAAAATAATTTATGCACTGACTGTCCCTCTGTGACGCATTATTCTGTAGTGATAGTGGTTTCAACTCCGGGTACAACTGTGGTACACCCAGTACATAAGAGACACTCAAGTCTCCGCTATCTTTCAAGGGTACCCCCCTGTTCTATCAGGTGAAAGGGCCCTCCCGCATTGGCACACACGACTACTATACACTCACGGGCAATAATAAATACATATTTTTGGGTCACTATACTCTGGGCTCACCCCAGTTGTACGAGGAGGCTGACACCTCTATGTGATTGCCCTGCCACTATTGCACTTCACTGTCTGTCACTGTTTCACACACAGGACAGTTCCAGACATGGAAGACACACCGCAACCAACCCAAGACTTCCAGGCGATGATTAACGTTGCAGTTGCGGCCTCAGTAGAGAAGGCTCTGTTACGAGCACTACCCCAGGGAGACACAGGCCCACCTGATATGACAGAGGCCTCGGGCTCTTAACCATCGAAGTCCAAACAACACTGGAAGGGTACAAGCCCCCCGGCCTCTAGAACCAAAGGCAAGGCACCGACCCAAACATGTGGAACAGCGGGATCTCGCTCCCCCTCCACCACATTCCTCAAATGAGGAGGACTATGACCCACAAGGCGACCTTAACATTGTGGATGAGTGGCGCGAAGACGCCTCACTTTCGGATGAGGACGACTGGCAGGACCTACCGCAGTCAGCCTCAAAATATGTCAAAGAGGGAGATGGACGGACACAAACATGCCTGGAGGGTCCCAAAGGCTAACACGGCTGATGATGTTACCTTCTTGGACAAGCAAGGAGTACCAATCTTCGACTCTCGGAACATTTGCCATCCCCGATCATCGGAGTGGACCTTCCCTGACCACCAGACAAGCTTCGTACACGTGGTTACGCAAGCCCCTCGAATGGGAGGTCCGAGCACGCCTCAGGGTTGAATGCCCTAGACCACACCTACTAGACAAAGTAGCCTGTACTCCAGAATTCGAAGCCATGGTAGTGGCCTTCATGTCCCATTCCGGGCGGGACCCACGCAAGGCCACGGAGAAGGGGCTGAAGGCCGCACAAGACAAGCTACTAGACTTGCTAGGCCACTGGCCAAGATCCTCTACTTTGCGGACCTGGTGATCTCCCAGGGCACCCAGCTAGATCCGCACACCATTCATGAATGGACCCAATGAGCCCATTGACAAATGGTGAATACAGTATTATGCACCAAATGGCGCAGATCGGCCTTACTCCGCATCAACATTAAATTATTGGACCTTGGAGCCAAAGAACTTGGGCCAGAAGCCAAAGGCCTACTGTTCGGAGAAGCTTTCATAACCAAACTCAAGAGACACATAAACCTGTTCACCACTCTTAACAAATCACAAGCATCCTTGAAACAGGTCTTCCGAGCCCCACCTGGACGAGGTGTTTTTGGGCAGGCTGGTCGGCAGCGGAGCCGAGCCACAAGCCGTTTCTAGTCGCAGGCTCCAGGACTTACCCACAAGCATCCAATTTCTTCCCTGCCATGACTCAAAGATCCTCCTTCTACAGGGGCACAGATAGAGCCAGAGGCTGCAGAGGTCGTGGACGTTGTCGCTTCACAACGCGACCATACTGGTCCACTTGTCCCTAATTTTACCACTGGCAACCTGTCTCTTTTCTTTCAGAATTGGAAAGCGATCACCAACGACACCTGGGTACTCCCCCGTACTAGGTTACTGTATCGTATTTTATTCGCTACCAGTCCTCCATCAGATTCGTATGTCTACGGAACAATACCAATTGGTAGACAAAGAAATCCGCACCCTCTTCCAGAAGGGCGCAGTGCAACACACGTCGGAGGACGGCGGTTTCTTCAGCAATATTTTCCTAGTCATGAAGAAGACAGTCGACTACAGACCGGTCATCAACCTACAACACCTGAATCACTATGTGGTATACAGACATTTCAAGATGGAAGGTATCCACCTCCTACAAGACCTTCTCATCGCAGGCAACTGGTTCACGCGTCTGGACCTAAATGACGCTTACCTCTCAGTTCCCATCACCCTAGATTGTTGTTGCTTCCTCTGGTTCTGTTAGAGAGGACGTACAAGCCAGTTCACATGTCAGCTGTTTGGTCTCAGCTCCACTCCGTGGTGCTTCATGAAACTACTGAAACCAGTGATGACTCACATCCGAACCTCGGGCGTGTGATGTCTCGTTTATCTGGACGATTTGCTGATTTTCTGCGAATCCGCATCCAGACTATGATTGCAGACGAAGTTTGTCATTCACTTTCTGGAATCCTCCAGAAATTGTCTCTCTCTCCCTCCCAGTCGAATCTCGGATTCGAGATTGACTCGAAGAACTGTATGCTACGCCTCCCCACAGCAAAGATAGCCTCCATATGGAAAGAGATCAGACAGGCCCTCCAGATGGAGACTATCCCTCTCAGGATGCTTACTCGGATTGTGGGCCTACTGTCGTCCTCAATCCAAGCAATATTTCCTGGACCTCTACACTACCGAGCCATGCAACGCCTGAAAGCGAGATGCCTGCCCTCGTATCACTCATACGACCACTCAATCCAACTCTCAGACGACGTTCAGAAAGAACTTCACTGGTGGCTTCTACGTATGCAAGCCCAGAAAGGCAAAGCATTTTTTGGCTCATCCCCAGAATCCATAGTGGAATGGGGCTGGGGCGCACACTGTGCAGACTCCTTCACAGGGGGACCTTAGCAGGGCGAAGAGACCGACCTCTACATCAGTTGTCTGGAATTGATTTTGGGGTCCTTCGCCATTTGCAGCCTAGCCAAAGACATGTCGGACTGCTGCATTCTGCTCCGCATGGACAATATCTCGGCGGTACAGTACATCAACCGCCTGGGTGGTGCCAGATCTCAAGCCCTCACGGAGGCCACAAAGGACATATACAAGTTCTGCCTATCACGCAACATCACACTTCGGGCGGAATACCTACCAGGAATTTCCAACCTGATGGCGGACTGGTTCTCTCAACATTGGAGAGACAACAGTGACTGGAAACTCAACACCTCAATATTTCAACAACTGAGGCTTTGGAAAGACCCTCTGAGCCTGGATCTATTCACGTCTCGGACCAACCACCAACTTCCGAACTACTACAGTTGGCTCCCGGACCCAAACTGCAAAGCGGTGGAGGCGTTCCTGCAAACATGGCCGAAGAAAGGGGCCTTTCCCCCGTTCTCCCTGATTGCAAGAGTAATCTGACATGTACGGACCCACAAGATAACATTTGTTATATTGAAACAGTCTGTGCAGAAATCCTGTCCCACTTATCGAAGGAGACAAATATAGGGTGCCTATCGCATCTGCAATCCAGTCTGAAAAACCGAAATGGGCTAAGACTTTCCTCAAAAATCCCCATCCGATCCTGTCGAAGGACTTTTCTGCATCCACCAAAAGAGTCAGAACGGGAACTCCTCCATGCTGTGCCCAATCTAATATGTCTACTACTCTAGAAAAAAAAAGGATTAGAAAAAAATAATTAGATGTGATTATCAATATCCTTTGTGTAGGGCAGTCTCCTGCCTTCTTACTGTTCTCCAAAAAATCCCAGGAAAGGGGGGAAGGAGAAGTCAAAAACAAATAAATAATTATATAAGTGTCCCTTCTCTCTCCTCCCATTCCTTCTCCCTTCTACTCACCTTCCCTTCCTCTTCTACCCCATTCTCTCCCTTACCTAATTAATTTATATATCAATGAGATCTACAATTTTTACAATGAATGGTGATTTGTGATAGCACACCTATATTTCATGCTCTCTATTTTCAATTAATTATAAAACTCTGTGCTGTACATGCTCTTGTATCAAGGTTAAATCATTAAGTGATATCTATCTTATTGGGAAATGTGTCAAGTTCAGTTAAACTTTATCACTTCTAATAATTCAGTGTTTATCAAAATACATGTGTCTGTTCATTTCTTGATAAGTTATTTTGTGCTTATAATATCAATAGGACCTTGTATAATAGATCCATCCAAATTAGTAACACCTTATATCTGTATGACAAATGCAGCAAACCAATACATCAGGTGGCTATTACTTTTAAGAAGTTTTGCATTCCTACAACCTATCCAGTCGGATTCGAATCCCCATTTACCAGTAGTGGGCGACCCGGCAGCTTTTTGCAGATTGGTTTATGGGGGTTCTTCCCGGGCTTTCTGCCTTTCTAGTTTTGCCAGTCTTTTGCAGTTCACTTTGTCTTTTCCTCTGTCCCCGGCTTCTCCATCTGATACACCTTACACTTAGTAGTCTGCAGTTTTAGATGGCGTTCAGTGGTCGGTAGTTGATCTCCATCTCTATCCTTTCTTACATCTTGTGAAAGCATTCCCCTCCTTTCACGATGCGCGCGTCAGGTCATCACGTCTTATCGTCTCCTCTGCACAGCGAGAGGCTGTTTAATAACTGCTGCCAATCTATCAGAACATTTAACTGCAAATTCTCAATCAGTCAACCTCCAATTACTTTCTTCTCAGGGTGTGAGGGTTGCTGTTCTTGTGCCCAATAGTTGCAGCAAGATCTCCATCTGCCTATTTAATGACAGCACTGAAAGATATGATGTCATCATATCACATCCTATCAGCGCTGTCTTTAAACACCAGAGAGAGGAGCTGCATTCAGCTCAACACCCCTCCTGAACCGAACCAGACCAAATTCAGGAGCAGCAGCCCTCTCTCCATTCTGCTCAGCACTGGCATGCTGTATTCAGTGCTCAAATGCTCACAGCAATGTGGCTTCTGGTGCTGAAGCACTGTGAACTTCCAGGCTGTATTAATTGCCTAATATTCAAATTAAATGATTTGCAATAAACAAGTTTAATAACAATTATGCATATCTTGTAAACATAACTGGGGTGTATGGCTGCATAATCTCTCGCATGGATTACTGTAATTCCCTCCTTATTGGTCACCCCAGAAGCTGTACTGCCCCCCTACAATCTGTGATGAATGCTGCTGCCAGGCTGATCTTTCTCTCCTGTGACTCTCTTACACCTAACCCCTATGTCAATCCCTACACTGGCTTCCTGTACCCTACAGATGTCAATTTAAAATACTAACCCTTACCTATAAAGCGCTAAGCAACTCTAGCCCCACTTACATTTTTTCACTGATTCATAGGTATGCCCCCTCTCAGTCTCTCCACTCTACTGGGGACCTTCACCCTTACTGCAAATGAAGCCTGCAAGACTTCTCATGGGCTGCTCCTTTCATTTTTATTGTCTCATTTTGTAAATTCCCCTCTTATTGTAAAGCGCTGCGGAATAAGCAGGCGCTATATAAATAATAACTAATAATAATAATTCCCTGGCAATAGTGTCTACTATTGCAAATGGTATGCCATCATGGGGGCAATTTTAATTCCTGGACTACCATATGGTCTCAAAGACAACGTAACCAATCTGGCGAGTTTCAATGTGAAAAAACTAAAACGCAAGCATTATATTTGACTCTGTAACTATTAAAAACACCATAAAACCTGTACATAGGGGGTACTGTTTTACTCATGAGACATTGCTCAATAAAATATGTGTACTTTATTGTAGTAACAGCTAACAGTATTATAACTTTCACAATTAAAATTCCATACAGAACTAAAATAAAATATATTTTATCACGTTTTTTATATTGCATTCATATTAAATTATGTTTCATAGCTGAATATTTGATGTTAAATGAAAGCCCTGTTTTTCCTGAATAAAATTATATATAATAAATGTGGGTGTACTTAATATCAAACAGGTGAATTACGGTTGAACAGACATATAGCGCAAATTTCAAGTTTTGTTTACATTTTGTTTTGATCACAACTTGTGCAATTGGCTCCGTTCTTAAGGGGTTCAGTAAATGAAAGGGGAGAATCTGCCACTAATTCTTTCCTTTATAAATAATATAAATTATAGATATTCCTTATTAAATAGTTGTTGGAATTGTCTTCTGGTCCCATGAAGCTTCCAAGGTTGCTTCTACTTTCATGCAATTGAACTGAAATTAAGTAATATTCAAAAGTGATTAGTTTAATGCCTTAAAAAGTTACTCAATAAAGAAATAACATCAAAAGGTAGATTATTTAAATTATCACATGCACTCCCACATTCATGTTTTGAAGCATATTACTTTTAGTACTGTCATTATTATATAAGTCCTTATTTTTTTCAATTATTATGATATACCAATCATATAAATATCCTGAAATAATTCATGGCTCTGTGGCTATACTGCATTCAGTTAGAGCAGCAAATGTGTCAGATTGACTGACATGTTGACAATACTATACTAAGAAAGATCTGCTGTTAATTTTGCTGCAATCAAAATGTCTACAAATCCAGATCAAATGACATTCAGTTTACCCACTGCTGACAATACCTTCAACATCGCAAATGGGCATGAACTGTGTTTATCTAATAACTACTGTGTACATGCTTATGTAACATGTGATGATACTAACTTTCATAAGACACCATGAAAAGGGAGTTCACTTACTTTATAGGACCTATCAGTTTGTGAGTTTAGGTAAGTATATTTCCCAACACTATTTTGCACATTGTGTTACCATATTTGTATATTGATATAAATTTTTTATTCATGCCTTTGTCAGTGTGGTTCCATAAATCCCAACAAATAATCTACATGTAAAGATAAAATTGTCACTATTCCATCACAGTTAATTGCATGTGTTTCATTAATTAAAATAATGAGTCTTCTCTTAAATCTATTTTTGACGTCTGTGTTTCAGATGTGGGCAGTTTAGCTTATTGCCATACATTAAATCATTTTTTTTTTAAAAGAAGGTTCACACATACAATCACTCTAATTTAGTAGGAAGCTATTTAATTCTGCTTGTATAATTAGCGAGATAAACAAAGATATCATTTTAGTTGCAGATGGGAGAAGCACATTTGATTGAACTGAATTTTTATAGAGCATATTAACAACATCCAAAAGGCTGAACGCACATTTTAGTAAATTTATGGGTTGTTCATTCTACTTTGTTCATTATAAGCAATAAAACATAAGGAATCATCTTTGCTAGACTGCACTCAATCATAAGACGCATACGAGTTTTCACTTAATTTTACAGTTGATTTTCAAGAATTTGCTGCAGATATATTATAGGTCCCTGAAAATATGGTGCATCTGGTAACTAGAGTTGAGCAAACCCGAACTGAAAAATTCAGGTTCATACCGAACATTAGGTTTTTTTGGACCCCGGACGCGAACACGGACATATCACTGTATGTTCGGGTTGGAGTTCGGTGTTCGGCGATTTAATGGCATGTTTTAAAAGGCTGCAGGGCAGCCAATCAAGCGTTTGACTCGTGTGCCCTTAGAAGCCATCAGAGCCATGCCTATTAATGGCATGGCTGTGATTGGCCAGTGCAGCATGTGACCCAGACTCTATATATAAGCTGGAGTCGCGTAGCGCCGCACGCACATGTGGTCTTATTAGTGTAGGGAGAGGATGCTGCCGCTGATAGGGAGAGCTTAGGAAATAATTCTGCAAATTAGTACATTAGTGAGAGTCAAATAGAAGCTTCAAATACCGCGGTTACGTCTGAGTTTTAAAAAGTAGTTTTTATTTTGGGTGCTAAAAAGTACATTAGTGAAGTGCACTTCATATCTGAGAGTTACCTACAACACTTGGTACACAGATCTAAGTGACAGAAAGCAGATTGATATTTTCTACACTAGAAACTACCAGATAACAAGCTGTTATATTTAAACCAGTGATCAATAGTTAAGAGGTACTTCAACAATATTGTAATTCTGGGGCAATACCCTCACAAGTCAAACTGAGAGGTCAGTTTATAGGGAAAACTGTTGCCTGGATACAATTCTAAAACAATTTCCATATGTCCTTTGCAGACTTTACGTGCTGGAAAAACAAAGGTGCCAACTGTTGTGGCTTTCTGCAGTGTGCATACCGGCAAGGAGGGCAGGCTTGAGGAGTGGGTGGAAGATGATGTGGAGTATGATGAGGTCCTAGACCCCACATGGAATCAAGGTCATGCGTGTGACGTGTGCAGTTTGGAGGAAGAGGCGCCTAGGACACAGAGGCACCAGCACAGCATAAGAAGGAGCAGGGTGCAAAAGCACAGCGGCTGTCCCCTAGCGCTCGTCGGCATTTATTAGCTCGATAATTACCAGTTATCCAAGTAATACATATAGTGATCAAAGGATCCATAATAGACTTGAGCAAACCCGAACTGAAAAGTTCGGGTTCGTACCAGATTTAACGATCCATTTGTAGTTTCACAGTGAGGTGGGCAGTCCGGTGACCAGGACCCAGACACTGTCAGGATTAGTGATGTCGCGAACATAACATTTTCGGTTCGCGAACCGCGAACGCGAACTTCCGCAAATGTTCGCGAACCGGGCGAACCCGGCGAACCGCCATAGACTTCAATAGGCAGGCGAATTTTAAAAGCCACAGGGACTCTTTCTGGCCACAATAGTGGTTGAAGGGGGGGGAGGAGACCTACTCTCCCCCCGGCCCCCATAAAGATAATGAGGGGGGGACCAACTGTCCTCCCCCTCTCTGGCCCCCACCCCTGGGTGGCGGGTGGGGCCATAATGATAATGGGGGGGAGACCTACTGTCCCCCCTCCCGGCCCCCACCCCTGGGAGGTGGGTGGGGGCCATAAAGATAATGAGGGGGGGACCTGCAGTCCTCCCCCTCTCCGGCCCCACCCCTGTGCGGCGGGTGGGGGCCCTAAAAATAACAATAAAGATAATGAGGGGGGGACCTACTGTCCCCCCCAGCCCCCACCCCTGAGCGGTGGGTGGGGGCCCTAATAACAATGGGGGCCCTAATAACAACCTATTGTCCCCCCTGGCTCCCACCCCTGAGCGGTGGGTGGGGGCCCTAAAATTAACAATAAGGGAGGGACCTACTGTCCCCCCCGGCCCCCACCCCTGAGCGGTGGGTGGGGGCCCTAAAATTAACAATAAGGGGGGGACCTACTGTCCTCCCCTGGTCCCCACCCCTGAGCGTTGGGTGGGGGCCCTAAAAATAACAATAAGGGGGGGACCTACTGTCCCCCCCGGCCCCCACCCCTGAGCGGTGGGTGGGGGCCATAATAACAATAAGGGCCTATTCTCCCCCCCGGACCCACCACTGAGCGGTGGGTGGGGGCCCTAAAATTAACAATAAGGGGGGGACCTATTGTCCCCCCCCGGCCCCCACCCCTGAGCGGTGGGTGGGGGCCCTAAAATTAACAATAAGGGGGGACCTATTGTCCCCCCCGGCCCCCACCCCTGAGCGGTGGGTGGGGGCCCTAAATACAAAGGGGGGGACCCTAGTCACCCCTCCCCCCCCAAAAAAAATGATCTCCCTACCTACCCCCCTCACCCTAAAAATAATGAGGGGGGGACCTTTAACTAAAAACCTGTAAAAAAAAATTAGATAAAAATAACTTACCATTTGATGTTTTCTTTCTTCTACAATCTTCTTTTTTCAGCCCCAAAAAAGGCCAAATAAAAAGCCATAAGAACCGACGCAATTAAAAAAAAAAAACTAGCTCACAAAAAAATAATCCATCTTCACCCATGGAGGGCTCCGCGCAGACTGAGCTCTGCAGGGCGGGGGAAGGCTTATAAAGCCTTGCCACGCCCTGCAATTAGGCTAAGAACACTCTGATTGGCTGGTTTAAGCCAATCAGAGTGCTCTTTGTCATTTTACACAGCGTGGGAAAATTCAAAAGAACTTTCCCACGCTGTGTAAAATGACACAGAGCACTGTGATTGGATGGATTTCAAGCCGGCGAACCGTTCGGGACATCACTAGTCAGGATGTGACATTCACTACCCGAGGTTCTCTAGAGTCAACAAAGTTCCTGCGCAGCTATAATGTCAACAGCTACTCTGCGGAACAGAGTTGTCTTTTTTTAAATGTCCCAATATTTTGGGGGCTACCCCAAATAAAAAAAATATATATATCTATATATATATATATATAAAATCAGTGTTGGCTACCTCATCCTCCTTCTCCACCGCCACGGTCACCGCCTCCTCAACCTATGGGTCACTTAGTATAAACTAGGTACACATTAGCAGAGGCTTCTGAAGGCCTTTTCTCCATGCATCAGGAGTTGAGCATTTCTCCGTGCATCTGGACTGCAAGAAATGCACCGCAGGCCGCAAATAATTCTTTATTTGTATGTCCCAATATTTTGTGGGCTACCACAATAAAAAAAAAAAAAAAGAAAATACAGTGTTGGCTACCTCATCCTCCTCTTTCACCGCCATGGTCACCGCCTCCTCAACCTATGGGTCACTTAGTATAAACTAGGTACACATTAGAAGAGGCTTGTGAAGGCCTTTTCTCCATGCATCAGGAGTTGAGCATTTCTCCGTGCATCTGGACTGCAAGAAATGCACAGGCCACAAATTGTTTCTTTTTTTATATGTCCCAATATTTTGGGGGCTACTCAAATAAAAAAAAAAAAAAAAACAAACATATAAAAAACAGTGTTGGCTACCTCATCCTCCTTCTTCACCGCTGCTTCCACCTACACCGCCACGGTCACCGCCTCCTCAACCTATGGGTCACTTAGTATAAAGTAGGTATCCTCCTGACAGCCATTCTTTAGATTTTGATTTATGTTCTTCCAAGGCTAAAATCAAAGATTCCATCTAGTGCTATTTTTTGGCTCAGCTGTATTTTTTATTTTTATTTTATTTTAAGTGATTTCCCTATCTACATTTGTTTGCAGGGCACTTGTCCTACTCTTATCCCCATTTTACATCATTTTGCAGCTCTCTAACCCTTTCCAGGAGCTTTTTAGAGGCATTTTTGTGGCCAAAAGTTCGGGTCCCCAAGGACTTCATGAGGACTAAATTAAGATAAAACAGCATGCAATAACTAATATCATCATCTATCATCTTTAACTTGCCACAAACACCTGGAAGAGTGTAGTGTGGAAGCTGGCCTCCTACCCACTGACTATGGGTCCAGGCCAATGACCTCGTTCAGGAGTTAACCTCCCCAGCCACCATTAGCAGCTTTCCCTGGGTGCCCTTGGTACCCCTGGTTCGGCACTTTATTTTCATTCGAATGGAACCGAACGCTAGCTCCCTGGCGGCCGTTCACATGAACCAATGCAACAAATGGTACTCAGTGGTACTTATCCGCGAACACTATGGAACTAAATTTGGCATGAGGACTTTGTGGGTCTCCAGTCACCTCAATGGTACTTAGCCGCAAATGTTATGGAACTGTTTTCGGCATTAGGTGTCCATGCGGTTCCTGCCAACTTTGTTCAGGGTTTTGAACCACTTTGAAATCCGCCAGGAACATTCTTTTTGGAGGGAACGTTTCTGAGACTAAGTGGAACAAACACTGCCTGAAAGCCAGGTGGAGCACCCCGTATTGCAGCCACAGGAGCTCCTGAAAGTTGATTGGCAAAAGCACCAAACTATTTTAGGCATAGTACCATGTGTGCAGCTGGTCAGTACCTTAGCATGCTGGCATTTCCCCTACACTGCATGGATCTGAGTGTTATTTGGAGAACTTGGGTGCTCGGATCAGGGTTATTTGGGAATGTATTTTTTGTGGGGTTACTGTATATTTTTATGATGTTTTGGAGTATTTTTATGTTTTATATTTTTGTGTTTGCCTGGGAGATAATTAATTACCAGTCTTTAACTCATTTATCTCTAAGGCACAGAGATCTTTGGAAGGGGAAGGGACTTGCATTGTATTGTGTGGAGACCCCCTGCTGGGTGTTGTGTATCTAAGCCATAATAAACAAGTCTAGGCTAGTGTTTGGATGGATCAGCTATTCTCTCTGCAGGAGAGCTTAATCACTTGAAGCTGTACCCAGGACCCTGTTCCAGTGCGGGAGGCAACGGAGAGACCCCAGCCAAGCTGTAAAGGTCCACCCATCTCTCTTCCTTTATCCATAGTGATTCAGGCACCTATGTGTCTGTAGTGGGTGGCCATGAGCTGCCCTGGGACTTGTATTATGTTTAACCTGTATTCGTCTATTTGCTAAATGTATATGCAGTAATGGAATGCATTCGTGTAAAATAGCAAAGTTCTATGTGCTAAATGTATTGTATTCGTCTGAATGTTAGGTAGTTTCATTCCCTTAGTTTGTTCGAATGAAACTACCGAACAGTCAGACCTCCCCTGTGTGAAGTGTGCCTTCAATTACCCATTGCAACATTGTTGCGAATGGGTAATTGACAAGCTGTGTAGCAATCCTTTGTTCTCGGGGGTGGCCGCCATTCGGGAAACGAACACGTGGCGGCGGCCATCTTAAACTCCTGAACAGTGGTGTTTTGCCGTTGAGTGTCTGGAACTCAAAACGGACACTCGACTAGGCGAACACCGCTGAGACCTCCATCAGCCCGGTCCGTTCGGTTCCAAACTACCGAACGGCCCCTCGTTCGGTAGGCATAATCAACCGAACGAGGGGATTCAGGCGAACCCTCCCCAGCCTCTATAGCTGGAGGCTTTCATGTACTTCATTCGCCTTTTCCAGGACCGACCGCAGGGCCCAATCGCATGGAGCCCAATTCGGCTAGTTCATCCAGTACGGTCGGTCATTTTATTCCCTCCATGAAATTCCCGAACCCCTGGTCTGATCTGGGTGATTTTTGGATATGTTGTTCACCCAGATCAGGGCTACCAGGGGATGCATAATTTAAAGTGGTACCCCTAGCTTTAGGGGTACATCCAGAAATGGGGGGAATTGCTGTACTGGATAAGGGGATTATGATGCCGGCTGAGGGGAGGAGATGTGTGGGAGGTTACCAGGACAGGATTGGCTATTGTGTTAATGAATGCAATTCCCCTTGCATGGGAGCATGCTTTAAAAGGCCACTGTGGAATAAAGCTTTCAGTTCTGCTTCTGATGCTGTGTGTCATCCAGTCATTGGGATTGCTGTGGGGATACTATTGGATTATTTTGCCTGTTGGAAACCTTGCCTGTGGATTTATAATTTACTTGTTCCTGAGCCTCACTGGGATCTTAAGCGGAGATAATCTGTGGAATATTGTATCTCTGCTACAGTGTCATTGTCAGATATTTTGTATTTCTCTTTAAATCTATAGCAAGTTGTGGTATAATATTAATGACCCCTTTATAACAGTCTGTAAGTTGCTTTAGACTTGATAAAGAGAAGTCCAGAAAGCTTCTCACTACAAATTTCTGTTAGTCCAATCAAAACAGTATAAAAATAAACTGCAATACTTCAATATATTGCATCTGTCAATAAAAACAAAATTGTTTTGACTGCAATTCTGTGCTTGGACTATCACACTCAACGTTATGCAATCAAAATGCAGAGATTATCTTCTAAGAATGCCATTTTTGTACTGAATTTTAAAATACCTATCCACTCATTTCTCCTGCGTTTAAATAAATATAAGGAAAAAAACATAGCTTTATATCTTGTTAAGAGAACAGATGAGATATGATTTTCTAACCTAATATCTCTCCTGAGAAGTGAACAGGTTAATTTGTGAGTTTGTCTAAGTCAGTGCACAGAGGGATAATGTATGTGATAGACCTGTACTGTTAAAAGCATAGCAAATTGGGGTTAAGAAGACCTGAGTGAGATCACAAAGTATACATGGGCTATATGGTTCATATTAATAATGTGCATTTTAACTATTGTTAGAAAAGCTTAAGCAGGTAATAAACTGCCATCCGAAGCTTATGTCTCTTTATTTGGTTTTGTAATATGCTTTAATTTATGATTATTCAGTAAATTATTCCAAGGCCTCAAAAAGCCTCTCAAATAACCCATTTGAATTCAGTACATAAATGCTTAGAGTTCCAATCAATACTCATAACATCTAATTTTACCTTCATCTTTTAATAGCCCTTTCAATTATCGACTGTCTAAATAAATTTGTTATCCATCATTCTACTCCATGCATGATCTGTAATACCTTTCACCTACTGACAAAGTCTGAAAATACATTACTTGGGTTTAGTTGTAGAAATAAAACATAGGCATAATAATATATTCTAATAACCCTTTACAATCTGCTGGAGCATCAGTATGCCAACATCTGCCTGTTCTTTGCTCTGTCTGTATGCCTATTTGTTTGTCTGCCTGTGTGTGTGTCTGTCTATCTACCTACCACACCTTTTCTAATTATTTATATTGTGCCTGCATACTTACCCCCGATCTGGTAGAATACTAAAACGTATCATATCTTGCTATATAAAGGTGCAAATTCAAAAGCAAAATTATACAGGTAAAATCTATTAGACAAGAATAAATCATAGAAAATGCTGGCCTGGGAAAAACTGCCTATAATAAAGAGTACCTGTTATGCCTATAACAACATATGCTCATTCTGAAGAGCATACAATTGCCATTGTAACAATATCATCCTTGTTATTCACTTTGCCTGACAGTGGCTTTAATGTTGTGGCTTATCAGTGTATGGTCTGGGTCTTAGACTCAGGGCCTGCCTGTCCTTAGCCCACGGTGGAGCCACGGCTCCAGGCAGCACTCTGATACGGGCGGCATTTTGCAGCCCCTGTCAGTGGAGGGCCGGCGGCTCTCTAATTAGGCGAGTTAGGCGGCAGCCTAAGGCCTCGTGGCCGCCTAACTTGCCATAGTGCAGGGAGACTGTGTCAAGATCTCAGCCCCTTACCAAGGACCTGACACCAGGAGGGGGCATGGCAGCTTGACCAGTATGCCGACGGTTGCGAGGCCCCTCCAGTCTTCCCCTAGAGGCAGAAAGCCAGCTCAGTCTGCAGCTCCACTGGTTTTTTAACTGCAGACTGTGCAGTGTCTGTCAATCTCTGGCCATTCAGAGCGTTGCCGTGGCTTACCACAGCTTACCACAGCAATGCTGTAAATACTGGATATCGCAAGACACTGCACAGTCTTCAGCTCACACCAGGTTGAGCTGCAGACTGTGCTGGCTCTCTGTCTCTCATGGCAGATTGGAGAAATAGCCAATCTGACCACCAGGGATTTAAGACACTGGACCACCAGGGAAAAAAATAAAGGTATTTTTAAACTACAATCCCTTCCCTCACTGTGTCACTCACTCCCTCCCTCAGTCACTCTACTACCCTCTCCCTTACTGTATTACTGTATACTTACCACAGCAATGCTCTGACTACTGGATATCGCGAGACACTGCACAGTATTCAGCTCACACCACGTGGAGCTGCAGACTGTGCTGGCTCTCTGCCTCTCAGGGCAGATTGGAGAGACAGCCCACCTGACCACCAGGGATTTAAGACACTGGACCACCAGGGAAAAAAATAAAGGTATTTTTAAATTACAATCCCTTCCCTAACTGTGTCACCTCCTCCCATCCTCAGTCACTCTACTACCCTCTCCCTTACTGTACCACTCCCTCCCTTACTGTGTCACACCTCCCTTACTGTGTCACCCCCTCCCTCGGTCACTCTGCTACTCCCTCCCTTACTGTGTCACCCTCTCCTTCTCTCAGTCACTTTACCACCCTTCCTCACTCTGCCACCCCCTCCCTTCATCACTCTGCCACCCCCTTCCTCAGTCACATTGCCACCTGTCACCGACTCTTGTCACCTGTGTCACCCCCTCCCTTCTTCAGTCACTCTGCCACCCAGTCTATCACCCCCTCAGTCACTCTGTCACCCACTCCCTCACTGTGTCACCCCCTCCCTCAGTCACTCTTCCACCTGTCAACCCCCTACCTCACCCTGTCACCACTCACCCCCTCCCTCACTGTGTCAACCTCTCCCTCAGTTACTCTACCACTTGTCACCCCCTCCCTCCCTCAGTCACTCTGCCACCCACTCTGTCATCTGTGTCACCACATCCCTCCCTCAGTCACTCTGCCACCTGTCACCCACTCCGTCACCCCCTTAGTAACTCTGCCACCTGTTACCCCCTCCCTTACTCTGTCACCCCCCTTACTGTGTTAACCCCCCCTTCTGTAACCACTTTACACACATGCACACAGACTGCATCCACTATATACACACACGTACACACACACATTACATCCACTATACACAAACACACACTGCATCCACTATACACACACACAAACTGCATCCACTATACACACACTCTGCATACACTATATACACACATGCTCTGGATCTGCTATCCACACACTGCATCTATTACAAAATACACCCACACTGCATCCACTATACAGACACGCAATGCATTCACTACACACACTGCATGCAATCCACAGACACTGCAGCCACTGCACCTCCCTCAGTCACTGCATAACATAATGGATCTCTGCGATTTTTGCGATTTTTGCTTGGTGTGGTTTTATTGGGGATAGGGGCAGCATTTCATCCTTTGATCCAGGCAGCACAATGCCTTAGGCCGGCCCTGCTGAGACCCCATTCTGGAGTTACCCTGCCTAACCGCCCTTAGCAGCTATCCCTCAGCACCCATGGTTCGGCACTTTACCTTCTAACGAATAGAACCGAACATTCATTCCCTGGTGGCCGTTCGAACAAACTCACAAACGGTCCTCAGCAGTACTTAGCCAAGACTATGGAATTATTTTTAGCATGAGAACTTTGTGGTTCCCGGTCAATTTTTCAACCACTTGCCTACCTGCCAGGAGAGTTAGTTTTGGAGGGAAGTTGCCTGAGACTAAGATAAACAAACGCTCCATTAGAGCTAGGTGGAGCATCCCATATTTCAGCCGCAGACATTCCCCTTATACTGCATGGATCTGAGCACTATTTGGACAACTTGGGCACTCAGATCAGGCTATTTATTATGTTTTGATGTACTTTTATGTTTTTATGTTTGGATCTCTGTACCTGGAAGATAATTAACTTACTTAATTAACTAACTTATCTCCCAGGCACAGATCTCTCGGAGAGGCTTGTATTGTGTTGAATGGAGACCCCTGCTGGGGTCTGTGCATAAAAGGCTTTGGCTCATTAAAATCTGCTGTACTCCTAGAACGATGTGTTGTCTCGTTACTTGGAGAGGAAATGGCTATTTATTGCTTAGCATCTTGTTCCAGCTCAAGGAGGATTCAGCAGGGAAAGTCCTTATAAGGGCAATAGCTCGCACGACCATGTTTTGTCCAGTCCCTAAGATGAAAACGCTTCCCCAGGGTCCATATAATATTAAAGATGGCCCTACTGTCAGTGTTTTTGTGCATTCAGTCCAATACAAGGTGGCAGAAGGCAGATACCTTGTTCCTTGTTCCAGGATGGAGACGCTCCAGGAGGACCCCAGTCAAGCCAAGGCGACTGGGCAGAAGAGCGTCAGAAGAGCGTCAGTTTTCCCTGGTTCCAGCTCGGAAGCGATCCTTGGCAGAGGTACCCAGCCGGGGTACAGGGAGCTCCCTACATAACCTTCTGGTAACATTAGGAGTAAATGTTGGAAGATATGAGGATTATCTTTTAAACTGTGTCTGACGGGCTCCAACGGTAAGATGAGGGTGAGTTTGGCTGTGCCCAGTAGTAGCAGGGAAAATATATAGCTCAATGGTGTTAATTGTCAGAATCTTGAGGTGTGAACGCAAATTAGCCTGAGTTCAGGCAACTTTAAATGTAGTTATGGATGTATGTTTTGAGTAATGAGCAAGCAGAAAGCAGCCTCCTAAAGGAAAACAAGCTTAGACACACCAAGCAGCATTAGGATGAATTAACTTAGCTTTAGGATGGGCAGGACTGAAGAGGTATCTATATCTTGAGCCATAGACAGTGACAAAAATCAGTACCATAACTTTTAAACGGCAATTCCATAGATAAGCCGTGTCCAAAGCCAGACTCAAAACCAGAGATCAGTCTGATAACTTTTAAGGGAAAATGTAAGAAATGAAGCATGCCTAGAGCCAGAATCAAAGCCAGAGGTCAGTCCAATAACTTTTGAGTGCTAATCCAAGAAATTGATTGTGTTTACAGCTAGAATAAAGGTCAGAGGGGCACTACAAGAGATGAACCATGTCAAAAGCCTCTGTCAGTCAGGGCCATCTTTAAGGCTAGGTAAACGGGGCAGCTGACCCAGGCCTTGTTACACCTGAAGTGCCCAAAGCAGCTGCCCTCAACAATTTCTCCCCCCATGGGCCTGATGGTGCATTCGGAGGCCCGCACACTAAGGAGGCCCACTGGGTGACCCATCCACTTCACTTTGGGCCACCTGTTTGCTCTTGTGTTAGCAGGGACCCTGTGGGGCACTGTGGACCTTTAACGGCGTGAACAGGACCCATGCTTTTCGGCATCCTGGGCTGGGAAGAAGTGACAAATAGAAGAAACCCATAGCACACCATATTATGCAAAAATATTTATTCAATTAGATACAATATATCATGTCATAAGTATACAATCAAAAGTGCAATAATGATGCAAAGTATCCACACCTTAATCCACATAAATAAAGTGCAACAAGGTTACCTTCAGAAACTGTATACTGACCTAGAAAAAATTAGAAGGAAGTGACAGCCATGAGTCACTTCCTCCCACAGAGAACAGAGAGCCACAAGGGAGGAATGAGAAGGTAGTGAGGAGGGAGCTGGAGAGCCAGATCATAACTCCTAACAGCTTCAGGCACCACACTGGACTCTCCAGCAAAAGATAGAAAACTGGAAGGTGGGTTCAAAAATTTAAATTTTGCATGTCTGTCAGTGTGCATCAGTATGTCTGTCAGTGTACGTATGTGTCAGTATGTCTCTCAGAAAGTCTTGCAGTGTATGTGCCTGTTTATGTGTCAGTATGTCTATCAGTGTATGAGTCTGTTTGTTGTTCAGTATGTCTGTCAGTGTATGCACCTGCGTGTTAGTATATCTGTCAGTGTGTGTGTGTGTGTGTGTGTGTGTGTCAGCATGTCTGTCAGTGTATGTATTTGTGTGTGTGTCAGTATGTCGTTCAGTGTATGTGTATGTGTCTGTGTGTCAATATGTCCAACAGTATATATGTCTGTGCATGTTTTTGTCTGTATCTGTATGTGTATCTGTGTGTACATATGATTGTAGTCAGTGTGTGTACCTGTATACATATGTTCATGTGTATCAGTGTGTGTGCCTGAGTATCTGCATGCATGTCAGTATCTGCATCTGTGTGTCTGTTTATCTGCATGTGTGTCAGGTTGTGTATCTGTTTGTCTGTATGTGTATCAGTGTGTCTGTATCTGTGTTTGTAAATGTGTCTGAATATCTGCATGTGCGTCTCTGTGTTAGTGTGCATGTTTGTGTATCTGCATGTGTTTCAGTGTGTGTGTATCAGTGTGTGTGTGACAGTGTGTATATGTGCATACATCTCATCATTGAAATGCCAATACTACACAAATACACCCCTTCATTCAAACTTCAACACTACATATAAAACATACTCCTGCATCGAAACGTCAACACTACATACAAACATAGTTCTGTGTTAAACACCCTGCATTCAAAAACCAACACTATACATAAATGTATGCTTGCATTCAAAAGCCAACACCACAAACACACCACTACATTCGCTCAAACATACTCCATACAAAAACATGTTTACATTCAAACACACAAACACAGCTTAGTGATAAATACAACCCTGCAAGCATAGGAAAATGGTAGAGCCCCAGCTGTCAAAGCATTGTTGGAGTTGCATGACAGATACCTTTTGGCCACATTTGCAACAGGGCCCTTTTTACTTTAGTGTCACCATTGTGCTTGGGTAGAGGATGTAATTGCATGCCAGGGAGATGCAAGAAAATGCTTCCCCAGGGTCCATATAATATTAAAGATGGCCCTACTGTCAGTGTTTTTGTGCATTCAGTCCAATACAAGGTGGCAGAAGGCAGATAATCTGAGAGAGAAGTCAAAATTTCAGGTAGATCTGTCCGAGAGACAGGGAGTGAAGCCAAGCTGGTCACGGCCAAATACCTTAGCCTCTGTTAGGGAAACAGGCTCTGAGGAGATGGAAGGTGCAAGCTAGGCCAAAACCAATTGTGGAACGTGGTCACATGATGAGAGAACGCTAACAGCAGGAACAACTACAGGAACACAAGTGAGTTCAGAGCATTCTATAGTTTAAATAGGAAACTATTAAAGAGACAGTGCAAAATATACATTACAACTCCAACTGTACCATAAAACATGACAGACTGGGAGAAAAAAGTATTTAAAAATAGGTCATTCTCCCAACTGTCAGTCAATTCTTCAGAATAGATTCTATGCTGGAAAATTGACTAACAATTCAAAGGAAAAAGTACCTCCCACATGCAGTCCTTCAGCTCTCCACACATAGCAACCACAGTGCATGTGCAGTGGTTGCTATGGTAACTTATTAGCTGATGCTGCTAGTGCTGGCTAGGGAGTATAGGAACAGAGTGATTGATGTCAAGATGATTATATGCTGGTATGCTGGTATGCTGGCAACAAAGCCAGTGTGTGTCTGCATTAAAGAGGAGGTTTGCTCTGCTTGGGAAGCATCCCCAAGCAGATGAAAGAAGAGAGAGGACAGAGCATGGGAGGTTTATTATTATTATTATTGCCATTTATATAGCGCCAACAGATTCCGTAGCGCTTTACAATATTATGAGAGGGGGGATTTAACTATAAATAGGACAATTACAAGAAAACTTACAGGAACGACAGGTTGAAGAGGAGCCTGCTCAAACAAGGTTACAGTTTATTGGTTTTAAGGGTGTATTGGAGGTTTGTGTCATAGAAAAATAACATTCAGTCATATTCTTTCTGACTTCATGGCACACTGCCTTCATGTCTCGATAAATGTAAACAAAGAGAAGACGTAGTGCCAATAATATTTATATATTACTACTGATAAAATATGGACACTAAAAACAGATATAAAAAAGAATATAAAAATATATTAAAAAATCCCAAAAATTTAAATGTCCATAAAAATGTCCAAATTAATATAAAATGTAACTTGCAACAAAGCAGCCAGATTCTGTGGGAGATGCTCTTCTTGTAGGAAATACCAGGTCAGAAGTAGTTTGGAATCCATATGGACATACAAGAGAATAGAGAAAATCACAATGGTGTTGTATATCACAATAATTTTAAACTTTACAGGGTTAAAACTCTTATATAGTCTTATATAGTCAAACTCACATTTACCAGAGCCTGTACCAGCTCTGGTGTTATAGACATAAAGTGGTATTATCCCCACTTCTAGGATATCTGTGTAGGCATGGTCCACATGTTTCACAGCAGTATGGTGACAATGAGACCCACAAATAAAAGAAACAGAACAACAATAGTGCTCTCTGTATAATTTAAACCAGGAGTAATAAATATGTGTCTTACTCACATTTAATGAGCAGACAAACTGCTCAATGAAAAGGGGGAAGGTGGCATGATCCCACCTAGGATTTTTTTTTCAAAAGCAGAATGGCTGGATATTTTTTTGGAAGAAGACCGAGTAATCCATTGGTCAGGTATAGCAATATTTAGAGCTGCATTTACGTCCTGCAGTGGTGTTCATTCCATAGATTTATAATGAACCTTTAAATGCTGATTGCTTTAAAAACTTGAATGGCTGGATATTTTCTTGAACGAACATTGACTAATCCAGGCCTGTCCAACCGGTGCCCCCCTCCCCTCTCCCTCTCCCCAGATAATGCTGGGGGTAGCAGGTTGGAAAGCCCTGATAATCCTTTGGTCCAATGTAGCAATATTTAGGGCCTATTTAAATAGACCTGCGGCTGGGAAAGGAGGGAGAGGACCTGGCGGAGCTCTATCTTGCAGCTCCGCCGGGTTCCTCTCGTGAGATCCAGCGCGTTGCCATGGCAATGACCAGATCTCGCGAGAGTGAACTCTAGCCCGCTGGACCACCAGGGATGGTGTCAGAGTGCCGGTCCCCCCCCCCCTCTCTCTCTGCTTGGCACCACCGTGCTGGTCCCCCCCTCCCAGGCTCAAGGTAAGAAGGGAGGGGGGACATAATGCCTACTTATTTATTTTATTTGTTTATTTACCCCCCTCCACACACACACAATCCATTCTAACATTTATACACAGCACTCTCACACACATCACACACAGCACTCTTACACACATCACACACAGCACTCTCACACACATCACTCTTACACACATCACTCTTACACACATCATACACAGCACTCTCACACACAGCACCCTCACACACATCACACACAGCACCCCTCACACACAGCATCCATCACACACACATACTGCACCCCTCACATACACACTACACCCCTCACATACACACTACACCCCTCACATACACACAGAACCCCCCCAGCACACTGCACCACACACACATACACAATACTTTCAAATAAATATATATATATATATATATATATACACACACACACACACACACACACAACACCACTCACACACATACGGCACTCCTAAACACATTACATTCCAGACACACACTAGATCCCTTACCCAACTTTGGATCATCTACACACATACACAAATTAGATCCCTATATACACTCTGAATCCGTTATATACGCACACTCACTAGATATCCTATACACATGCTGGGTCCTTCAAACACACACTAGACTCATGTATACATATATATATATATATATATATATATTTATATATATATACACACACACACACACTACACTCCTAACATACACACTCTG
>OW240920.1:68038571-68052267 GCA_933207985.1 Pelobates cultripes
GAGAGCAGTGTCCTCCCTCCCCAGCGACAGGCTGAGTTACAGGGGGCAGAGGTAGTTGTTCCTGCCCCCCAGCAGCCAAATGATATGCCGGGAAGGCAGTGTGAAGTCCAGGGAGAGGAGAGCAGTGTCCTCCCTCCCCAGCGGCAGCGTGATTTTTTGGGAATTGGGAGCCCAGTCTCCATTCACCAGCGGGAGATAAAACAGGGAATTGGGAGCCCAGTCTCCATTCCCCAGCGGCAGAGTGTCCTACCGGGAATAGAGAGCCCAGTCTCCTTTCCCCAGCAGCAGGACTCTGTATTGGGAGCAGAGACAGTCGGTCTCCCTCCCCTGCGGCTGGAAGTATATATGGGAGAGGAGCTTGTTACCCCCTCTCCCCATCGGCAGCTTAATGTACCCGGGGGAGACAGTAAGCCCCACAACTGTGCAGATGGGACCGTGGTCTTTGCACATACAGCACAGGGGGTAGGGACGGTCGTTTCTGCCCCCCAGCGACAGGGCTGTGTAGCCAAAGGGGAGACAGTCGGTCTCCAGCAGCAGAGCTGTGTAACCAAAGGGGAGACAGTCGGTCTCCAGCAGCAGAGCTGTGTGTCCAAAGGGGAGACAGTCGGTCTCCAGCAGCAGGACTGTGTATCTAAAGGGGAGACAGTCGGTCTCCCCCTCCAGCAACCAGGCTTCAACCAGGCTACCCTCCCAGTAGCGCTGGCAACAGGGCAGAGTGCCGCTGGTCTCTGCCCATGCAGCACCCCACCAAGTCAGCGTACCCGTACCCAGCACAGCCGTGGTGAGGCACCTAGACATGGACAAGCTTCTCCTCTACCCAGGTGCAGTAACCATTTATTGTGGGTGGGCTGTGCTGTTGATTATGTCTTGTGGGTGGGCTGCTGGACTAACAAGGGCACTGACCGGCAGGAGGTCAGATACCCTGTTAGTCTGTTTGGGAAAGGGGAGAGATGTGACGAGACCAATCTCGCCACATTGCATTGGAGAAGCCTGGTTGCTCGCCTGCTGCCTTTGGACTATGGCCCCCTTTTAAAAGACTTTATTTTTGCCTGCAGAAAAGCTGTATTCGTGCTTTTCTGCCTGGGGTTCAGTAGATTTGTTTGAATGTGTTATACCCCAGATAGCAATCCCATGGAGCCCATTTGTATGAAACTGACTGTAGAGACTTTGGCTCCATGGCGATTAAACTGTATTCGTGTGGTCTGAGCGCCATTCACTTAATAATGTGCGCTCAGACCTGAGCTATCTGGGGATATGTTAAATGTATAGTTTTAATGTAAGGTGTCTTACCTGATGTATTTTAAAGTGTTTTACTGTCTTTGTGTCCCCATGTGCTCAATGGAGTCTGCCTCTGTCCCTGGATAATTGGATTACTTTCCCCATTGTCCAGGATAGAGGGCTCTGTAAAACCTGTTTGAGCCAGATAGCCATGCTGCCAGCCACGGTACAAAAGATACTTTTTACTAACTTTTGAACCCCTGGTCTGATTCATGCCATTTTTAATATGTTGTTCCCCTGAATGGATTGATTGTGAATATGTAATTTTATGTGAATGTGATGTATGGTTTTAGAGTTATGAAAGTTGGGTAGAAAGTATGTTTTTAACTGTATGTGTAATTGAGTTTCCTCTCAGGATAAGGGGAGGGAATATGTGGGATGTAACTGTGATGTGATTGGTTGTTTTATACCTCCCTGTGGGCGGTCCTGTATTTGCAAGACTGTAATAAAAACAAGGCTGGGTGTGCCAGCACCTCAGACCACTGCTTGACCCTCAACACGGAGCCTTGTCTCGTTCTTGGGGGGATTCACTGTATGCTGTTAGAGACTGATTGCCAGGAGTGTAAGCTGATTGTCTGCTTTTCCTGTTTGTCTGCTAGCAGCTATTTGGGAGGTTCCAGTTCGGGGGTTGGAGTGCTATTTTGTATCCAGTTCGGGAGTTTGGTGTTCTGCAGTAGCTGTGCCTGTATCTCTGGAAAGGGGGCCGATCGCCTAAACGGTTTTTACCCCTTGTGTGCAAAACGGTCCGTTACAATATGTATTTATTATTGCCCGTGAGTGTATAGTAGTCGTGTGTGCCAATGCGGGAGGGCCCTTTCACCTGATAGAACAGGGGGATACCCTTGAAAGATAGCGGAGACTTGAGTGTCTCTTATGTACTGGGTGTACCAGAGTTGTACCCGGAGTTGAAACCACTATCACTTCAGAATAATGCGTCACAGAGGGACATTCAGTGCATAAATTATTTTTTGCCATAGCAGACCCGCATATAATTAGCTGGGGTTCGCCCCAGGTGGAGTGCAGTGACAATCAGAGGACACCCACGTTAACCATAGCCACAATATCCGGTAGACATGGATAGCTGGGGGGTCAGCCCAGGTGGCATGCCATGACAAATGCCAGAGGACAGCCACAGTATTGTTTGTACTCTCGGTACAGTATATATGGAACCAGAGATTTGATAAGCTAGACACGGTGGGCGATCAATGCCTCCACTAGAGTTACAATAGGGTAACAGGTCGATACATAGAGGCCCTTGGTTTCAAAGTCAGTGAGGCATCATCGTGGGTCATCAGGGGATGTAGGGGTGCTAACTTCCTACCGTCCTGTCTCTCTGTGCTCGTTGGTCGGGGGAGTGGGGTAAGTCCGAGGTCAGTGGTCTGTCGAGGGTGGGCTGTGGAGGGGACTCGTCAGAAGATGAGAGAAGGGGAAAAGAGCAAAAGCCCGGGCTTGGTTCACATGCGAGAGACAGAGGAGAGAAAGGAAAAAAATAAGGGAAGGGGAAGGAGGGGGGAGTTTAAGTGCCTGTTCCATTTCTGGCCGTGTACATCAACCATGGGGTTCAGGTTCTAGTACAGGCATCCGAACAGCCATGTAGGGCAGCAGTCAGCAATTCATAGAGGATATCCCACTCACCCTGTCCACTCATTGCTGGAAGGATGGCGCCCCCGCTCTCTTCCAGAGCGTAGGTATTAAGAATTGTGCTGCCATAAGCAGATGTTTAGTCAGGGGCTTCTTATATGCCTTAAGGGTCATATCTGTGTGGTGTAGGAGCATGGGTGGAGGTTGGAGAGGTAGGTCATAGTCAGTGATTTCTCTTATCTTTGTGTGCACCATTGTCCAAAAGGGGGGGATAGCCGGGCATGTCCACCATATGTGGAACATAGTTCCGCCCTCTGCACCTCCAGCAGTTATCTGGGGTATCTGTGTTTATGCGGTGTAGTGAGTCAGGTGTTCTGTACCAGTTAGATAGTAGATTATAGCTTGTTACTTGGTATTTCAAGTTGATTTAGCGTTTGTGTGTTAGTATGTAGATTTTATTCCAGTCTTGGTCAGTTAGAGTCTCTCCCGTGACACTTTCCCACTTTGCGATGGGCGGTAAGAGTGGGTGCTTGTCCTCCCCTAGGGGCATGTTATATAGCATAGAGATGCCATTGGTTACGTGCTGGCGGGATGTACAGAGCGACTCGAAGTGGGTGAGATCCCTGTGCAGGGGACATTTTCCAGGGATCATTGTGTAGTAAATTCGGATTTGGTGATAGCGGTATTTGTCCAAGCCTGTCGGGGTGGAGTCAGGGAACATAGTGGCCAAGTGGTTTGAGTTGGGCGCCCTCGTACCACAGCCCAATATATGACCAGTCCATCTGTGGTGTATTACCAAACTCTATAAATTATTATATAAACAAACACATATAAACTGTGGTCCGTCTACTTTAACAAATATTTATTCAGAGACAAAACAACAAGAACATACAAATAATGACACAATCTAACTAACTATACCAACAACAACAACAGCAACAACAAGCAGAAACTATGTAAACATATACATACAAAAGAAAAGGAAAATAAAAGGACAGAGCATAAACCGGACCTTAGAATGGCCAGACTAATACGCTAGAGATAGAGAATGGTCAAAGGGAAAGCCGAGTTCAAGGAAGACAGAAATACTCAAATACCGTTTAAACAAGCCAAGTCAGGGGAACCAGAATTCGGAATAACCAGGGAAAAGCCAAGATCAGAATACCAGGAAGTCATATCCACAAAGATAAACGTACTCTCGGGAACCAGGAACAGGAAACCACGACAGGGCAAGGAACTAGAGTGAATTAGGGATTTAAATATCCCTCTCTGGGTTCTGATTGGTCAGAGGGTGACCTCTGACCCCAGAACATGCGCGTGCATTGACGTTGTGACGTCACGCGCACGTTTGTATTCAGTTGAGGGGCGGAGCTTAAGATGGACGCGACCACGTGGTCCGCGTCATCTTTGATTTGGGCGCGATGCCCAGAGAAGGCAGAGGAGCGGCTCCCGGCTCGCCGACGAGCAGGCCGCAACAGTACCTCCCACTCGAAGACCGCCCACCGGGCGGGAAGGAGCCAGCTTATGAGGGAAGCGTTTGTGAAACGACCGGACAAGACGGGGCGCATGAACCTGGTCAGCAGGAACCCAACAACGTTCCTCTGGACCATATCCTTTCCAGTCAACAAGATAAGACAAACTACCTCTGGAGAATTTGAAGTCCAATACAGAACGAACCTCGTACTCCTCCTGGTCACCCACTACCAAGGGCGGAGGAGGAGCAGTAATTCTATTGTATCGATTGCAAGTAAGAGGCTTGAGCAATGATACATGAAATGAATTGGCGATTCACATGTGGGCAGGGAGTGCCAAGGAATAAGTCACAGGGTTGATATGGTGAAGGACCCGAAAAGGAACGATGTACCGAGGGGCAAATTTCATGGAAGGAACTTTAAGTTTGATATGACGTGTGGACAGCCACACCTTGTCTCCTGGTTGATAAACATGATTGGCACCCCGTTTCTTGTCAGCTTGGATTTTAGCACGTTTTGATGCCTTTTGTAATGCCATATGAACGGAATCCCAAGTGTCATGAATATAATTTAAACGAGTGTTCAAGGCAGGAATATCTGTGTCTGAAAATTCAGGAGGGAAAACAGTGGGGTGATAACCCTGATTTACATAAAATGGACTATGATTAAAGGATTCATGAGTCGCATTATTCCTGGCAAACTCAGCCATGGGTAAGAGTTCATACCAGTTAGACTGATTGACATCGATAAAACAACGTAAAGAAGATTCTAAGGACTGATTGGCCCTCTCTGCTGCGCCATTAGTCTGAGGGTGATATGCTGAGGAAAATGAAAGTTCTATACCCAATTGTTTACAAAAGGCATGCCAGAACCTAGAAATAAATTGGGTACATCTGTCAGAAACTATGTTTTTAGGCACCCCATGTAAGCGAAATATCTCTTTTAAAAATATTTGTACAACATCTTGAGCAGATGGTAATTTTTTAAGAGGTACAAAATATGCCATTTTTGAGAATATATCTATGACCATAAGGATTGTGTTAAATCCGTTTGAGCTGGGCAGATCCACCATGAAATCCATGGCTAAATGGGTCCGTGGAGCAGTAGGTATAGGCAATGGTTGCAACAACCCAGGAGGTGATTTGTGAGAGGATTTAGAAACGTCACATATTTGACATGCCCCTACATAATCCTTGATGTTGTTCCTAAGTGTAGGCCACCAGAACCTCCTGGAGATAGCAGAGAGAGTTTTATGGACTCCAGGATGACCTGCTGTCAGATTATCATGGAATAAACCAAGTACCTTGTTTTCTTAATGGTGGTGAAACGTACAGTTTATCCGGAGGTCTCTCCACGGGTGCCTGAGTTTGATCTGCTATTATAGCACAGAAGAGTGGAGAAGACACTTCAGAAACAGTAGTAGGAATAAGGCATTCTGGAGGTATGATAGGGAATACCTCTTGTTCAGGAATCTCATCTGTCTCAAACTGTCTAGACAGTGCATCTGCCTTTGTGTTCTTTGTCCCGGGCCTATAGGTAATTACAAAGTTGGATCAGGAGAGGAACAATGACCTTCTAGCCTGACAAGAGGACAATCTCTTAGCGTCCCCAATATAAGCCAAATCCTTGTGATCGGTAAAAATCAGAAGTGGCTCTTTGGAACCTTCTAAGAGATGCCTCCATTCTTTGAGGGGAAGTATAATGGCCAATAATTCCCTATTCCCAATGTCATAATTTCTCTCTGCAGGTGTTAGTTTTAGAGAGAAAAACCCACAGGTATGTAAAGGCGTATCAAGACTTTCTCTTTGAGACAGAATGGCTCCTACTCCTGTTTCTGATGCATCTACTTCTAGAATAAATGGTTTCATTGGATCGGGGTGTGTCAGGACAGGTGCTGAGGCAAATAAAGATTTTAATTGCTCAAATGCCTCCTTTGCTTCCTTGGGCCATGAATTGCAATTTGCTCCTTTTTTGGTTAGGTTGGTAATAGGAGAGATTACAGAGGAAAAACCTTTAATGAATTTACGGTAATAATTCGCAAAACCTATACAGCGTTGTGTAGCTTTAAGGCCTTTGGGTAGCGGCCATTGTAAGACTGCTTCCAACTTGTGAGGGTCCATTTTGAAGCCAGATGGAGATATAACATATCCAAGAAACTGTATCTCGGTCTGGTCAAACTGGCACTTCTCCAGCTTACAGTAGAGGCCGTTCTTTAACAGGGTTTTTAGTACTATTCTCACATGTTCGTGATGTGTCTCTAGGTCTGGGGAATAGATGAGAATGTCGTCCAGATACACTAAAATGAACATGTGGAGGTACTCCCTAAGGACATCGTTAATGAAATCCTGAAACACCGCTGGAGCATTGAATAGTCCAAACGGCATAACTAAGTATTCGTAATGTCCCATTCTTGTATTAAACGCGGTCTTCCACTCATGCCCTTTCTTAATTCTGACTAGGTTGTAAGCACTTCTGAGGTCGAGCTTAGTGAAGACTTGGGCTCCTTTCAACCTGTCGAATAATTCAGAAATAAGGGGAATGGGATAGGTATTTTTTATTGTTATCCTATTTAAACCCCTATAGTCTATACAAGGACGTAGGTCTCCTTCTTTTTTAGAAACGAAGAAGAACCCAGCCCCAGCAGGTGAAGAGGATCTACGTATGTGACCCCTTTCTGAGAGCATCCTTTATATACTCTTCTAAACAAAGATTTTCTTGAGGAGATAGTGCATATACTCTTCCTTTAGGAGGCATAGTACCTGGTAACAAGTTTATGGTACAGCTACAGTATCTCCGACTGAACTTTGTTGAATACCTCCTGTAAGTCCAAATACTGCGGTGGAATTTCTGTGGTTAGGGGAGGCACTATAGGTTTATTGATGGTACCAATAGGTTGTGGCACTTGCTTTAAACAAACACCTCTGAATCGCTCACCCAGGGCCGTCTTTAACGCGGGGCAAACGGGGCAGCTGCCCCGGGCCCAGTTTCTCTTGGGGGGCCCGAGGCACCTGCCCCGTGGGCCCCGCTGACCCCGGCGGGTGTACGCCGGTCGGGTAGGGCGCCGCTGAGCACTCAGTGCTTCCTCTTCAGCTCCTCACAAGACGTTTCTGATGTGCCGAGCCGAAGATGACGCTATCTTCTCCGGCGCCGGGCATCCCTATGCGGCGCGTGAGGGAGCTGAAGAGGAAGCCCTGAGTGCTCCCTCGCGCGCCCGCCTGCCTGCCCGACCGGCCGGCCGGCCACCCAGGAGCCCCACTGGACCCCAGGGAATCCCCCCAGCACTCCAAAAGGTAAGGAGGCTGGGGGGATTACATTTTAAAAAAAAAATGTGTGTGTGTGTTAGTGTGTGTGTTTGTGTGTGTTTTTGTGTGTGTTTTTGTGTGTGTTTGTTTGTATGTGTGTGTTAGTGTTTGTGTGTGTGTGTGTGTGTTTGTGTTAGTGTGTGTGTTTATGTGTGTTTGTGTGTTAGTGTGTGTGTGTTAATGTGTGTGTTTGTGTATATGTGTTAGTGTGTGTGTATGTGTGTTAGTGTATGTGTGTATGTGTGTGTGTGTCAGTATGTCTGTCTGTCTGTCTGTGTGTCAGTATATATGTGTGTGTATATCTGTGTGTGTCAGTATGTGTATGTGTCAGTATGTCTGTCAGTGCGTCAGTATGTCTGTTAGTACATGTGTATGCATGTGTCAGTATATCTGTCTGTGTGCCAGTATGTCTGTGTGTGTGTGTGTGTCAGTATATCCGTCTGTGTGTGTCAGTGTTTCTCAGTGTATGTGGGTGTCAGTATTTCTGTCAGTGTATGTGTGTCAGTATGTTGATCAGTGTGTCTGTGTGTGTGTGTCAGTATGTCGGTATATGTGTCTGTGTGTCAGTATGTCTGTATATGTGCCTGTGTCAGTATGTCTGTCAGTACGTCTACCAGTGTATGTGTCTGTGTGTGTGTCAATATATGTACCTGTGTCAGTGTGTCTGTCAGTGTATGTGCCTGTTTATCTGTATGTAGTCAGTGTATGTATCTGTGTATCTGCTTGTGCGTCAGAGTGTGTACCTGTGCATCTGAGCCGCAACTTTAAATACAAATACACCCCTCCATTCAAACTTCAACACTACATATAAAACACACTCCTGCATTGAAACGTCAACACTACATACAAGCACACTCCTACATTCAAAAACAAACACTACACATAAATGCACACTTGCATTCAAACTCCAGTACCACATACAAACACATTCACACAAACATACTCCATACAAACACATGCTTACATTCAAACATACTAACATGGCTCAGTGCTAAATACAACCCTGCAAGCATGGGAAATTGGTAGAGTCCCAGCTGTCAAAGCATTGTTGGAGTTGCACGACAGATGGGGTTCTACCTTTAGTCCAACCTTGCAATTGGGGATCCCAATAAAATTCATTCTATGTTAGTACCGCCACTGCGTTGGGATGGATGCCGTGATTGCATACCAGGGAGTGAGGGGCGAGAGCGGCAGGGCACAGGGGGCCCAAGCAAACACTTGCCCAGGGTCCATTCGTTATTAAAGACGGCCCTGCGCTCACCCCAACTCACGATTTCTCCTTCAACCTAATCTAAACGTGGATTGTGTTTCTGGAGCCAAGGGAAACCGAGTATGATCGGACATGTAGGTGAGGATATAATTTGGAAAACCTTTTCCTCAGAAGGTAGAATGCCTACTGAGACAGTGATTGGCAGGGTTTTGTACGTGATGAGAGGCTGGATAAGAGGTCTCCCATTGATAACCTCTACTGATATGGGTCTCTCTTTCTGCCTTAAGAGCAGGAGATATTTAGCAGAGAATTCCTTGTCTAGAAAATTCTCCGCTGCCCCAGAGTCAATCATTGCCTCACACTGTACAGCGGTTTTCTTACAAGATAAAGTAACTCTTATAAGGAAACGGTTCTTAGTCAATTTAGGGAACAAATACATCCCACCTAAGGTCGGACCCCGGTAGGTGCCTTAGGTGAGCAAGTTTTCCGGCCGAACTGGACATGAAAATCTTTGATGTCCCCTTTTGCCACAATACAAACACAACCCCTCGTTGCGTCTGTATTGTCTCTCTGCCTCAGTGAGTTTTGCAATGCCCAGTTGCATGGGTTCAGGTTCTGGAGGTGGAGCATGGTTAATTACCACTGGGTTAGAGAAACGAGGGGCTATGGATAAAGTAGAACGTCTAGTACGTTTGTTTTTCTGTCTTTCTCTGAGCCTGTTGTCAATATCTATCATGTAGGCAATAAAGTCATTAAGGTTAACCGGAAGATCTCTGGCTGCGGTCTCATCTTGTATATTCTCCGCTAGACCTTCAGAGAAGGCAGCCACCAAGCCGCTATTGGTCCAGTCAAACTCAGACGCCAATGTTCTAAACTCTATGGCGAAATCAGCTACAGAGCGATTGCCTTGTTTTATTCTCATTAGGGCTCTGGCAGCGTTCTTTTCTCTCCCTTTTGGCTTAAAAGTAGCTTTAAATGCTGTTAGAAATACATTGTAATCACGGGCTACTGGATTCCCACTCTCCCATAAGGGATTAGCCCAGGTTAAAGCCTTACCCGTTAATTGGTTCATTAGATAGCCAATCTTTGATCTATCTGTAGGGAATGAACCAGGGGAAGCTTTGAAGTGGTATTCGATTTGGTTTAAAAAACCTCTAAATTCTTTAGAATCACCTCCAAAATGAGGGGGAGGTGAAAGGGTTATGGACAGTGGTTTGTGTGCCACCGGTGCTACCACAGGTGGTGGAGTCACAGGTGGTACAAGGAGTGCCTCCAGATAGGCAGTTCTCTGGAGCAAGGTCTGGAATGCTTGGGCAAACTGATTTAACATGTGGTCCATGTCCTCCACCCTACTCTCACAGGCAATCATGTTTGCATAGTTCTGCAGGATCCATGGCCCTGTCGTAATGTCACGGCTGCTAGTGTGGTCCATCACGCAGAAACTATGTGAACATACACATATAAAAGAAAAGGAAAATAAAAGGACAGAGCGTAAACCGGACCTTAGAATGGCCGGACTAATACGCTAGAGATAGAGAATGGTCAAATGGAAAGCCGAGGTCAAGGAAGCCAAGGGAAAAGCCAAGATCAGAATACCAGGAAGTCAGATTCACAAAGATAAACGCACTCTCGGGAACCAGGAACAGGAAACTATGACAGGGCAAGGAACTAGAGTGAATCAGGGATTTAAATATCCCTCTCTGGGTTCTGATTGGTCATAGGGTGACCTCTGACCCCAGAACGTGCGCATGCAATGATGTCGTGACATCACGCGCACGTTTGTATTCATTTGAGGGGCGGAGCTTAAGATGGACGCCACCACGTGGTCCGCGCCATCTTTCATTTGGGCGCGATGCCCAGAGAAGGCAGAGGAGCGGCTCCTGGCTTGCCGACGAGCAGGTAAGCTTGTGGTATCGGCGAGGCCATGCCGGGCACGGCTGCGGCATGTGGCGGGTCGGGAGCCGTAACAAATAATAACTAAATTTTATAAAGTCAAAGGATCCCACTCACAATTCACCATTATAACAATTAGCCCATGTCTGCTCACGTCTGCTCAGTAGCACAGCCAAGAAGGAACAGGAAGGAATGGAGATAGAGGGAAATGGTTATCTCTCTCCTGACTTGTAAAGGTATTGAATTAAAATATCAAAGGGTAAAGCTTATCCCCCTGTAAGAAAGGCATACATGAGCTTGGTCACATGACCCCTGGTCACCATATTAGTTTGATGACAAAATGTCACCACATTCCCTTACTTTTTATTCTTTTATGTTGAGCACATTTAAAAATAAATATAGAGAGTGAGATAAGCAAGGTGAAAGAAAACAGTCAAATAGGGGTTGCATCACCCCACACCGTCCAGTGAAGATTGTGGAGGTCATCCGGGGACAAACCTCACCAGTTCTAGGTTGTGGGTGATGGGTGTTACAGGGGTTAGAGGACATGGTCAGTTGTTGTTTGTAACGCAGAAGACTTCAACACTTTAAGTAGAACTCCAAAATTAAAGAACTCTAAAGCAATAGAACTATTAAAGGACCACTATAGTGCCAGGAAAACTTGTTTTCCTGGAACTATAGAGTTAATAGGTCCCCTCCCCACCCCCAGGGTCCCACTCCCACTGGGCTGAAGGGGGAGGAAGGCGTTAAACACTTACCTTTCTCCAGTACCGGGCTCCCTTGGCGCTGGAGACTCTCCTCCCTCTTCTTACGTCATCCGCCGAATACGCATGCGTGTCAAGAGCCGCTCACACGTTCAATCAGTCCATAGGAAAGCATTTCTCAATTCTTTCCTATGGATGGCAGCGTCTTCTCACTATGAAAATCACAGTGAGAAGCGCGGAAGAGCCTCTAGCGGCTGTCAATGAGACAGCCACTAGAGGCTGGATTAAACCTAATTTAAACATAGCAGTTTTTTTGAATCTGCTATGTTTACAGCTGCAGGGTTAACCCTAGATGGACCTGGCACCCAGACCACTTCATTGAGCTAAAGTGGTCTGGGTGCCTATAGTGGTCCTTTAAGATTGAAAATGCCTACAACTAAGTCTTTAGCCTTAAGGCAATGGGAAAAGGACGTGCAATTCGTTTCGGTCCGAATATGAATTCTAATAGAATTTCGGGCAATTCGGACATTCAGTTGCTTCTGAATGTTTGAAGTGCTAAAGTGCCGATTTGCTGAAGTCCCGAATTGCCGAAGTCCCCAACCAAAGTGCCAAAGTGCCGAATTGCCGAAGTTCCGAACCGAATTGCCGAAGTCCCGAATTGCCGAAGTCACAAATTTCTGAAGTGCTGAATTTTTTTTCTTAGCCGAATTACCGAACCAAATTTTTGGATCATGCACAACCCTAGAAAAGGATTTAGATATTTCCATCCAAATCAAGGTCTGGGACACTTTGCTCATAAAACGTAAAAAACAAATCCACTGTCTTAATATTCTTGTGCAATTAGTTTCAGTCCGAATGTGAATTCTGACGAATTTCGGGCAATTCGGACATTCAAATACTTCCAAAATGGCCGAAGTGGTGAATTGCTGAAGTGTCGAATTTTGGAAGTCCCCAATTTTGTAAGTACCGAACCGAACCGAATTGCTGAAGTCCCGAATTGCAGAATTGCCGAATTGAAACCAAATGACCAAAGTACCGAATTTCCAAAGTGCTTTGGATTTCTGAAAAGTGGCAAAACATGAGAGGTAGGGAAAATTATGTGAATGATGACAGGGTTGCGGTTAGGATAGGGTTATGGTAGGGTTAGAGTTAAGGTAGGGTTAGGGTAGAGTTAAGGTAGGGTTAGGGTAGGGTTAGGGTTAGGGTAGGGTTGGGATAGGGTAGGGGTAGGTTAGGGCTAGCGTAGGGTTAGGGTAGGGTTGGGTTAAGGTAGGGATAGGGTTAGGTTAGGGTTAGGGTTAAGGTAGGGTAGGGTTAAGGTAGGGTTAGGGTTAGTGTTAGGGGTTGGGGTAGGGTTAGGGTAGTGTTAGTGTTAGGGGTATGGATAGGGTTAGGTTAGGTTAGGGTAGGGTTAGGGTTCAGGTAGGGTTAGGGTAGGGTTAGGATAGGGTTTGGATTAAGGTAGGGTTAGGGTAGGGTTAGGGTAGTGTTAGGGTTAAGGTAGTGTTAGGGTTGTAGTAGGGTTAGGGTAGGGTTAGGATTAAGGAAGGCTAAGGGTTAAGGTAGGGTTAGGGTAAGGTTAGGGTTAGTGGTTGGGGTAGGGTTAGGGTAGTGTTAGTGTTAGGGGTATGGATAGGATTAGGTTAGGGTAGGGTTAGGGTTCAGGTAGGGTTAGGGTAGGGTTAGGATAGGGTTTGGATTAAGGTAGGGTTAGGGTAGGGTTAGGGTAGTGTTAGGGTTAAGGTAGTGTTAGGGTTGTAGTAGGGTTAGGGTAGGGTTAGGATTAAGGAAGGCTAAGGGTTAAGGTAGGGTTAGGGTAAGGTTAGGGTTAGTGGTTGGGGTAGGGTTAGGGTAGTGTTAGTGTTAGGGGTATGGATAGGATTAGGTTAGGGTAGGGTTAGGGTTCAGGTAGGGTTAGGGTAGGGTTAGGATAGGGTTTGGATTAAGGTAGGGTTAGGGTAGGGTTAGGGTAGTGTTAGGGTTAAGGTAGTGTTAGGGTTGTAGTAGGGTTAGGGTAGGGTTAGGATTAAGGAAGGCTTAGGGTTAGGGTAGGTTTAGGGTTAGGGTAGGCTCAAAGTAGGGTTAGGGTAGGGTTAGGGAGCCCTACAGATTTTCCGAAATTGCCTAAGTTCCGAATTGCCCAAGTCCTGAACTGAAGTGTCAAAGTCCAGAATTGCCCAAGTCCCAAATTGCCCAAGTCCCGAATTACCAAAGTGCCAAACCGAACCAAAGTGCCAAAGTGCTGAATTTTTTTTC
>OW240920.1:68052623-68167977 GCA_933207985.1 Pelobates cultripes
TTATGCACAGATGGTATATGGTTCCAATAAGGCTTCCTAAGATCTCCCCTGCAAACTCCCCGATATGTTGGAGATGTTTTCAACAAGATGGCACATCTGGTGGAACTGCTGAAGAATAACACAATTCTGGGATCTAGTATTTAAATTTATTAAAGAGGTTGTAGATATATAATTGAATTTAAAAAACAAACAAACAGAAATTGCCCTATTAAATTTAAACAGCGCATTATGAGTAAAAGAAATCTGATATTTTGATTATGCACTGTTTGATAGCAGCTAAAATACTAATTGCTAGGCATTGGTAGCAAGTATTGGTCCCTACTACAGAGCTTCTTAAAAAACAACTGCTCTTTTAGCTGGAGAGGGAAAAAAATATTCATATATATGTAATTACCCTCCCACAAGATATGCTACCATCTATAGGGAGCTTATTGAATTGATTTCTCCTTATAATATAGAGGTCTAAGAGCAGTCTTCTTTTATATGAAAAGAGTAAACTAATACAGAGTTTTGCTCTGCAACCGCAACAGACACCGTATATACTCGAGTATAAGCCAAGTTTTTCGGCACATTTTTTGTGCTGAAAAAGTCCCCCTCCCTTTCTACTCGAGTCACTGTCTGTATTATGGCAACTTACTTTGCCATAATACAGACCAGGACCGCCGGGCTCATTACAAGCCTGGCGGTCCTGTTGGGGACCGGGAGCAAGCTGTTACATACCTTTTCAGCAGCTCCGTTCAGCTTCCCTAGTCTAAATCTTGCGAGACCCGCGGCCGTCAGAGCGTTGCCAAGGGTTACCGTGGCAATGCACCGCGCAGCACGCAGGCAGCGAGATTTACACAGTGAGCTGACCGGAACGGAGGAGAAGGGTGCTGAATGGAGCGGCTGCACATGTAAGTAACAGCTTGCTCCCAGCCCCTCTCCTGCACAGCCCATGCCACTGGACCACCAGGGAATAATATAGCCCCCCTCCCTGGCCAGGTATCAAGCAGGGAGGGGGGACAAAAAATAATAATAAAAAAATAAAAAATATATATATTAAAATAATAAAAATAATAAGAAAAATAAATATTAACAATATTAAAATAAAAATGCCCTCCCCCCACCCAGTTTACACACACTGCACAAACAAACACACACACACACACACACACTCTGCATCATATACACACACACTTCATTAATACACACACTGCCTTCAAACAAACACACACTCTGCATTATATGCACACTCACTTCATTTTATACACACACTGCATTCATACAAACACACTCTGCATTATATACACACACTACACACACACACACACACTCTCTGCATTCACACTGTAAATACATATTCAATTAATGTATTTTTATTGGGATCTAATTTTATTTAGAAATTTACCAGTAGCTGCTGCATTTCCCATCCTAGACTTATACTCGAGTCAATAATAATTTTCCCAGTTTTTTGGGGTAAAATTAGGGGCCTTGGCTTACATTCGGGTCGACTTATACTCGAGTATATACGGTATATGTTTGATCGTTAAAGTAGTAAGGTTTTTGCACTTTATATAGAGAACATAATTACGTTTGTATGAAGCCTATGTCTTTACTGTATCTTTGTTATGTCCTTTCTATGTTTTGTTTTGTATATGTCATGTCTTTTGTGATAAAAAATAGAATAAATTACAAATAAATACATTTTGAAAAAAAATAAACAGTCTCTCAGCACACTGATTTCTCTGCTCAAGCCCTATATGAAGTTACACTTCACATCACTATGTAGCACTATGTGCTGAGAAACTGTCTGATGGCTGCAGCAGCTCTCACCACGGCACTATAAAGGTAAATGTGTGTGTGTTTCTGACTGTGTGTGTGCATGCATCCCAACAGCCCTGCTTTTGGTAGCAGGGTCTTGTCCCACTGTTTCTCTTCAGTTCCCTGGTCTCCTGCTTCTTGATATACCAGGGAACTGTCCCCAGGCAGCACAGTGAAAGTACGTCATTAGATGCACTTGCACTGTGCAGTGCTATCTAGGACCTTGCAGGGAGTACTTCAACAGCACTCTCTGCATGATTCTAATAGCTGGGTACCTGCCAGTCTGCCTGTCACACTTTATGGACATTGTTAGTGATGTGTGTCAATTCACTGGTGATGTCCCACCCCTCTATTCCTATTCGCCTCAATTAAATGTTGGCAGGAATGTGTGCATGTGAGCCTGTGTGTATCTAACAACATGCATATGTGTGTGCATCTGACAGTGTATTTTGTAAGTGTTTTTATATACATCTCTGTGCATTTGTGTTTGCCTGAAAGTGAGGGTTTGTGCGTGGCACTGAATGTCCATGTGTGTTTGTTTTTCTGGCAGTTGTATAAGTGAGTGTATCTGGAATATTTGTGTGCATGTGTTTGTATGAGAGTGTGTACATACATGCGTGTATCAGTATGTATATGTGTGCATATATTAATGTGTGTGTTCAAAGAGACAACATGGCTGAAATGAGGGTAATATGGCATGGACAACATCATGGCATTGTGCCAACATACATTATAATATATGTACATTTACAACACTGTTTCCTTAAGTGTATGTTACGGTTGCCACAGGCTAGCTGAGGGTTGGGCCATAGAAAGGATGCTCCTAGAGCTCACCAAGGATCATCAGCACCGCACCAGACACCATAACCACCAGACCCCACGAACCGCTGGGAGGATGCAGAGCATAGCAATCCCTGTAGTGATTATAGCTGTCCCCTCCAAACATGAGTCAAGGATGGGAGTTGAGGGTCAAGTAGCACTGAAGGTTTAATGAACAGTTTGCATTTATATACAGTTTTCCCCACAAGGTTACCACCCACGTGGACCTTGTGGGGCACAGGACACAAAGTCACAAAAGCCAATTAAAACAGTATTGTACAGTTAGACACTCCCAGATAATGTACAGAAACCCTCCTCTCTGCTTGTGATACAATTAACGAATACAATGGACTAACTCAATTACTACAGGCAGAAAACACACATTTTTACCCAAAACACAGAAAACACCCAAAAACATCACATATCCCCACATTATACATCCCTGGATAGCCCTGATCTGGGTGAACAACATACCCAAAAGCACCAAGATCAGAGCAGGGGTTCAAAAGTTTTGTGGAAGTAACATTTGACCGACCGCAAGCATGGCTTTCATGCCCAAAATAGTTCCACAGATTTTGGCTGTGTGGCCGGTCTATTTCCAATAGTTTAAATACTAAGTTCCATTTGAATGCACGAACAGGGATGTTCGTGCAAATACCCAATGTTAAAGTGGCGTTCGAATTGTCAAACACCGTTCGACTCCCGTCGAAGCGTCAAAGTTCCATAGAAGGTAAAGTTCAGTGGTGTTCGTGCCATCGCGTGCCCGATTTGAGTACCACGAAATTGACGGCAAAACACCGCTGGCCACGTTCAGCTAAACAAGATGGCCGCCACCACGTGTTTGACTATACGAATGTCGGCCACCTCGAATACTTCGGCACTTCGGCTGTATACGAAGTGCCATTTCAAAAGTGCAGATCCTTTCCCATAGGATTTAAAGGGGCAGAAACAGTGTTTTAAAATCCAATAAGCCCAAACAGACTTTTTAAATGGCAATACACCCCAGGGGCCATAGTCACAGGATAAGAGCCTGGCAAGCAGGTCTCTCCAAAATCCAGTGGCGAAGTGAAGTTCATCACAGTATAACTTTATTATTTGAAATAATAAAGTAGGAATCCGCACACAAAATTCAGAAATTATCCATTTTTAATTTTTAATTGGAAATATTTCTGTTTTCTAAATGCTATGAAACACCTAGAAAAGAGAAACTATAATATATGTAATGGTTGTGCCAATGCAGGTAAATAAACCAGCTAATACCAGACAGTTATGACTTTGAAATAAATATAAGGTAGTAAATAAGAAGGGTTGACCAATTCATACATAGTATCAAAGAGATCTTGTTTCATCCAATCAATAGTGCAGACCATAACAATGTAATTATCTTGATACATGAGCTTGTAGTGGTATAACTAGAAATATCTTTAACATATACTTCCACGCAGATGATAGCCTCCTCAAAACATAATATGATAATGTATAAAGCTGACCTTAAATAAACTCACACAAACTGAACATTTAGTGCAATATCATACAGTGTCCTTAAGGAGAAAAAAGGTCTGTAGTATAGATGTAGTATAGATGAGTAAAAAAATACAAGATAGTGTGACTATATGGTTTCTTCTAGGAGCCCACTGCTGAATTCTCTGTTGTCAGAAGCAACTGTCATGGTACTAAACCCAGCCATGCTCATTGGCTAAGAGAATTCAACTAATACGCTCAACCAACAGGAGTGCAGAAATATATTTTATGATGACATCCCCTAGAAGAGCCTGCAAGGCCTTGTCTCAATGATACACCCTCCAAAAATACTAACTTTAACAACTTAATTTAGTGATTTCTTTATCTGTGGGCCCAGTTTTTCAGCTATTGATTAATGATAATGTAGCAGAGTATTTTAAAGTATTTTTTTAACAAAAGATCAAAAGGTTAAACAAAAAAGCCAATTTCTCACAGTCTTCTTATTTTATTTTTACCAAGGGTGCCAATATTAGTGGAGAGCACACATATTGAGCGATTGTTAACCATCGCCAAGTAGCTATCGCATTCAGATTGAACTGCCATCTATCTACATTGGTTGCTTTGTACTTTTGAATTATGTGTTGTATTTCACAAACCATTTCGTCGAAATGGAAGATGCATTACCGCTGTTTTTCCTCATGAGTGCTTTCTGTATTTTCTCAGTTATTGTGCGGAAGTTGTTAATGGCCTTTACCTCATGCTGTATAAATACAGCTTTCCACCTCCACAGCATTGACTGTGCATCACACATGCTTTATGCTGATTTCTGGTGTTTGGCAAGCAAAGCTGTTTTGTAATATTCTGTGTTTCATATGTACTTCAACTTACTATACAAATAACTTATTTAAGTCTCTAAATATTTCAAACTGTCTATAAATATTTTTTACAGGTGGTGTTGGATGGGTTTTTTCTATCTATCTATCTATCTATCTATCTATCTATCTATCTATCACATATCTATTACAGATATATAAATTTTGTATTATCTATCGAATGCATTAGAAAGGGGTAATTTCCTACCTAGTGAGTCACTTTCACAATTACATTGATATTCATCATTAGTACTTTATCTCTGTACATGGCACAGAACACATGATTATTGTATTTCTCTTTTACATTTTTATTTTACTGCTTGGATTCACAGTGAGCAATTTTGTGTTTAATACTTTTTACATCTTTGGTGATTTCAGAAGAAATGTCACCATGGGAACTGATATTGTTTAAGTAAATTGGTAGACGATTATTCAATAGTAATATTGGTTACATATACACTGAACAAAAATATAAATGCCATACTAATGTTTTTGCCCCCATTTTTTTGTGAACTGCACTCAAAGATCTAAGACTTTTTTCTATGTGCACAAAAGGCCTATTTCTCTCAAATATTGTTCACAAAATCTGTCTAAATCTGTGTTAGTGAGCACTTCTCCTTTGCAGAGATAATCCATTCACCTCACAGGTGTGGCAATTCAAGATGCTGATTAGTCAGCATGATTATTGCATAGGTGTGCCTTAGGCTGGCCACAATAAAAGGCCACTCTAAAATGTGCAGTTTTACTGTATTGGGGGTCCGAAAACAGTCAGTATCTGGTGTGACCACCATTTGCCTCACACAGTGCAACACATCTCCTTCGCATAGAGTTGATCAGGTTGTTGATTGTGGCCTGTGGAATGTTGGTCCATTTCTCTTCAATGGCTGTGCAAAGTTGCTGGATATTGGCACGACCTGGAACACGCTGTCGTATACGCCGATCCAGAGCATCAAAAACATGCTCAATGGGTGACATGTCTGGTGAGTATGCTGGCCAGGCCAGAACTGGGATGTTTTCAGCTTCCAGGAATTGTGTACAGATCCTTGCAACATGGGGCTATGCATTATTATGCTGCAACATGAGGTGGTCACATGGTCTGCGGTTGTGAGGCAGGTTGGATGTACTGCCAAATTCTCTGAAACGCCTTTGGAGATGGCCTATGGTAGAGAAATGAACATTCAATTCATGGGCAAAAGCTTGTGTGGACATTCCTGCAGTCAGTATGCCAATTGTATGCTCCCTTAAAACTTGCGACATCTGTGGCATTGTGTTGTGTGAGAAAACTGCATATTTTACAGTGGTCTTTTATTGTGGCCAACCTATGGCACACCTTTCCAATAATCATGCTGTCTAATCAGCATCTTAATATGCTACACCTGTGAGTTGGATGGATTATCTCGGCAAAGGAGAAGTGCTCACTAACAAAGATTTAGACAAATTTGTGAAAAATATTTGAGAGAACTAAGCCTTTTGTGTACACAGAAAAAGTCTTAGATCTTTGAGTTTAGCTCATGAAAAATGGGGGCAAAAACAAAAGTGTTGCATTTATAATTTTGCTCAGTGTATAATATTTACACATGACAACTTGAAGTTTATATATTTTCTTTATGGTGGAGTGTAATACAGGTGTTGCTAAAAATTAAATACAACATTACAATTATAACTAGAAAAGCTAAAATTTCTGGGGAAATTGTGTGAAGTGTTCTTGCCTCCACCAGTACTCTACAAACACACACACTGGAGTGGGCGGAGTAACTGAGTGGAGTGGCTTGAGTAACTGTTGTGTGGTTGGAGTGGCTGGAGTAACTTTGGAAAGGTTGGAGTGTGTGTAACGGATCACCTGGCACCCCGACTGGGTACCTCCATTGAAGGATGCTCCTAGCGCTTCCTGAGGACTCCAAGCACTGCAGCAGACACCACAACCACCGAACCGGAGAAGCATACAAATGCTCTCAAGCATATGAATGCTGTAAGCAGCTGAACAGGAAAAGCATACAATTAGCTTACACTCCTGGCAATCAGCATACAATCCAATTCCCCCAATAACGAGACGACACTTCGTTTTGAGGTCAAGCAGAACTGACTGTACTGGCACATACAGCCTCTTTTATTCCCAATCCACAAACATAGTACTGCCCACAGGGTTTTACAGAAAAACCAATCAATCCGTACAATTCACACAGACACTCCCACACAAAATCCTCCCCTTTGCCTGTGATATGATTACTGAACACAATGGGTAATATAATTATCACAGGCAGAGGAATACAGTTTTTCCACATTATTCATAACTTTGAAAGTATGCATTTTCAGAATCAGCATACTCCAAATACAAACATATGTCAAAATCATCCAAATTGGTCCATTGGTTCAAAAGATAGATCGAAGTCCTTTGTGACCAAATGAAGCATGGCTCTTCTGCCCAAAACCAGTTCCACAGAGTCTTCTATCCTTGAGATAATTGGGAAGTAATCCAATTATCTCCAAGGACAGAGGCAAAACTCCACTAACCACATGGCAGTAAAAAGACAGTAAAAGGCATAAAATTACATAATGTTACATTCATCACATAGAACATACACATTTTACCTATCCCCAGATAGCTTAGATCTGAGCGCACATTATTTCCGGACGGCGCTCAGATAACATGCATACAGTTCAATCGCCATGGAGCCAAAGTCTTTCCCTTAGTCTTTTGGTATACAAATGGGCTCCATGGCTTAGCTATCTGGGGTAACACTGCTCACATAGGTAAAATAAAAGGTTTTTAATGCAGGGCCATAGTCAGCAGGCAGGAGGCGGGCAAACAGGCTTCTCCAATGCCCAGTGGCGAGGTTGGTTTCGCCACATTTCTCCCCTTTCCCAAAAAGACTAACAAGGTATCTGGCCTCCTGTCCGTCAGTGCCTTGGTTAGTCCAGCAACCCACCCACAAAACAGAATCCGCAGTATAACCCACCCACGGAAATTGGTTACTACACCTGGAGTAGTGGGTCGCTTGTCCAGGTCCAGGAGCTCCACCTCGGCTCTGGGGGGTACTAGCACTCTGGATCGGTGGGTTGCTGGGTGGGCAGAGACCAGCGGTACTCTGCCCTGGTGCCAACGCTACCACGGGAGTAGCCTGGTTGAAGCCCAGGTGAGGGAAAGGCGTAGAAGGCTAGTCACTCCGGACCTGGGGCTGCTGCTGGAGGGGAAGACAGGCTGTCTCCCCTTTGGATAAACAGCCCTGCTGCAGGGGGTCAGGACCGACTGTCCCTACACCCTGTGGTTTGGGCACAGAGACCACGGCCCCCTCTGCACCAGTGTGGGGCTTATCATCTCCCCTTGGTCGGCTATGCTGCCACTGGGGAGGGGGAATGAGACTCTCCCCTCCTGGTAGAATACTCTGCCGCTGGGGAGCAGTACCGACTGTCCGTACTCCCTGTAGCTTGGGCGCAGAGGCCACGGTCCCATCTGCGCTGGTGGGGGGCCATCTGCAGGAAAACAGGCTTCTCCAATGCCCAGTGGCGAGGTTGGTTTCGCCACAGTGTGGTTCACTCACTCTACAGCAAGGGCAGAGAAGATCTTTCAAATTTTTTAAATCCCTCAAACATTCCACCAACTGCCAACAGGAACTAATAGATTTCAAATAGGGTAGAGAAGAGCGGTTAAAAACAAACTGCTCCAAATTGCTCACTTCACTGGCGGTTGCCATCGTCAAACGGAATGTTTTGATATAAGATTTGTGTAGGTGGGGTTGAAAATTAGGGCGTGGTGGCAGTTTAGAAATGATGTCCTGATTTTTCAGCTCACACTGTCTATGACATCACTTCCTCTTTCTTTGCTGTTCCAGCCTGGCACAGGTCAGAGTATTTTGCCTCTCCTGATTACTTTTCATTCTTAAAACAGTCATATTTTAAAAAGTATAAATCCTACAGCGAAGAATCGCAAGACCCAGATCTACATTTTGATGCATAGTATGTCTCTGAAATATTAAAAATGAAGGCGATATTCTGTGAACCATTCGGCGAATCGTTCCACAGACCTACATTTTGATGCATTGTTCATAGTCTCTGAAAATATAAAAAATTAAGGCACAGTCACAGTTTAGATATTGCCCTTAAAGTTTTAGGTGGCTAGAGTGGAGTTTCAATGAATGTCAATGGACGGCGTGAGTGGCAAACAAATGGTCATATTGTGAAAACTATCAGGACTATGGCTTAGCCGTGGACATGTTTAGTGGCAGCAGGGATAGCTGAATGTTTTGAAATAAGATTTGTCTAGGTGGGTTTGAAAATGAGGGCGTGGTGGCAGTTTAGAAATCATGTCCTGATTTTTCAGCTCACACTGTCTATGACATCACTTCCTCTTTCTTTGCTGTTCCAGCCTGGCTAAGGTCAGAGTATTTTGCCTCTCCTGATTACTTTTCATTCTTCAAACGGTCGTATTTTAAAAACTATAAATCCTATAGCGAAGAGCTTTATATTATGAGAATCAGAAGAACCAGACCTACATTTTGATGCATAGTTCATAGTTTCTGAAAATATTAAAAATGAAGGCACAGTCGCAGTTTAGATATTGCGCTTAAAATTTTAGGTGGCTAAAGTGGAGTTACAATGAATGTCAATGGATGGCGTGAGTTGCAAACAAATGGTCATATTGTGAAAACTATCAGGACTATGGCTTAGCTGTGGACATTTTTAGTGGCAGCAGGGATAGCTGAATGTTTTGATGTAAGGTTTGTGTAGGTGGGCTTGAAAATGAGGGAGTGGTGGCAGTTTAGAAATTGTGTCCTGATTTTTCAGCTTTTGTCAGCTCCCACTCTAGTTTTAAACATTTTGCCATTCATTCCTATGGGACCAATTTCACCACAAAAATGACGATTGCTTCACAGTTACATTAAAAAATACATTTATAAAAACATTAGCAGGTTTTAAAAAGGCCCTGTGTTGTGGAAATAAGGTCTGCACATATTTCCTAGTTAGTGAAAATGTCTATTTACTCATTCCACGATATATTATATATAAAGCTATACACACGTGCTCTAATCAAGATGGCTGCTAGAAGCTTCTAACCCCTTCCTCCCCCTGCCCCTTTAAACACCGACTAACTACCTCGTGCAGCAAGATGGCGCCAGGAAACCGTGGGAGACCCTCATGGACCTGGTGACATGAAATATTGACATATTTTTAGCTAGTAAAATGTCTATTTACTTCATTTAGTTATACTTAATATTATTCAATAAATTACTAAACTGACCACTAGATGTCACTCAGGAGTACCCCACCCATCGACCAAACACTCTAATTTTCAAGATGGCGCTGGAATCCTGGGGGAGAACTCCATGACGACAGTAATGACATAAGAAGGCACACCCTGTAGGACGTGCTTTGAATAAAACACTTAACACTTAACCAATTATTGATGTATTATTCCATGTTATCGCTGACAATGCTTATGATGTAATTTTGCTTTAAAAGGGACCTGCCGTCCCCTCTGAATAAACTTTCCTCAAGTTATTCAACAACCTAAAACCTGTGTCTGGTGTGAATTACTTCAGGGAGCGTGCACGCATTGTTTCATTGATTTGGCCAGGGGCAGATACACAAAGAAATAATCAATACTTTAATTGATTTTTCCATTTCACCCTGTCTATGACATCACTTGCTGCTCCAGCCTGGCACAGGTCAGAGTATTTTGGCGGTTGCCATCTTCAAACGGTCGTATTTTAAAAACTATACATCCTACAGCGAAGAGCTTTATATTATATCACAATATAAATCTCTTCTCTGTAGGATGTATAGTTTTTAAAATACGACCGTTTGAAGAATGAAAAGTAATCAGGAGAGGCAATATACTCTGACCTGAGCCAGGCTGGAACAGCAAAGAAAGAGGAAGTGATGTCATAGACAGTGTGAGCTGAAAAATCAGGACATGATTTCTAAACTGCCACCACTCCCTTATTTTCAACCCCACCTAGACAAATCTTTTATCAAAACATTCAGTTATCCCTGCTGTCATTAAACATGTCCACAACTAAGCCATAGTCCTGATAGTTTTCACAATATGACCATTTGTTTGCAACTCACGCAATATCTAAAGGGCAATATCTAAACTGCGACTGTGCCTTCATTTTTAATATTTAAGAGACATACTACGCATCAAAATGTAGGTCTGGGACTTGTGATTCTTACAATTTAAAGATCTTCTCTGTAGGATTTATAGTTTTTAAAATACGACCGTTTGACGATGGCAACCACCAGTGAAGTGAGCAATTTGGAGCAGTTTGTTTTTAATTGCTCTTCTCTGCCATATTTGAAATCTATTAGTTCCTGTTGGCAGTTGGTGGAATGTTTGAGGAATTTGAAAGATATAAAAGCTCTTCTCTGCCCTTACTGTAGAGTGAGTGAACCAGACTCCAACCTTTCCACAGTTACTCCAGCCACTCCAACCACACAACAGTTACTCAAGCCACTCCACCCATTACTCCCCCCACTCCAGTGTGTGTGTTTGTAGACTACTGGGGGAGGCAAGAACACTTCACACAATTTCCTCAGAAATTGTAGCTTTTCTAGTTACAATTAAACTGTCAATTACCAGCATAATATGTTTACTTATCCCTTATAGTTAACAAATATGTGTTTGGGAGTTCTGAAAAATAAAATAAAAAAATAATTAAAAAAATAATTAATAAATAAAATAAATAAATTATAAATATATAAAAAGACACCAAGGTCCTTGCACTCAGACTAACCCAGAAATTTCTGTAACAGGTGCCACAGCCAAAAATAATACAATAATAAAAAAAGGGCTTGCTCTCACAGTCTTTTGGTGTAAAAAACGTTGTCTTTATTGGGATCTATTCCATAAAATCGAAGTTTCAGCCCATGTTCGGGGCTTTCCTCAGGATCAACAAACATATATATATATTATTTAGACTTGTGCACAGCTAGAAAATGTGACTCAGCCAAATTATTTTTCTGAAAATAGAAAATTTTTCAGGACACTCACATTTAGGCCAAATGTTTGGTTCAGCGGAATTTCAATTAGGAAACAAAAAAAAAGTGCATGAAAATGGGGCAATTAGTGTGCAACAAAATATATACATTATATATCAAAATATAATTTTGTGTGTATTTTGCAGTACACTGATAACAGCAGTCTATGCTCTGGCTGTGCCTGGACTGAACTGGATTGTGATAAAATTTGCTAAATCTTTAACATGCAGTCATAGGAAAAAGGAAGTACTTCCTCTTTAAATTATATGATTTACCTATCAGGATATAATAAACATAGGTTCCTTAGCAAGTCTTATAATTAGGTAAATACATGCTAAGATAAACAACACATGACATACTTCACCGTGTCCTGGTTTATTTAACAAAAATAAAGCCACAATGGAGAAGCCTTGTATAAACAATGAAGTACACCTTAGCTTATATAACCACCTTTAGCAGTAATAACTTGAAATAATAGTTTTTATGACTTAATCAGTCTGTCAGAGGATGTTTTGCCTACTGTTCTTTACAACCGTGCATCAGATCATTGAGGTTTGCTGACATTTGTTTATGCACACCTCTCTTAAAGTCCCACCACGGCATTTAAATCAGGTTGAGGTCTTGACTTTGAATGGGCCATTGCAACATCTTGATTCTGTGATGTTTCATAAAAACCATCAATTTTCCTGACGTCTTGTACAAAGAAGTCAATTATTTCTGTATAACCAAGTACTCACCTTAACCTGTTTGGATCAGGAATAACATTAGCTATGAAATAAGTCTTTCAACCCAAGAAGCCCATAAATTAGTGTCAGGATCAATGTTTTTTAAAGTGCCAATGCCTGCCATGTCAGTTTGGGTTCTACAGCCTCGTCGCCACTGTAATGTTTCATAAAATGCATTGATGTTCCTGATATCTTGTTCAAAGAGGTCAATTACTTCTTTATGACCAAGTGCTCACCAGTGGCGGATCCAGGGGGGCAATAGGGCAATTGCCTCCCCCCCCCGAGATTCTCCCCTGCTGGCTAATGCAGGGCTGGCATTGTCCAAGTGCCAGCCCTGCAATGTGCCTTCAAGGAACGGAGGGGAGATCAGAGATCTCCTTCCCCGGTCCGCAGGCACATAGCTGACAGCCGGCAGGGGAGGGAGAGGGAGTGAAAGAGGACCCGGGAGCTCTTACCTGCAGCTCCTCCGGGTCCTCCTCTCGCAAGCACAGAGCATTGCCGCGGTTACCACGGCAACGCTCCAAATCTCGCGGGAGTGAACTCTAGCCCTGGAGCGCGGGCTAGAGTTCAATCTCCCTACTGGTCCACCAGGATTGCCCACGGACTACCAGGGATCCAGAATGTCCCTCCTAAGAAGGGAGGGGGGAAGGGTAAGAAGGGAGGGGGGACATCAATATATTTATTTTAATTAAATTTAAAAAAAAAGCCTCCCTACCCTCCTTTCCTCCCATACAAACACTGCCCCCATATACACAATACACACACTGCCCCACAAACACTGCCCCCCCATACATACACTACACACACTGCCCCATAAACACTGCCCCCATACATACACACTAAAACACACTGCCCCACAAACACTGCCCCTATACACACACTACACACACTGCCCCACAAACACTGCCCCCCACACATACACACACTGCCCCATACACACACTACACACACTGCCCCACAAACACTGCCCATATACTACACACACTGCCCCACAAACACTGCCCCATACACACACTACACACTGCCCCCCATATACACACTACACACACTGCCCCACAAGCACTGCCCCCATACACACACTGCCCCCAAACACACACACACTGCAACTCTCACACACACTGCCACCCTCACATACACACTGCACCGCTCACACACACACACACACATTGCAGCTCTCTCAGACACACACTGCCCCACACATACACTGCCCCTAACACACACACTGCATCCCTGACCTACACTGCCGCCCTCACACACTCGCACACACACTTCACCGCTCACACACACACACACTGCACCTTTCACACACACTTGACCCCTAACACATACCACTGCTCCTATGCCTTATATCCCAGCAGACCCCAGGTAAGTTGTCAAACTGTTCTTAAACGGTTTGACTACTTACTCTGGGATGGGATCCTAGCACTACTGGTGCCATAACTACTACACTGAGCTGTAGTGGATATTTTGCCAGGATTATTTCTTGAAATAATCTACAAGTGCCCCTCCCGAGATCAGGCTCTGGATCCGCCACTTGTACTTACGTTTTCAATACATATACAACAGGTTCCTCATATTGCTGCCTTTTTACACAAGGTTTCTGCAGCCACCATTTCAAACCCCTAGAATATTCCACCAACTGCCAACAGGCAGGAACAGGAAGTGGGGAACCAAAAAGAAAGGAAGTGCATCAACAATGCCAACAACAGTCCAACCACACATACACCATGCAAACAATAACCAAACTCATACACACACATACACAGCCAAACAATCTTTTCTTTTTAATCCATTCTGTTGTAGATTTGCTTGTGTGCTTGGGATCATTCTCCTTTTGCATGACCCAATTTCGGCCAAGCTTCATCTATCAGACAGATTGCCTCACATTTGACTCTAGAATACTTTGGTGTACTGAGGAGTTCATAGTTGACTCAATGACTGCAAGATTTCCAGGTCCAATGGCTGCAAAACAAACCCAAATCATCACGCCTCCACCACTGTGCTTGACACTTTGTATGAGGTGTTTTTCTTTATAGGTTGTGTTTGGTATTCGCCAAACATGGTGCTGTGCATTAAACACCAAACATCTCAACTTTGGTTTTGTCTGTCCAAAGGACATTTTTGTGTTCAGATGCAACTTTGCAAACATGAGCTGTGCTGCCATGTTCTTTTTAAAGAGAAATGTCTTTCTCCTGGCACCCATTGCAAATACATCATACTTGTTTGGTCTTTTTCTAATTGCTTTAACTATAACATTTAACATGCTAACTGAGGCCTGTAGAGTCTGAGGCATAACTCTTTGCTTTTTTGCAATTTCTCTGAGCATTGCATGATCTGACCTTAGGGTGAATTTGCTGTGAAGCCAACTCCTGGGAAGATGTTCCACTGCTGAATAATCTTTCTCACTGTAGAATGATGGACTTCAAATTGTTTGGAAATTGCCTTATAACCTTTCCCAGTTTGATGCAACACTTGCGTCTCTAAGGTTATTGCTGATGTCTTTTCTCCTTCTCATTGTGTTAACACACACCTGAATGCTCCAGACCAGCAAACTGCTAATACTTCAGCTTTTATAGAGATTGTCACACTTACTGATGATCAATTAAATTAAGGACATTTGATTGGCAGTACCTGTCTGCTACTCAACCTCTTAATGCCCATTGATGTAGTAAGGGTGTACTAAGTTTTTCACACATTACCTCTCTGTTTTGTCTTTATTTTTGTTAAATAAATCACGACATCTTAATTTCAGCTTCAGGGCAAAACGAACCAGGAAGCAACAGGACATGTGCAATTAGTTTTGTTCTGAATCAAAGTTTGTCTGAATATGGATGCATACAAATTTTCACTTATTTTACAAACTGAAACAAATCGAAAATGAGTGAATTCAGAAACAAATTATTTTTTGGATTATTGGATTATTTTGGATAGCAAACTAGGATTTTACCTACTAAACAACTGAAAGAGCAAAATTAAGAAAAGGGTATTTTTTTTGTTAATTTTGGTCTTTCAGTTGTTTAGTAGATAGCTCCCTGATTTTGTAAATTTATGTGAGATTGCCAAAATTAATGGTACCAAATTAGGCAGCTATCTACTTAATGCAATAGCTCCCTAATTTGGTACCTTTATGTGCAATTGCCTAGGTAAGGATTTTAAATTAAAGCACTGTTTAGCAGATAGCTCCCTTCTATGGCATCCTAAAATATGGCAACCCCATGTAAAGATAACACATAAAAGAAAGCTAATAGAGCAAAAACATTTTTTAAAAGGCCTTTTATTAATTTTGACCTGTCAGCTATGTTTTGTCGATAGCTCCCTAATTTGGTACCCTTATATGCGATTATCATTTTTGAGGATATCAAATTAGGGAGGTATCTACTAAACACAACAGCTCCCTAATTTGTTACCCTTATGTGGGATTGCCATATTAAAGGATATTAAATGAGGGTGTGAGTTAGCTTCCTTATTAGGTATCTTTATATATGGCAATCCCACATCGGGATAGAACTTTAAAGTTACCCAATAAACAGCTGAAAGATCAGAATTAAAATAAACAGCTGAAAGATCAGAATTAAGAATAAAAGCCCTTTTACCCTTAATTTAATACCCTTATGTGGGATTACTATTTTTAAGGGAACTGAATTATGGAGGAATCAGCTGAAGAGCGCCCTAATTTGTTATCCTTTGGAAGAATAGGAATAATAGCATCTAAATTTTGTTTGCTTCTAGAATTTTTTTTCCAAGTTTAAGCTTGTTCCAAATCAATAATTTCAGCCAAAAAAAAAAGAAAGTAAATTTAATGAAACAAGATTGATTTTTCACCCTTACACATCCCTAGGTGGTGAAAATGTTATTGCCTCCACCTCATACTTATGCTCTTCTATACAACCCTAAACCCTAACACAGGCTTCCCCAAACTCCAGCCCTCCAGATTTTTCTGAACTCAAACTCCAATGATTCTATGAATGAAATAGATAGGCTGAGAATCATGGGAGTTGTAGTTCAACAACATCTGGAGGGCCAGAGTTTGGGGAAGCCTGCGGCCTAACATGTTATGTGACTATAACAAAGTCTTACTATTTTAATTGTTGCTTCTACAATATAACCAACAGCTCTTTAATGGCACCGGCAAAATTTTTACTGAAAGTCAAAATTAATTTAAATAATACATACAGAGATGTAGATAAAATATACATAAAACATTTATGCCAGGTTATGACAAAACAAGGCAATTTTTACGAACCAACATTACCATTCTGCTTATTTATAGCATCAGACGAAAGCTGGATAATGATATTACGATGATATCATTTAAAATGGATGACTGCCAATAGCTAAATGATCACTTTAACAATACTTAGATGCGTGTATAAAACAAACATAAAAATAAAAATGCGAAAAAAGGGATTTCAAGGCAACCATTGACAATGATGGAATTCCATCAATCACATAGTAGCGATTAGACAGTTATGTGCATATTATTGAACAAGGTAAGAAAAAGTAGTCACAGTAGCACACAGCGTCTGACAGGATATTGATAAAAACATTTTACAGAAAAACTCTTACCATCATTTATTACTGTGACACTGTTACATCCCTAGAAACGGATACCAATTTATTGAAGGGTAATATTAAAATTCATTCTATGGCTAGGTTTGCTTTCCCTACTCATCAATCATCCAAAATCACCAATCTTAACCAGTCCTTGCTTTGATTGCCTATATATCAAAGAATCACCATTTCCCAAAAAATAAATGGAATTTGCCTTCACATACAAAAGGATTCATTCCCATTTATGATAATACCAAACAAATTCTTAATACTATACTATACTATCTCCCAAAAATCAATTATCAGTGAATCCCAATGCTACAATGAAATGTGTGTCATTTCTACTCAATCATATTTAAACAGACAAATATCAGGGCAAAAGACACAAGCCATTTTTAATGGTTTGGGCAAGGGGATTATTCATTGTGATTGTGCAATTGTATTTTCTCTTCAAATGTCTTATGACTCTTGTTTAGGACCAGTCTATTTTAGTTCATCCTTTAAGATTATTCTATTACAATATATGGTTAGCTGGTATAATTACTGTTATTTTTCAAGCATCAATGTATGTATGTCTTTGATTTGTTCAGCCCTTACTAGCATATTTTCTTCTCTTTAATAATTTTTATTTTGTGTGAGCTTTCCTGATGCTAATGTACATTTTGCTTCACTATTCAATACTAAATTATAAAAAGAAAATAAAAGTGTAGCATTTATTTGAAAAATTGCGCTCCCATAAACATACATGCAAATAAATTAGTCTATAGATATTCAAGTATACCTCAAGTTAAATTGCATAAATGTACACAATTTTTGTAGTGAAAACCATTGCTGTGAGTACGTTGAGCTTAATGGGCTGAATAGGTTTATTGTTTTGTAATGCACACTACATTATCCCTTATTTCTACACATCATTTGGGAGTAAAGGGGCTAGCTGAATGTTACAGTTCTCTAGTGATTAAAACGGGGGTAGAGTGAAAAGTCTCCAATATTGTGTTTTATCTCACAGTCTAACATGAGCTTTTATTTTGTGTCAGTGCAAATCTAAATATTGAAACCCTGTCTTATTCTGCAGCATTTGTTTAAAAAAAAAAAAAAGAATTGATCTTTGAATTTACTCTGCGTGAAGTGATCACACATAAACAGGTCAGAAGAAAAAGAATTACATTGATAAGGTAATACCACATTACACAGAATTAATAACACTATAATAAATTTAAAGATATATAACACTTTCGTAAGATGAATTCAAGAAGGATAAAAATGCATTGTATTTTATATGAAACACTAGAACACTGTGTAGAATTTATGTTATAAGGCATCACTGCTTTCTGCTTTACTTTCCTTATTTCACTTATGTTTTTTTTCTTAACCTTGATTTGTAAGCACAAGTCCAGTATGAATTCATGTATCATAGTAGCTCACAGAGCATCTCAGATCCTATATTATTTTACAGATTTAAGGCTTGGATGCACAAAAATTATTTTCAAAAGAAAATAGGCAATGTGTGTTATACAAAAACAACAGAAATTCAGCTAAAGTGATTGGGACAGTTTCCAATGAGGTTTCATCTTCATTGCTCAGTCGAGAATCTTTAGCCTGCTATCTGTGCATCTGAAATTTGTTGCCCTTGTTTCCCCAGCTGCAGATCATGAAACAGAAAGATATTGGGTAGGAGGCAGCTTCCTCTCTTTTAGTACAAATTATAGTTGTAGATAGGAGAGGAATACATATAAGCCGTTTTATGAGCACAGTTTTGGCTATGAGACACAGACAGAGTTAAGAGCTGAATGTCCCTACGGAAATGAGCTTGTTGGAACTACTTAAGTGTGTTTATTTGGCATATGGCCATTCTCTTTTTCGTTATTGTACTCTTCATCATTCTAAGACTAAGATATAAATGTGCAAAACTGCAATTTAGAGTATTTCATTCCATATGTTGAGGATAAATAGTATTAAAAATAAATCACAAAGCACCGTTAGAATGCTCAGCACATAATATGAAAGTGTGTTGGTAAGGTAACCTGAATTCCGCTTCAACTGGAGAAGGTTACAAAAATCACATACTATGAAGCATGGCAATTGTTTGATTTTTTATTTCATGGATTTAATTTAATTTAATCTATCTGCACATGAGATATAAGGCATACATAGATTACTTATGATTTTGTTTTAACTTGTTTACTTGCACTTCCTATTTATACACACTTTGTTTTTGTGGTGTTAGCTTGACAAACACCTCGTGTTGGGTCGAAACATTGCTCTGTATGCTTTGAACCCAATAAATGTGCCTGTTTTTGAGCCCTGGTGTGCCCAAACTTCTCAGAAATCAGAATGCGGCCAACGTTTGTTAGGCCCTTATTCAAATTAATTGCATTTTGGAACAAAAGTAACCTCCAATTCTAATAAGCAGTTTCTTAATCCTGATCTGATAAGGTGGTAGGATCAGAAATAAGATCATGTATGCTCTCAATAAACTGTGCTAAGATGATTCTGCAATGCCTTATTTATCTGTGAGCAGATAATAGTGGTGAAGTCTCCTGATAATGTCATTATTGCTTTTCATCCTATGGTGTGTTAAATTCTTTCTGGATTTGAGATTTAGTATAAAGTGTTCTTTTTTTTAAATTTCATTTTGAAACATTATACATACATGATGCATCAAAATAAAAATTAATACACTGAAATGCAAAACATCTGTATGTACTTATGTCCTATCTACATGCAAGCATATTATGCATATATATCCACAAACCCATACATAACCAAAAAAAAAAGAAAAAGAGATAACAATCCCCTTATTATATGAGTGAACATCACAAATTGACCCCATAATTTTAATGATGATCTAACTGTGATAAATCAACAATTATACAGTTATATTAGAAAAGGGAGTCAAAATAATCTAACAAACGTTGCCAAATGTTAATATAATTCTTGCTAAATTCCAAGGCTGACCAATGTATTTCTTCCAAGACCATTGTTGATTCTACTTGTTGTATCCATTGGGTAAATGATGGACTTTTGGATTGTTTCCAAAATATTGGAATTAAGCATTTGCAGAGAAAAGAGCTGCATCAAAAGTATATTCTTATGTTTTTCTCTACAGGGAGAAGGTCAGCACAATATAATTTGAGAGTGCTTTAAGGGCTCAGGTAAAATTATTATAACATTTCAATAATCTAATATGTCTTTCCAAAAAGAATGCAAAACTTTGCAGTGTTACCATATATGTTCTACTGTACCAATTTCAGATTGGCATCTCCAGCAGAGATTGCTTACTTATGGATTCTATCAGGGAGGTAGCACAATGCATTGGTTTGCTACAGAGGAAAAGGACCTGCAGCCTGCTGGAGGGGTAAGCTTCAGTCTCTTGGGCCCCGTCTTCAATCTAACAGACCATTTGGAGTTTGCACAGTGCCAATGGACAGCCAGGGAATGCAGTGTCCCCCTCCTTGGCTACAGTTAAGAAGCAGGCAGGGGGAATAAGCATTTAAAAAAAGCAAAAAACAAACTGCTCATGATACAGAGAACACAGACCCTTCCTACCTCTCAAACATATGCACACATACAAACTGCATTCACTACACACACACACACATACACACACACACTGCATCCACTCCACAAGCACACTGCATCTGCTATACATACTCTACATCCACTACTCACACACACTACATCCACGATACACACATATTACAGCCATTACATACACAAACTAAATCTACTTCAGGCGCTCACTGCCTTCACTAAACACACACAGACTCTGCATCCACAATGCACACACTGCATCACTTACAAACATATGCACTGTATCCTTGAGGGCAGACTCAATGATGGGTCCACTGGATGGCCTCTTGTGGATGGACTTGGGGGAGGACTCCCAGGGGACCATTCTTTAAGCTGGATAAGGGGTCCTAAAATTTATGATGGCAGCCCTGAATAGCATGTAGGTTCACTGATGTCCAATATCACCTTGAAATCATTTGATATGTCAACTCCATTTTTTGAACACTGACATACAATCCTCAGATGAAAATGACAGATGAAATGCTTCAGACCATAGCGCAGTAAATGTCAGCTTTTGACAAAGGTCTTGTTACTTTTAAGGAACATAATTACTCAAAAGGAGTGTTAATTTGGGCCCTCCACACAATAATTAGTTTAGTGCTGAGGAGCTAAGATAGCTGCAATATTTTTAATTGTTCTAAAAATTAAAGTGTATGTTTTTCTCAAAATCAGAGACATCAAGCACATCATCATTTCTTAAAGGACCACTATAGTGCCAGGAAAACATACTCGGTTTCCTGGCACTATAGTGCCCTGAGGGTGCCCCCACCCTCAGGGACCCCCTCCCGCCCGGCTCTGGAAAGGGGAAAGGGGTTAAAACTTACCTTTTTCCAGCGCTGGGCGGGGAGCTCTCCTCCTCCGATCCTCCTCTTCTCCTCCCCGTCGGCTGAATGCGCACGCGTGGCAAGAGCTGCGCGCTCATTCAGCCGGTCACATAGGAAAGCATTCATAATGCTTTCCTATGGACACTGGCGTGCTCTCACTGTGAAAATCACAGTGAGAAGCACGCAAACACCTCTAGTGGCTGTCAATGAGACAGCCACTAGAGGAAATAGGGGAAGGCTTAACCCATTCCTAAACATAGCAGTTTCTCTGAAACTGCTATGTTTATGAACAAATGGGTTAACCCTAGCTGGACCAGGCACCCAGACCACTTCATTAAGCTGAAGTGGTCTGGGTGCCTAGAGTGGTCCTTTAATATAGAAGATAAGATAACATGCTTATTACCAACAATCTTGGGTGAAAATAGATACTGAGTCCCCACCTGCAACAATGATTGTTTGTGATTGAAAACAAAGTAGATAGACCAGGTGAAAGTTTTAAACCTTATTTATATTTCCTCCAAAGTTGTATTATGGTCCAAATAAATCAATGTGACTTTGGATATAGAGTACTTATCGGTCAAACTTGCCAAGCTAATGTATTTAAAAGAGCTTTACATAAGCTGTGTGTCACATAATACCTTGGTCTAAAATTTTCCAAAGTTGTTCATTCTTGCAATCTAGAAAACATTATGGCAAGATAATAATTATAGATGTGGTAATCCCAGGTCACCATAATCCTTTGGAGACAGTAAAATTGAGTTCTGGGCTGTGCCCACACAAAATTAATATTCCTATTCCACCAAGATAAAAAAAGGTTTCATCTGGAGAGATGAGAAAATCATTTTTAGTATATATATAAAACATAAAATATAATCAAATATCCAGCGCAGGATTAAAATTTAATTAATAAAATATCCCAATAAAAAAACAAAAAACAATACACACACATAGGCATCTTCACACACTATTTCCAGCACACAACATATGTCAGTTAATTTTATTTTAACAAGCACCTCTCTTTCCACAACAAAATGGTAATTTCACAAATAAATAGTGAATCTATAATTAAGTTGGAACTGGTCCCTAATTGGGTTATTGCAGTAATATTATTTTTTTGCTGTATAGCTCTTCTAATACAAACTCAAAATTGTCCCTGTGGGAAATGAACAGTAAGAGCTGTATGTTCTTATAAGAAATGACTAGAAAATGTATCAGTACCAAGAGTCCTATAAACCTAGATACACTTCAGGTCTATGTGAGGGGTCTCTAGCATGCTATCTACTATATAATACGAACTGATATTCATGGTCTTTTTTTTTAAAATAATTACTACCAACCTCCTGGACTATTGCTTTATCTCCTTAATAAATGCAGATAAGTTGTGCTTTCTATATAGTGTCTGGCCACTAACCAGTTGTAAATACTTGTCCATATATAGTGATGGTGTGAATCCATTCGACTAACATAAAAAAATAAGCACATTTTCATGAACACCTACTTTGAGGAGGAACACAGGAACACATACAATTGCCCAACTTTATTGAACGGCAAACTGGAATCATATTGAAAATATCAAATGCATTATAAATATTTGAAACATGTTCCTCTAAACGTCTTATATTTCAAAAATCTTAAATGTAAATGTAAAAAATTAAGTTTATTTTAGAACACGCATATTGTCCCTTCTTTTAACGCTTCTTGCAGCCAAACTGTAATGTTGGGTACATTTTAGAAATCTTTAATCCCAAACACATTATACGCAGTCATAATAATCTTTCAAGCAACAGTTAAGTCTAGTAGCATTCTGGACAGTGTTATAAGACTAGCTAAATTACATCAATGACGGATATTTATGCATATAAAAAGTGTTATGACGTGTGTTACACTTGCATGGAAATAGATAGTGATGTTTTGGATTACAAAGCCAGCCAACCAACCAACCAATCAACCAAAGAAAAGATAAAGGATGCTTAATCTGTGTAGGCATAAGAGCTCCTGCCAACTGAGTTGATTACTTTGAACCCCTAAAACCTTCAGCTGTGTGGCTGTAGGGTATTTTTGTATATATTTTTTTTCTGACCACTAAAGAACTCATCGAGCATGAGTGAGATGTGCTTGGGTGATTTGTTATATTTGTACACAGCAGTTCAGTTCATATATAAATATTCATGCCGAATGAATAGCTCTTCATTATAGAAATCTTAATCAAGTAATTTAGTAGGTCTAGATTACATTTTAATCTGGCTTAGTTTTGCTCAATTTTTTTTTTTTCATGGTTGGTGCCCAGCCGAGACAGTGTGGAGAGTGTGGAAGTGACAAGGTTAATGACAGCAGATCCCTGGTTACCTGTTGCTAGTCCCAGCACCCACTAAATTAACCCCTGCAATGCCTTCTACACTAACACCCTAGTACACACTTTACTGTCACCACCTAGACTTTATATCTTAGGTTACCCCACACACAGTAGAATTATAATATCCCAATCTTACTTTACTGATCAGACATGTATAATTAACACTTTGGTAACATGTTTACCTGAGCTTTCCTCAGGAGAGTGAACTAGCTGATTAAGTGAACATTTATTCTGACAAAAAGGATTCACAGTGCTGGGTACAACAATACTGAAATAAATGACATACAAAAACACAGATAATAAGTTTCAAAATAGTCCATAAAATAAGATAGGAGAAAACACAACAAATCCTTACATATATTTACCGATTATATATAATTCTTGTAGAAGTTTCAGATGTTAAAGTTTTCCAAGTAGTTGTTTAAAAATAAATCTCTCTGTGGATAACCCAACATTCTGATTATATAGCCCAAACTGGTTGTTTCTAAGTGGGTGGATCAGAAGGGTTTGGCCTGGCAGTTTCTTGTCCACTCCATAAAACCTGCCCAGGGCACTAGTGTTGATTTACCGTAAACACAATAGGCTTCCCAAAATGTGCCATTTACAGCATCTGTCTATAATTATGTTATCGTTATATTCCTCCAATTCTTGTGACTTTTTGAAGATTAAACATGCTAACTTTAACTCCATGGAAAGTGGCCATTCTGGTTTCCCATGACAGGCACACCTTCCACTGGGCATGTTTGGTACCAAATAAATGGATATAACCTGGGCAATCAGAATATATATTTATATTGGGCCTTCTCATAATATATATACATGTTCTCCATATTTCCCAAAATGATCTTGTCCTTTGAATAACCCAAAACCAGAGCATATGCACCAATATATTTTATGACGCCCTATGTCCAGCTCTTGTAATAGTTATCTAGTAATTACATTTTATGGTTAGGCCTGGTGTTAGATCAAAGCCTGAATAAATGTTATCCCAATGTATACAAAAACAACTCATAACACATGTTAAATGCCAACTCATGCTTTGACATGACAGTTGGATGTTTTTGTTAGGAGCCTTATCCATAATTATTGTACTAATAGTTGTATTGAGTCGTGATGTTTTATAATCAATGCATTTCAATGCATATGCAAGTAAAAAAATTCGAAGATTATATAAAATCCAACTATATAAGAGGTATAATAGTAGGTACGACATCTGGTATTTTTTAAATCAGATTTTGAGGATTTTTTTTTTTATTTTTTTTTACATTTGACCATTTTTGTTTTCCACATTAAGAAAACAAATTGGACGAGATTTTGAGGAGTTTTGTTGCCCGAGCTTGGGAACCTCTCCCTAATTTCAGGGGGTATTGCTTTGGATTGTATTTCTGGAAATTGTGTTATATATTAGATAGTAGGGATCTGCTACTAAAAAAGCATATCTTTTTTTACTTTATATATGCCCACATGTAGTGCTTCATTATAATGAAAATTTTCACTTCATAAAACAATAAGTAACTACAGACTGTCTATTAGGATCCTCTACACTAAAGAATAAAGACTACCTGCATTGGACATTTTTAGCACTGTGTCCTAAAATGGATACCACACTTTATCACCGTAAGGGGTATATTCATTATTAAAGCCTAGCTATTTCTAAATTTAAGGTATTTATTTTAATAAACTGTCTTTTTAAGAAACACATTACGCTATGTCCTTGAGATGTACAACTTTCTTGATGATATGACTAGTCTTGGCTTGCTGATTTGCCAAGATATGATCAAGCACAATTGATTTTTGCTACTGCGGAAAAATGTTCGCTGTAGTGTGCAGCCACCTATATTGCATTCTATGTATTGAAATTTGTGTTTTGTTAAACTGTTTTACAGAAAATAAGGAATGTATCAAATAAATCAGAGAATGATAGTGCAGTGATTCTACAAAGCAAAACACAATCTTTGTGATATAACAGTGTAGTCACAAACAATACAACACTACTCCACACAGGATCCATGTTGGTATTATCTTTTATACACTGAACAAAATTAAAAATGCAACACTTTTGTTTTTGCCCCCATTTGTCATGAGCTGAACTCAAAGAAAAATGTACTATGTACACAAAAGGGCTATTTCTCTCAAATATTGTTCACAAATCTGTTTAAATCTGTGTTAGTGAGCATTTCTCCTTTGCCAAGATAATCCACCCACTTCACAGGTGTGGCATATCAAGATGCTGATTAGACATCATGAACATTGCAAAGGTGTGCCTTAGGCTGGCCACAACAAAAGGCCACTCTAAAATGTGCAGTTTTATCAGACAGCACAATGCCACAGATGTTGCAGGTTTTGAGGGAGCGTGCAATTGGCATGCTGACTGCAGGAATATCCACCAGAGCTGTAGACTGTGAATTGAATGTTCATTTTTCTACCATAAGCCATCTCCAAAGGTGTTTCAGATAATTTGGCAGTACATCCAACTGGCCTCACAACTGCAGACCACATTTAACCACACCAGCCCAGGACCTCCACATCCAGCATCTTCACCTCCAAGATCGTCTGAGACCAGCCACCCGGACAGCTAATGCAACAATCGGTTTGCAATAACCAAATCATTTCTGCACAAACTGTCAGAAATCATCTCAAGGAAGCTCATCTGCATGCTCGTCGTCCTCATCGGGGTCTCGACCTGACTGCAGTTCATCGTCATAACCGACTTGAGTGGGCTCACATTCAATGGCGTCTGGCACTTTGGAGAGGTGTTCTCTTCATGGATGAATCCTGGTTTTCACTGTACAGGGCAGAGAGCAGACAGCATGTATGGCGCCGTGTGGGTGAGCGGTTTGCTGATGTCAATGTTGTGGATAGAGTGGCCCATGGTGGCGTTCAGTTTATGGTATGGGCAGGCGTATGTGTGACGAGACCAATCTCGCCACATTGCATTGGAGAAGCCTGGTTGCTCGCCTGCTGCCTTTGGACTATGGCCCCCTTTTAAAAGACTTTATTTTTGCCTGCAGAAAAGCTGTATTCGTGCTTTTCTGCCTGTGGTTCGGTAGATTTGTTTGAATGTGTTATACCCCAGATAGGAATCCCATGGAGCCCATTCGTATGAAACTGACTGTAAAGATTTTGGCTCCATGGCGATTAAACTGTATTCGTGTGGTCTGAGCGCCATTCGCTTAATAATGTGCGCTCGGACCTGAGCTATCTGGGGATATGTTACATGTCTGTGTTTTATGTAATAAATGTGACTTTATGTATTTTAAAGTGTTTTGTGTCTTTTGCAACCATGTGCTTAATGGAGTCTTGTGTCTGTCCTGGGAGATAATTGAATTACTTATCTCCAGGATAGAAGACTCTGAAACTGGTTTGGGCCAGAAAGCCATGCTTCATTTAGTCACAAAGGACTTTTTACTAACTTTTGAACCCCTTGTCTGATTTGTGCCATTTTTGAATATGTTGTTCCCCTGAATGGATTGATTGTGCATATGTAATTTTATGTGAATGTGATGTATGGTTTTAGAGTTATGAAAGTTGGGTAGAAAGTATGTTTTAACTGTATGTATAATTGAGTTTCCTCTCAGGATAAGGGGAGGGAATATGTGGGATGTAACTGTGATGTGATTGGTTGTTTTATACCTCCCTGTGGGCGGTCCTGTATTTGCAAGACTGTAATAAAAACCAGGCTGGGTGTGCCAGCACCTCAGACCACTGCCATGACCCTCAACACGGAGCCTTGTCTCGTTCTTGGGGGGATTCACTGTATGCTGTTAGAGACTGATTGCCAGTAGTGTAAGCTGATTGTCTGCTTTTCCTGTTCGTCTGCTAGCAGCTATTTGGGAGGTTCCAGTTCGGGAGTTGGAGTGCTATTTTGTATCCAGTCCGGGAGTTTGGTGTTCTGCAGTAGCTGTGCCTGTATCTCTGGAAAGGGGGCCGATCGCCTAAATGGTTTTTACCCCTTGTGTGCAAAACGGTCCGTTACAGTATGTTATGGACAATGAACACAGGTGCATTTTATTGATGGCATTTTGAATGCACAGAGATACCACGATGAGATCCTAAGGGCCCATTGTTGTGCTATTCATCCACGACCATCACCTCATGTTGCAGCATTATAACGCACGGTCCCATGTTGCAAGGATCTGTACACAATTCCTGGAAGCTGAAAACATCCCAGTTCTTGTAGGGCCAGCATACTCACTGGACATGTCACTCATTGAGCATGTTTGGGATGCTCTTGATCGGCGTATATGACAGAGTGCTCCAGGTCCTGCCAATATCCAGCAACTTCGCATAGCCATTGAAGAGGAGTGGACCAACATTCCACAGGCCACAATCAACAACCTGATCAACTCTATGCAAAGGAGTTGTGTTGCACTGCGCAAGGCAAATGGTGGTAACACCAGATACTGACTGTTTTTTGGACCCCTCCCTGAACCTCCCCAATACAGTGAAACTGCCTTTAGAGTGGCCTTTTATTGTGGCCGGTCTAAGGCACAACTGTGCAATAATCATGCTGTCTAATCAGCATCTTAATATGCCACACCTGTGAGCTGGATGGATTATCTCAGCAAAGGAGAAGTAGCACAGATTTAGACAGATTTGTGAACAATATTTGAGAGCAATAGGCCTTTTGTGTACGTAGAAAAAGTCTTAGATCTTTGAGTTCAGTTCATGAAAAATGGGGGCAAAAACAAAAGTGTTGCGTTTATAATTTTGTTCAGTGTATAATGTTCTAATATTATTTTGTTATGGTAATGTCTCTTTCTAAATTAAAATATACTTAGTCACAGTTTCAGTATTTAACATGGCAATGTCATGTGCATCTAATGATTATATGTCCTGCTCTATGCATTTTAATGACTTTTCATTCATGTAACTAGATCTATGTTAGCATAAGCTATTTTGCTTTCCTGGAAAGTGTCATGGAGATTATAATAGATCAATAAAGTTATGTAATTTTCTGAGTAGCAGATTTTTTTATAATTTGTGTGACTATGCATTAAAAAAAAATCTTTTTATGAAGCTTTGGTTTCTCACAAGAAATACTTGTTTAATACAGTTAACTTTAATGTCTGACTGTGTATCTGAGTTATACTAAATAGAAATGATGCAATGGGGTAAAATACCTTAAGGCTTGGATTTACAAAGCTGAATAAATCAAGTTATATATATTTTTTTAAGTTAAGAAAGAAGGCATGCGTCTGTTAACTATGTATTCAGTGAAAATAATATACACATGTGGAGCATAAAAATTATGTTCTAGATCAGTGATTGCTAACCTTGATGATTGTGAATTATTTTTCCCATGATGCTTAGCCAGCAACATTACTTATTTGTATCCTATTTACCACAGATTTATGGTGACTGTTGAGTAATTTAATGAATATTCTAATTACCAAAACTAATATAGGAATCTGTAGGTGCAGCACAAGATTTTTGTCAAACCCTTACTGAGCAGTTCACTCAAACGCCGAACCTGTGCTGCTGCTCCCAAAAAATATTGAAGCTTAATTTCTGCACTGTTAAACCAAACTGTGGGTAACAGTAATTAGCTGAGAATATGGTTTATAGCTTTGCCAAGTTTTTAAAACCCATCATTCAAGGATGAAACATCCATATTATCTAAGCTAAAAAAAGAGATAAATAAGCTTTGGGTTTTGACAGAGTCAAATATTTGCCACACTTTTGAAAAACAAGTTAATAATAATTGGGGAGAATAAGGGTTGGGGGGGGGGAGGCATCCACAGTATCCTTGCACCATAAATAAATTAAAATATGTAGTGGTTATGGTCATTAGAGTATACCTTCAAAGCACCTCTTTAACTTATTTATTTTATATATTTCTGCTGACAATTAGTTAGTATAGATTGTAAAACTTAACATTCTGTTCAACTGAACCCCATCGTAAAGGCTGAGAGGTTGTTTATTGTCATATTGTAATATATTGTAATATTTACACGGCATTAAAAACTGATTGAACAAATATGTGATAGAGGTCATGGCATGTAATTTCAGGCTATCACATTGACTGACATCACAGACACTCAGCCAGTGTTGCCTAGGCCTGTTCAGGTCTGTGCAACTATTTAACTAGCAAGGGGGAGAATAACCCAAGAGAAAGGGGGGATATTGTCATCAGAAATTGTTAACAAACTCAGCAAGGGGCTGTGAATTAAGTGGTTTAGAAATTAATTGAGGAGGTTGAGAGCATGGCACTGATGATCTCTAGAAAAAATAGAACTCCTATCTATAAGACGTTATTTTACTATTGTGTTATAACCATGCATATTTGCATTTGCAAAGTTTCATTACTGTTCCGTTCCACGGTAATGTGTAAGGTTATAAATGAATATAGAGATATTTGCCGGGTGCAGATTGCCAGGCTGTAGCATACTTAGACCAAAGATGACTTGTATAAAACAAATTGAAATAATACAGGTTTTATTAAAGTTGCACAATCATTATGAAAGTTGAACAATAGTTGTTCAAGCCCCATCCATTGGCATTGATCATATTGATATATTATGACAAAGAGAAAACATTGAGTGAACACTCTTGACCTGTATGGGATAACATAAACTGAGTACCTTATCTCAAGTACATTGTTAGCATTTTAGTCTATCAGCAAATATTTTCCATATTATTCATGACATTGAAAATATAGACATGCTTTGTTTGAGACCCAATTTTCATATATTTTGCCTCTGTTGCACCTGCATAAGCTATTAACTCCTTCACTTTCAACACCTAACATTGATGTTGAAAAACAACTCTAAATTATCTGGAGATGTTATCCATCTTGGCTATCTTAACCTACATTTTAATTTTTAATTTTAAACAATTTTACAAGTTACCACAATTTGCTCTTAATGACTTAATGAGCAAAACTTGTATAACTACATTCTTAAAAACTTTGGTCAGTTTACTAAACATTCCCAATGGCATTAATTAACACATGAAATTATTTATTAGATTGTCATGCAAGTCCACCAAACCAAAAATTGCAATATTTTCCATGAGTTATTGACTAAAAGAACAACTTCCTAATTATAGACTTGCAGGGGACAACTCAAATACATCTTTCATGAATAAATAAAGTGCTGGCAAATTCTCTGACATTTTTAAGCCACTTTGTCAGCTGCATTGTTTATGTTTTAATGAAAATATCCACAATGCTAGATTATAATTTTGAAAACCTTTACATTATTATTATGTGCCTTTCATTTAGAAGTGGAAATTAACTCTGTGAGCTGACACTGGGTGATTATGTTGAAAATATTGTGTAAGAAAGTTTACATATTCAATGTTCAGTATCTGAACTCTGTCAAAGAATAAGGTAAAAAAAATATTAGAGCAATACTAGAATATATCTTTTTGCTAGGAGTTTAACAATTCAACAAAATTATACAAACAGGTTGTAAAATGTAACAAAAAATGTTAAACCCATTAATATTTTCTCTATATATTATTAAAATTGCTTTAGCAACCATGTGGCAAGTGAGATAAATGGGCAATCTGTGAAAGAGACATCTTGTGAAACATGCAGCTCCTATCTGTCACATGACAATCAAGTGAAATGGCTGACTGAGAATGTGACTCACATTGTAGGCTGCAGTTCTTATCTGTATAACATGACAAGAGCAGGAGTGAGCTACTAAAGATGAGATTTGTAGTATTGTTGATAGCATGTATCTGTACGACGTGACATGTGCACCGGATGGACAGACTGGGTAGGAGATTTTTCTCCATACCTCCCAGACAGGTGACTGATTTATTGGATCCAAAGAGCACTCCTTATAGGTTTTAAGTGACATGCCATTTATTAGCAACTCACAAACCAAAATGTCTCAACTAGATATGTCTTCAAGAAATATAAACACAATTGTGATATCACTTGAATCTACAAGGAATACTGAAATGTTTTTTCTGTTTGGATGCTATGTCAGCATAGTAGAGTCCAGATTAAGGAAGGTGGGTGCTTTTTCAATTTCCCAGTTTGATATATCTATAAAAAGGAGAAAACACAAGTAGGTTCCTCTATCTCTGCTAAGATTGCCATTATTTATCACCTCCTGGTTGGCCTCTCCTCTTCCTTTACCACTTTGTTGCCTGGCTAACCTACTTTCTCTTTTCTAATATTCCATCCCTAATTCTTGGGGGCTTCAATATTCCCATTAACCCACCACTGACCTCAGTAGCCTCTAATTTTTTTCAATCACTTCCTCCCTTGAGCTATCACAGTGTGCTAATTCTCCCACCCATGTATCTGACAATAACCTCAACCTCATTTTTTCTTATGCATGTACAGCGTCTAATATCTGCAACACTTAATTTCCTCTTTTTGATCACCACCCCTAACCTTTTTCTCTTGAGTACCCCCTCACCCAACAACCTTACCCTAACCCCCCTCAACTCAGGAGAATCCTTAATTCTATTTACCTCCAGCAGCTGTCAGCTGATATTGATTCACAACTGCTATCCATCCCTTCCCTCTCCTGTCCCTCACTGGCCATCTCCACATATAACGCTACCCTCACCTCTGCTTTGAATGCTGCAGCCTGCTCCAAGCATGCACCTCAATGAGGACACGCCCCCAACCGTGGTATACTAAATCAACACGCTAACTGCAAAGGTGCTCCTGTTATGCTGATCGCTCCTGGAGGAAGTCTCGCACCCAGTCAGACTTTCTCCATTATAGATTCATATTCTGTTCATACAGCGCAGCCCTTGCCCTCGTCAAACAGTCATACTTTTCCTCTCTCATTAGTTCATGCTCATGCTGGTTCATGTGGCCACCCTCCAAACTAACTTTACAGCCGATAGCTTTGCATGCTACTTTACCAACAAGATTGAAAAACTAAGGAAAGAATTTTCTCCACCTCACCATTCTCTTTCTCAACCATATGCAGATCATGCCTTTCCTACACTTCAGACTTTCTCCCCAGCTACTGAACAAGAGGTGGCTGTGCTTCTCCTTTCCTCTCACCCCACCACTTGCCCGCTTGATCCTGACCCATCTCACCTTGTCACATCTCTTTCCCCTTGTATTGTGCCTTTCTTAACACACATCTTCAACTGCTCTCTTTCTTGTGGCATTGTTCCTGTTGACCTTAAACATGCCACTGTAGTACCTATCCTGAAAAAAACATCTCTCAACCTGTCCTCCCCCTCTAACTATTGTCCCATATTCCTGCTCGCTTTTTCCTCAAATCTTCTGGAAAGACTTGTCTTTACCCTTATGTCTCACTTCCTCAATTTCAACTCTCTCCTTGACCCTCTTCAATCTGGCTTCCACCCTCTGCACTCTACTGAGACTGCTCTTATCAAAGTTATTAACGACCTAATCGCAGCTAAATCCATACTAATTCTTCTTTACCTCTTTGCTGCCTTTGACACCGTTGATCAAGCTCTCCTTCTTCAAACTCTTCAATCACTCGGTCTCTGTGACTCTGTCCTCTAGTGGGTTTCCTCTTATCTCTCCCAACGCTCATTCAGTGTCTCCTTTTCTAATGATACCTCCTCCCCTTGTCCTGTCTCGGTTGGAGTCCCCCATGGCTCTGTCCTTGGTCCCCTTCTATTTTCTATTTATATTGCCTCTCTTGGCAAACTTATTAACTCATTTGGATTCCACTACCACCTGTACGCTGATGACACCCAGACATATCTCTCCTCCCCGGACCTCTCCCCTGCTGTCCTGCAAGGTGTCACTGCTTGCCTTTCTTCCATCTCTGATTGGATGTCCCCCCGCTTTCTGAAATTCAATCTCTCTAAAACTGAGCTCCTTGTCTTTCCTCGTCCTAATACTGATCCTTCTCTCTTCCTCTGCCTTCAAGTCCGTGGTATCCACATAAGTCCATCCTTGCAAGCGCGCTGTCTTGGCATCATACTTGATTCTGACCTCACCTTTGAGTCTCACATCCAGTATGTTTCCAAATCATGTAGATTCCATCATAAAAACATAGCTCACATCTGCCCCTTTCTTACACAAGATGTAAGGAGCTTGTACATGCTCTAGTAATTTCCTGCATAGGTTATTGTAACCCTCTCCTAACCCTCTCCACTACAGTCTGTAATGAATTCTGCCACCAGACTAATTTGCCTCTCTAGTCGGTCCTCTCACACTTCACCCCTCTGTCAGTCCTTACATTGGAAAGTGGAACATTATATGTAAATTTGAGCATGTTATTCCTGTTTTACCATATGATAAAGCAGGGTCAAAAGCAAAGTTAGATGCTGGTAGGAGAGCTAATCACTGTAGACTTCCTCAAAAAATAAGATAACACCCTGTGTGAATCTGCTTTGTGTAGTAAAAGAGGAATTAGTTTATCTATCACTGTTAAACACTGGTAAAAAAATAAAACAGCAAAACTATACTAAGATAAAATATATGAGAGTATTATTCACAGTGAAAACACATTTCAAACTTCAGTAAATATGCCCTGTTAACATATAATGCAATAAAGAGCAGTGATTTTAATACTGTATCTTCAATTATATTGTTGAAATAAAATATGATTCTTATTGTGATATCATTTATTTAATTGTGCTAATTAATTAACAAGAAGAAATATATTCAAATGCACTCCACATCCAATCTTTAACTCACTGTACAAATTACTTTCATGGTTTTCTAACTAGGAAATGACCTCAATAAATCATAGCACATTGCCAAGATGCGGCTATAAAATTAAAGCTGACGGTATTTTATCAACACATTTATTAGGCGTTAGCTAAAAGCATGATTTGTGCATGGAAATTGTAATGTAATATAAAGCTTATATAACACTCAATGATTTTCTGTTGTCTATAGTGGAAGAATTTGAACAACATGCTAGGAAGACTGCATCACCATGAGAGTTCGCTTTTATCTAGAGTTGGACAATGATCGTATTAAAGAGGAACTGTCATGTCCCAGTTTTTTTTAATATGTTTACTTATCCCTATGTGTAACAAATATTTATTTGTGATGTGTGAATTGTTCTTTTTAAATTGTAGAAATCAACACATTTTTATTCTGCTCGTGGGTGTTATCTTAGCTCCCTGTCAACTATTGTTATTAGTTATGTCCTATCTAGGTGGCAATCATAGAGAAAGCATATGAAGAAGAGGAAAATTGAAACAATGTTTCTATTTCTCTTATTTATTTGCAATGTCAGCCCTGGTTTTGCCTTGTCTGAACTGTATTATGATATAATTTGCAAAGTCTCCACTCATTGAAAAAAAATAATAATTGAAAACTCTCTTCTTCAAGAAAGCATATCAATTAAACTGTTAGCAGGGTTTTATCCCCCACCCCCATTACTCCCCTCCTGCAACTGTCAAAAATTACCTACTAAGCCCTCAGTGAATATTCTTCTAACAATCTACTTCGTACCCCTACTTTTACCCTTTGTGTCAGTATACCCCACTCCCTCTAGAATGTAAGCTCATTGAGCAGGGCACTCCACCTCTCTGTTCCTGTACGTCCAGTTGTCCGGTTACAATTAGATGTCTGTTAGTCCACCCATTGTACATTGCTACAGAATGTGATGGCGCTATATAAATAATAAAATAATAATAATAATAAAAATAATAATAATTATTCATTTTTAATAGAAAACAATATCTCACAAAACATATAAAAAATTGGAGGTGATTTTCAATGTTTAATTCAATGGTGAAAAAATCAAGAAAAAGTGACAATTTCTCTTTAAGGGTAATGAATGTGTTCAAAATTACAGAGTGTACACTATGAAGTTGGATGTTTACTGTGGGTTTTCTTCTGTGGGTTTCTACTATCTTCTGCTGCACACCTGTTTTTTAAGGTGAATACCTGTGAATACCTGATATATGAAATCTACAGAAAAAAAAAGACAAGGTTAATTACAGTATTGTTTGTTTAAAAGCCAGTTTCGCTAGCACATAGCTAGCAAGTACAATAAGGATAAACACTAAGTTTGTATATAAATTGCAGTTTAATGATGCCTGTGTATGTGTAAAATTACAGAATTCCAACATTTACTTAAATCATTCATCCTTAGTAGTAGTAGTAGTATTGTTATTTTAAAATGTTCTGTCCCTTACAATAAATTGCACAGGTTCTGAAAATAATTGTGTAGTGTATTTTAGTGTACACTTAATTGTAACATGGAGAAAGTGTTATAAAGTATACATAACATTTGTTAAATATACTAGTTAGTTAATTGTGTAGTGTCTGTGAAAAGAATGTAATAGCAGAATTGCAAAGCTTATTGCAAATATGATCTAATTTTTCCCACAGTCCTCATACGTTTTTCCTCCCTGGCTCCTGTAGTTATTGCTTAGGAGCCTTGCATACATTAATACATGGAGGTAACTGTGAAAGGGAAGAAAGTAGTTATGTCATTTATAATTCCTCAGTTTCTCCGCTTTAAAAATACTTGAGAATTTTAAATAGTGTCATACGTGCATTTATTTCCAATTCCAGGAAAATGGCTTATAGCAAGACTACATTTTAATAACATACTAAGAGGATCTGTAATAATATGCTGTCTGCAGTCTTTATCTCACATCTTCCCTCTTCACATCTAAGACTGTGTACAACAGCCCCATATCAGCACAGAGACATTGTTTTCTATTGTTTCATAGATTAACACATTTGCAAACTATAACTATTTAGGTTGTATTAATCTACTGATCCACAGAAAAGGAGGTGATAGGAAGGAGTTGACCAATGTCAAAGTGTTTGTATGTGACTGAGCATATATATACACTGTACTGTTCAGTCTCTGCTCTGGGTGGGTCTTAGGTAGATATGTGGCAGAACAATAGAAGGCAAAACAATACTTATCATGAAGAGCCTTCACAAGGGAACAAACCCATCTAACTACCGAGTAATCACCTGGCCCCCCAACAGCATGGAAGGTCCTGTCAAGCATCATATACTCCAAGATCAATGGGCATATGAGTCAATGCATGATCAATGCTCAAAAGGGGATTGGAAACAATACTATAGGATCAAAACACCAGCTGCTGGTAGACCAAGCAGTTATATGGGATTCTAAGAGCAGACATAACAATCTGTCTACAGCCTTGATTGACTACAAGAAAGATTATGACAAAATGTCACACACATGGATACTGGAATGCTTGGCTCTATACAAGATTAACAAGACATTAAGAGTCTTTGTCAAGAACTCAATGAGCAAATATAAAACAACTCTAAAAGCCAATTCCAGGACAATAACACAAGTCAACATCAAATGTAGCCTATACAAAGGTTACGCGCTATCCCCAATACTGTTTTGCACAGACCTTAAACCCCTCAGTCAGATCATCAAGAAGACTGGATCCGAATACAGCTTTAAGAGTGAAGCTAAATCAATTTTATTGTTATGTATATGCTTTTGGCAAACTACTACGTTTAAAATGAATTCCTAGTTATTGGACCTTTGCTAAAATGTACGTGTTTGTCAAATTGTACTTTGACACGCTTCATAAATCATAACTATATAAATGTAGTCAACACAACTTAACTAAGGACCTCATCATGCCACAACTGAATAGTTACAGTAATAGGTTAAACAATAATGACTGCAACTGATTTGTGACAGATCAATTATTTTGATAGATACTGTGTTTGTCTCACTGGACCATAGATAAGTCCTGTCCTGGGTTTGTAAGGAAAATATACTATCACATCTTTACTATTAAATCTGTCTAGAAAATCTGTAATGTCCTTCTATATGTATTCACCATTTCTATAGAAAATATTATTTATAGAGTAAGATTCCGGATATTCAAAGCCTTTAAAGACTTTTTCATATGTAAAACACAAAATATAAAGGATATAAATACTTTCTGTGGATCAGAAGATTAATACAACCTAAATAGTTATAGTTTGCAAATGTGTTAATCTATGAAACAATAGAAAACAATGTCTCTGTGCTGATATGGGGCTGTTGTACACAGTCTTAGATGTGAAGAGGGAAGATGTGAGATAAAGACTGCAGACAGCGTATTATTACAGATCCTCTTAGTATGTTATTAAAATGTAGTCTTGCTATAAGCCATTTTCCTGGAATTGGAAATAAATGCACGTATGACACTATTTAAAATTCTCAAGTATTTTTAAAGCTGTCCTTTATTATTCATATTGATAGAACCATTATAGAGAGCTCAGATTTTGTAAAACTGATTAACTAACAATTTCATGACTTGGTTAAATATGAAGATCCTATTTTTGTCAGGCTAATCTGAAGCAATTCTCAAGAAAATCACAAAAAATCTGCATGCAAGGGTCAATTTGACCCTTAAATGGGCTTATGCTGCCTTGATAAATATGGCCAAATTTGTCAAATCTTTAATATATAAATCTACATGTTTTTGGTAGGCAATGTTTAAGATATAACATTTCTTATTTGCAGAACTCATTATGTACAGAGTTTCTTGGTGAAACATTGCACATACAGACTCCATCCACCATGACCACTTCAAAATTCTTCAGTGGCCATAGTGTTTGGAGTAACCCTTCAAACTGAAAACTGATAAGAATTCAAAGTAAATTCAAACTGAATTCTATTTTCAGAATAGAAAAAACAAACTGGAAAAAATCTCCAAGGCAACTATGTTTCCAATTCTGCTAACTAGGCTTAAATTCAAACTCACTTTTGAAGTCCTGACATTTTCATTTTAGTTAACAGACCTTGTATATAATCACATTCATTTGAGTAGTATTGGTTGTTTGACTGGCATTTCCAAATGTTCACCTGTTGTAGGATGTTACCACCCTTACAATCATGGCTAGGGTCTTTTTAGACTATTTAAGCCCATTTATTAAAATGTAATAGTGTTTTCCTAAAGATATCAATAAGAGATTTAGATTATATTATAACAGTTAAAGCAACACTCTGAGTACCATTACAACTTTAATTAATATGATTTGGCCTCAATAATATACTGTATTTGTTTTTTATTTTTTTATTTTTTGTAAGATCAACTCCTTATAGTTTTTGCACAAAATGTATTGCTGAATGCTGGCCCACGAGCATAGCAACTTAGCCATGCCCACTCACTTTGGGTAAAGAGTTCTTTATTTAAGTGTATGCACGCAGCTCAGCCATTGACAGTATTGTCAATACAGAGCAACCTGCAATTGAAGGCGATGACACCCAGGGAGACATATAGTAAGAATATCTGTTTATAGCTTCTCTGATAGCCTCCAGCCAGGTTATGTATTAAAAGCAGCTTATTAAATAATATTTGATAAAAAAGTATTTCTGGAATGAGATGACATGGCGAAGGAGGCAGGCTTATTGCACAAAATTTGTCTTCATATAAATGCTTGACCATGCAAGACAGTACAGCATATTATTTAGGTCACAAATGTAGTGGTACCTGGAGTAGCCCTTTAAGTTTATCACTGGTGATATAAACCAGCCATAATGTTAAGCCCTATAATTGATATCCACTGGTAATATTTGTTCATAATTTCTCCATCCTGATACTCCAACTGGAGATTATCAGTATCCAGCCTGGTAGTCTTCTCCCTTGGTATCCTTAGTTCTGTTTTTGAATAATCTCCTATATTGGTAAACCTGCCAATACTATCAATGATATCAATAACCATTAAGAATTAATCCATCTCTATTGGTATAATATAATATACTTTGTTTCCTTATACCATTTTTTACCCCAGATCAACTGGTTGTTTGCAGCAAGTTAATTTTATCCTTAGATCTTGATGGGGATGTCCGTGATGTCCCTTTGCTCAGATCAGAATTAAAGTACTAGAAAAAAAAATGCCTGATAATTTCACAAATAATTGTTTGATGCCATTATATATGAAGGCTGTAACACAGAATAAAGTTTTTAGAAAAGCTGAGTTCTAAATGAAGAGAAGAAAAAAAAAAAATACATAAACATTTATATAATATTTGTATTTTATTTTTAAAGCACTGGAACATTTTATAATTCTTTTCAACGGAAGAGGGCTGCAATTGCAGCAAAACATTATATAAAATACCATAAACTATTTATACGCACCTACTAAAACAAAAGGGAGCAAGGATCCTTCTGTTGCAAACGTAACGTCTAGTTAAATAATAAAACAGAAAATGTTGTGAGCAACTGTAGGAATTTCTGTATCTGTCCTTCTGCATTTAGATATAAGAGTGCATTGCTAGTGTGATTTGGCAGCATTACAAATGCAGGAAATAACAAACAAAAATAGAATTTAGAATTGCAGAGAAAATATTATGGGAAGATATATGTAAACATTTACATAGTACTCACATTTTTTAAGGCAATCCAACATTTTGTAATGCAGTAGAGAACAAGGATAAAAAAAAAATGTTACATACTGTACAGTAAAGTATTATATAAAATATCATAAATTATTCATAGATTCCTACAAATTCCAAGGGACATGGATTGCTCACTAACAAACATTTTCAGGGTTGTTTACTAAAGTAAAAATTCAAAGTGAATTTTAACTGAATTTCATATTTAAGTCCAGATTATGTGAACTGATGCATTACTTACGTTTTCAGCTATATCGACGATACATTTTAAATGCACTTTGAATTCACCTTGAATTTTCACTTTAAAAAATAACCATGATAGTCTACTTAAATAGTAAGTAAGTAATGTTTGAAAATACAAAAACAAGTACCATAGAAAAATAGAGATCTGTGCATAGGAAGTGTTTAAAAAAAAAAAATGTAATATTTATTTTCAGGTACAGTAATGTCCCGTTTCCACTGAGCCGTACGGTTCGGGTTAGTACGGTCTGGTATGCTATTTTGAGTGTTTCCATTATGAAAGTGGCCCATACAACCAAACCAAACTGCACCATTCCTGGGCCCCCTTCAGATGTAGGTCCATAGGAAATGGTACGGTTAGGGCAGAGCTACTGGCGTCACACTATATAATCCATTTACCGACCCGAACCATACCACTCAGTGGAAATGAAGCATAAGAGGATGAAGTGGTAGAGAGCTCATGTACTTAATTTTTATAAAAGATTTTAAAAATGATGCACTTGTTTAGAGAATGTGAATCCGTTGTCATAGTGGAAAAGAATCATCACAAACTCAGAACAGCTATGATGTTGTCTGTACATAAGAAAGTCATCCCCCAGCTACCATGCCTGCCTTTTGGGGTTCCTCATTTATTTTGGTTTGTTAGGTGATAGACTTAACTGGAAGGAAAGAGATGGAACATGTATTAATAGTGTTGTTTTTGCAGATGTATTTTAAGTTTACATTTTTGGTACCTGATGTTTGAACTTCTGAGTTTATAAAGCTGTAGCTGAGATTGAGTTTTATTTATTTTTTACAAATTAACACTTTTGTCTACATTTTTGCAATTGAGTTTCTCATGTATTTTCACAATTTGTCATCAGTAAATAAATACCAGAGGCTGGATTTTATTAGCAATTAAGAGAACTTTGTTTTTCTCTGCTTATAGAACAGCAGTTTCACCATAGGTTTTAGTGAAGGAATTGCTATTTATTATAAACTGGGTATAAGTTTTCTCTGATAACAGAATCCAACACTGGATTAGCACAGTATGAGAATAAAAAATGCTCCTACAAATGACTCCTAAAACAGTTTATGGGATTATTTATAAAAAGATATAAGAAAAAAATATAATGGACAGGTCATCCAAGTCTATACTTTTGGGTTCTACAATCATAATCTACATTTTGTGTAAATAAATAAGAAAAATATAGGGAAGCTTAGCAGACAATGAAATGTACAAATCTCCAAGCAAAATAGAAAATATCAGATGGATCAGAAGATGGCAAACATATATTTACATATAAAAGATAAAAGAAAATAAAAAAATGAAGATTGGTGAAAATAGCACATTTGTTAAGGACACTACAGAGAGTCTAAATTACTCAGTTGGCTTTGAAGCCAGAAAATCCTACTGGGAGGATTAGCAATAAATGATAAATTGTCTCTATTTACCATCTTATTCAGCAAATCCTAATAGAAGGAGTAAGCCTGAGGTTATTTAAAGAGATTAACTTTGTGGTTGCAGCACCAACTGTATTAACTGTATTATCTGAGATGGGTATACCGAATCGAGGTGGTGTGATTAACAACTGCATGGTAAGGGTTAATTTGGCTGCCTTTAAAGGTAGTGTTTAGGCACAGAGACCATTTAATCATAATCAAGTGGGCTGGGTTATAAGTCCTTGTCTTTTTAACCCTGCAAGTGAAAATGTTGCCTTTCTGCAAGCTGTCCCACTGACATTAGAAGGGCATCTACCGAAATAGCCTAGTAACACTCAGCCATTTCAATAAGATGGTGTCATGGAAACTGATTGGCTCAGTGCAGCGTTTTGCGTGGCACATGCGCTAGCCACCTAATGCTTTTCTCTGGGAAACGGGGATGGCCACAAAGAGAACACCACAAAGAGGGAGAAAAGATGGACAAAAGTACTTTATTATTCCATTCCGAAGGGGGGGGGGGCGGTAACCTAAACATGTATTCCAACAGGATAGCGTTTGGAATACATGTTTGAAATCCTAACGCTATAGTGTTCCTTTAACTAAGACCTATGCAATTAACTATGAAACGATGAAATAATTCCCGTTTTGTGTCTTGACAACACCCTGCGGTGGTACAGCCATTTGGGCATGTTTGCTTTCTTGTGTGGAATCCAAATAGCTTACAGATATTTTTACTACCAGTACTGGTCCAACTGGATCTCTTATTGATATTTTTACTAAAACTTACTAAATTACATTTTAATAAATGGACTTACATAGTCTGAAAAGACCCTAGCCAAGTTAGAGTCTGCAAGAGTCATGTGCCTGCCTTAATGATGATGATATTTTATAGACATGTGCAATTCGTTTCGTTCCGAATTGTTATTCGGACGAATTTCAGGCAATTTGGACATTCGGACACTTCCAAATGTCCGAATAGCTGAATTGCCGAATTGCCGAATTTCTGAATTGCTGAAGTGCCGAAGTCCCGAAATTGGCGAATTTCCAAAGTGTCGAAGTGCCGAAGTTCCGAAGTGTCGAAGTGCCGAAGTTCCAAAGCACAGTATTGCCAAAGTACTAATATACCTACCCAGTGGAAGAATGAAGAATGTTACACTGTATAAAAGTTTAAATAAAAAGTATACAAACATAGCCATGATTAATCTGTAAGCATTGCAACACTTACAACAATCAAGTAACACACATTCATATAAAATAAGTTACTTGGCCAGTGAATGGAATGACAGGAATGAATAAGTTGGTCTTTCAGCCAAATTTACTAATACTAAGTATAGATTAGTAAATTATGCCCCTACTCGCTATACTGCGAGTATTGGCATGTCTAGTAAACAGTGAGAAAAAACACGTGTCCCCCCTCCCGAGCCCCTACCTGTGCTGTGCGAGTGGATACTTCAACCTGAACGGTGGGTTGGGGCCCTAAAGTAAAATAAGGGAGGGGACCTATTGTCTTCTCCCCCTAGCCCCCTAGCCCCCAACTCCTGAGCAGCAGTAGAGTCACAAGAGCCACCACTGCGGTCCCTTAATTGTTACCCATCGGTTGTGAACCCCACACCTGGGGAAAGCCACCGTCTCATTTGGCTACTTACGACTATCACTATACTTTAAGGCACTCTATCACTTAATTTATCTTTTTGTTATTGTGTAAATAGTTATGTTTATTTCTGTTATACTGCATTACAGTTTTTGCCCAGAAGCACACACTGAACTCACTGACCACACACGATCATGGCCACTATTAATGTGGTTACACTGAATGTATGTGGCCTTAACTCAACTAAATGCTCCATGACACTTAATAAGCTACATAGAGAGACAAGAGCAGCGTTCCTCCAAGAAACCCACTTTAAAGTAGAGGACGCCCCTGTAATGGATCCCTTATATGTGAGGATATTTATGGGGTGATACATATTAAAATAATATTTTCATAAAAATTATCAAAAATTAATTTAATCATTTTTATTATATAAAAAATTGATATCTTGGCACTGTTCCCCGAATAATGATATAAAGCTGAAAATTACTCATGATTTTAAAAAATAAAAATATAATTTATTGTGACAATAATAATAAAAATAATATATGTAACATGCGGGACAATAATCAGTGAATATTTAGGTATAACATAAGTATACAATATAGCAATGGTTTCAACATAATATAGACAGCTAAATAGCAACCGTTGTCAACAAGATTTATGATAGGACACTGCTTAGAAACCAAATTCACAGAGAAGACAAAACTTCACAGAACACAGCAGTGCAGCGTAAAGCGATAAAAACTTTGGCTGACAGTCAAATCACACTGAATTAACTATTCCACTGCTGGTTACAATCCTCAAAGGCAAGATCATTTACCATTCCTAGGACCATCCAATAAGAATAATTCTAACCAGATTTTTCGTTTGCAGAAATGTAACTTTCCTAATTAAGATTCACTATCTTATATCAGAACAAGTCAATACCTCTGGATAAACTTTTGGTATACTAACATTTGGCAAATTTACCGTTAATATATTGTTATTGTTATTCCACCTGCAAGAATGGAATTTTTATAACCATATATTCCTTAGCTAATTATAATTTCTAATAATTGAAATCTGACCAATATTTATCCAGATATATATTCCTGCTATTAGGAAAAAATTATTAATTTAATTGAATTAAATAAAACCAGCATAATTACCAGTTAGGTTGTAGATTTTCTATCAGATGTGTAGATATTTCCCAGGAATTTCGAATGCAAGTATGATGAGAATTGTGGAAAATAGATAGGTTTTCAGAGTTCTGAAGTTGTGTTAGTTGGAAAAGAAAATACTAAGAATTAGGTGTGTCCAAGAGAGTGTTGAGAGTTTCTTGAGTACAGTCCAAGAGTCAGAATGTGTAAGTCCTCGAGAGTTTGCGAGTATGAGAGTCAGAATATGTTTCAAAAGAGTCCCTCTCTTCCCTTTGTCCTGACTCCTTACTTTTTAAAGGGGAAAACTATCTGCATGTCACTAGTTGATAGGACCAATAGGGAACTTTGGGTGTGTCTTCCTTACAGACTATCATCTAGATTTTGGTCAGTAGGTAGCGCAATTACATCACCAAAAATTCTTGTCAGGGGATCCATTTACCTTTTTGCATAATGGGTTAACCGAATTTGGTGATGCGTTTGACATAATTTTCTTATCTTTTTATGGATAGCCGTCCATTAAAGACATGTCACTTCAAAGCATTTTCTTTGGTTTTTCCAGTCATAGCGTCTGCATTTTGGTGTCATAAAATTAGAATTTGACACATGTAGCCTTAATTTCACCCTAAGATTCTGTTAGTTTTTAGAAAGTAAAATTAATTACTTAGTGCTATCTGTCATTGGTGTCTGGTTTTCTTGTGTGAAACTGTGTAGTTAGTATTATTTATACATGTCTATTACACATATTCCACTAATGTTAGTAAACAATATGACATTTCTTCATTGATATTATATCCATGAATATTCTATATTATTAACTTAGTACTATTTATATATGATTAATATAATATAGTAAGTTATAAGTGGATAGTGTGTGTGTGTGTGTGTGTATGTATGTATATCTCAAGTTTTATCTTTAATGAAATCTTGTGTCTGTCTTAGCCTTGCAATACAAAATGGTGTCACCTCTGTTCTGAGGGTAACTGGCGGTATACACTTTTAATTTCTGTCTTCACACAAAATGTCTGCAGATATAAATATGCTGGCATATACTCCGGCTGAGTTGTAGTGATTATAACTCCCAATCCCCCAAACATGAGCCAAGACTTCATGAAGAGGTAAAGCATTATGTTTAATGGAAGCCACAGTTGGTCGTTTATGCAGGTCCCCATGTAAGGGGCACTACCCCCTGGTCCTGAGTGGGGACAGTAACACAAAATCACCCAATGACATTGACACCCAGGTCCAGGACACTCCCACATAAACAGTGTAATCCCTCCTCTGTACCTGGAAGATAGCTGTATTAAGTTCAATTATATCCAGGTACAGAAAATATTCACTTTTTTATAACTCACAAAAACACTTTAAAATACATAAAGTCATATTTTGTACAACCAAACCCCCATAGTCTACACATCCCCAGATAGCTTGGATCTGAGCACACAACATACCCGAAAAGCGCTCAGATCCCACGAACATAGTCGAATCGCCACTGGGGTGAAGAATCGACCGACCGCTCTGGAGATGTCTGTCCAGAAATAGTTCGATAGTTTCAGGGGTAGCAAGAGTCTAGTTCTAGTTCAAGAGTTTTTATACAAAATAAAAGGTGAACAAATCAAAAAGGGGAACGGGTCCCCTGGCTCATAGTGTGGTGTTTGTTCGAGAGATCCCGTTGAACAATCTGTCGAACAGCGCTCTCCTGGCTTGCCACGAACAGAAGCAGGCGTTCGTATGTTTTCACCGGTATTTGGGCTGTCGAATGGCCGCTTTAGAGTTTCAGGCACTCGATGACTAAGTCCTGCTGCCTGCTTTCGTGCGACAAGATGGACGCCATTTTCTCCACCACATGGCGTTCGGTTATACGAACGGCGGCCACACTGAAAGCACTGAATTCCTGTGGTCTGTTTGAACTTAATGAGCCGGGGGGGGTGGTTGGTGTTCGGTACTTAGTCTCTTCGGATGAATGGGTAACAAAATATTATCAAAATGCACGAACGGAGTATAAGAATGATTCTGGGGAAAGCAAAATAGGGATTTTGTCACAGCCCCAACTCTGCACAACAGACATTACCCACTGGGATGCTTTAGCAATTATGATAGGGCCAAAGTAAGGGAGGGGGCCATCCTTATTGGAACACACATCCTTTACTTATTAAGCCCATCACACAGATCTTAACAGCAGGCTCCTTCTGGTAAAAGACACGGTAGGAAACACAGCAATCACCTTTGCGAACCTTTATCTCCTTAATAAAAAACAATGCTTTTTGCTCAGGAGATATCTCAGCCGTATTGAGCGGTTCACAAAGGTAATTCTCATAATGGGGGGGAGACTTTAACATTTCCCTAGATTCTGATTTGGATACGATGTCCCATTCCACCACATATCAATCATCAACAAGACATAGAATGACACAGCTACTGGGCAAATCTCAACTCTTTGACGATTGGCAGATTACACACCCACACACTCGCGACTACTCCTACTACTCTGCCATCTATCACACATATTCCCGACTGGACATGTTTCTCCCACAGATTCCTGCACCTCATCCAATCTGGTGGTTACGGACCCATAACTTGGTCTGACCATGCGTCCCTATATCTTGCCATTCTAATACCCAAGCAAAAGCTCTCTGTGGGAACTTTATGACCTACTTCATTATGACTCTGCTGTAACCCAACACATTAGTGACACCCTCACCCACTATTTCAATAAAAACTCAACCCCGTCCATTTCACCCACGACCAGGTGGGAGGCACACAAGTCAGTGATCCATGGCCAACTCAAAGCTTTGGTGTCAAAAAAAAAAGGAAGGAGCAGCAAATATGCACATATACAACGTATCTCTCTAGACCAGTGGTAGTCAACCTTTTTCTTCCTACCGCCCACTAATGCATCTCTCTTGATGGAAAAATTTCCTTACCGCCCACCAGTTTTCTGCGCAAGTGCAGAATATTTTTTAGAAAGGAGGGCATTTTAAAAAAAATAAGTGTACGTACATTTATCTTTTTATTACTACTTAATACATCATTATAATGTTTTTAACTTTATAAAGTTTAATGAGAAAACAATAAAGTAAATGGAAATTACCTTTACTAGTGATTAATGAGATCCTTGAGGTTGATGCTGCGAGACTAAATATTTTATATCTGGTTCAATTTTTGTAAGGAACAAACGAAGGTCTCCTCTTTCGGTGATATTCAGAGGACTTCTCTGTTTGCGCATAGTATGATTTCTCATCTGTGCGTCAGCTGCCCTCCTCTCCCTCCTTTTTTTTCCTTTTTTCTATTTTTTAACCTTACTTATAGCAATGCCCAGTAGGAAGGCTGAGCTAGGTAGTCCGCTTACTATAGCCCACTATAACAGACAGGCACACATACATACAGACACACACACACAAGACACACATACATACAAAGACACATACATACAAACAGACAGGCACACACATACATACAGACACACAGACAGACACATATACACACGACACATACATACAAACATACAGGCACACATAAAGACACACACACATACATGCACACAGACACACACATAAGATATACATACAAAGACACACACACATACACACACAGACACAAGACACACATACATACAGACACACATACATACAAAGACACATACACACATGACACATACATACAAAGACAAGACACACATACACACACAAGACATACATACAAAGACACATACACACACATACAGACACACACAAAACATACATACAAAGACACACACACACACAAGACATACATACAAAGACACACACAAAAACAAACACACACATTATATTTAAGTCACCCTCCTGTTTCCTACCTTTAAGGTGCAGGAGGGTGACTTTCCCTGGGGTCCAGTGGTGGCTCAGGTGGATGGGAGTCAGAGTTCCAACTCTGACTCCCTGGTCTTCCTCCCGTGCGGCTCTCAGTGTTAGCTGGGAGGAGCGACGTGCAGTCACTTCCTCCCAGCTCTGGGATGTAATCACAGGGGGCCCGGTCGCGCTGTTAAAGCGCCCAGCGCTGACCGGGCCCCCTCACAATCCACATCCATTGGGTGACCAGAAATCAGGGAAGGCAGAACGAAGCCAAAGTCGAATAATAAAATATCAAGATCAGGAATGCACTCTTGGATTACCATCAGGCAGAAACCACGACAGGACAATGAGAGAATGTAAAAATTTGTTTAAATAACCCTCCTGTTTATCCGATTGGTTGTAACCGACCCCAGAACATGCGCACATAAAGTTACATGCACTCCGACGTCGTCATCAACGTGGGCGGCCATGTGGCTATAAACTGGCATAGATCCACAGTGGCTGGCGTCCCTAGACATGCTGGGTTTATCAGGTATCCGGATGCATGGTTGCAGATGGGTACAACTATTCCTGTCAGGATGGAAAATACCATCATAAACATTTCTATGTGCAGATGAATCCGTTACATTACCCCCCCACCTGAAGACCGCCAACCGGGTGTGCAGGACTCAGTTTGAGAGGAAACTTGGCATGGAAAGAGTAAACCATATGGCCAGAATGGATATCAGAAGCAGAAGCCCAAGAACAGTCAGCAGACCCATACCCTCTCAAATCAACCAGGTAACACACTTTGCCGTGAACTACTGAAATCCTGCAGTGCCTGCAAGGTCCCCCTGCTCAAGAAAGCACATGTACAGGCCCATCTAAAGTTTGCCAATGAACATCTGAATGATTCAGAGGAGAACTGGGTGAACGTTTTGTGGTCAGATGAGACCACAATTGAGCACTTTGGCATCAACTCACTGTGTTTGGAGGAGGAGGAATGCTGCCTATGACTCCAAGAACACCATCACCACCATCAAACATGGACGCGGAAACATTATGCTTTGGGGGTGTTTTTCTACTAAGGGGACAGGACAACTGCACCACATCAAAGGGACGATGGACGGGGCCATGTACCATCAAATCTTGGGTGAGAACCTCCTATCCTCAGCGGGGGCATTGAAAATGGGTTGTGGGTGGGTATTCCAGCATGAACATGAAAACACACAGCCAAGGCAACAAAGGAGGAGTGGCTCAAGAAGAAGCACATTAAGGTCCTGAAGTGGCCTAGCCAGTCTCCAGACCTTAATCCCATAGAAAATCTGTGGAGGGACCTGAAGGTTCGAGTTGCCTAGAAACCTTAATGACTTGGAGAGGATCTGCAAAGAGGAGTGAGACAAAATCCCTCCTGAGATGTGTGCAAACCTGGTTGCCAACTACAAGAAATGTCTAACAAGGGTTTTGCCACCAAGTACTAAGTCAAAGAGATCAAATACTTATTTCACTTATTGACATGCAAATCAATTTATAACTTTTTTGACATGCATTTTTCTGGATTTTACACCTACCATTACAATTATAGACTGATAATTTCTTTGTCAGTTGGCAAATGTTCAAAATCAGCAGGGGATCAAATACTTTTTTTTCTCACAGTAAAAACCCATGAGTTACATCTCAAACTCTAAAGGCCTCAGTTAGTATATTAAATGTTAAAGTTCGTAACAGTACAATTAGAAAAATACAGAACAAGCATGGTTTGTTTGGAAGGGTTGCCAGTAGAAAGCCTTGTCTATCTAAAATGAGCATGTATTTGGTTTAAAACCACAAGACTTCTGGAACAATGCTCTTTGGACAGACGAGACCAAAGTGGAGATGTTTTGACATAAACAATGTTTACAAATACCAAACACAGCATATCAGCACAAACACCTCATACCAACTGTCAAGCACGATGGTGGAGGGGGGATGATTTAGGATTGTTTTGCAGTCACAGGACCTGGAAACTTTAAAGTCATTGAGTTAACCATGATTTCCTATCCAAAGTATTCTGTCAAATGTGAGGCCATCTGTCTGACAACTTATGTTTGGCCAAAATAGCGTCATGCAATAGGACAATGATCCCAAGCACACCAGCAAATCTACAACAGAATGGCAGGGAATAGAAAAGAAACAAAGTGTTGCAATGACCCATTCAATGTCCAGACCTTAACCCTATGGAAATGTGGTGAAGTGTTCCTTTAAATGCATTTAAACAGTTGTGATTTTGAAGAAAAAATAATGTGGATTTTCAAACTGCTTCTTTTAAACGTTGGTTTAAAAAGGTAAGATTCCTATTGGTAATGAAGTATATTGCCAGCACTTCAAAATTCTGACTTATGTCAGCATATTGTGTGACTTTTTAGCTATGCCCATTATTAGAGGTTATAATGTGCTAATATTTAAAGGAAGATCGAGGTCTGCAATGACAATACCATAAGAACTCCCTATCAAAATGTGTTAAAGAACACATTGCACTTTTCAATGATGTGCTTATCAGCAGCTAGAGGATTTAGGAACAGCACTTCCTATCAAAAACCCTGCATCCAAAATTCATTCAAATTTCAGGAAAAAAACATGCACTTCTTTTGATGGGAGACAGGAAACATATTAATACAAAATATAGACCGAGAAGACAGGGCTCACTTATCATTTAATGCATCACTGCGTGATTTAAAAAAAAAAATTTTTATTTAAGTGTTCCCTCATGAAAGAGAAATCACTGAGTATTCTGAAATTCCTCTGAATACAGGCTAAAATAAGCCAGAGGACTGCCTGATTTGGATAACAGAAATGAAATATATTTCATTTCTCTGTCAAACAGTAATGTGTGTGACATTTCTTTGGAAATTAAGTTTTTTCTTCAATTTTAAAATAAACTCAAGAGGTTTGAAGTACTGCTGCGATAAAGGCTTGGAACTTAATTAGAGAAACAAAATCCTAATGTGTATTCTTTGAGGTAGAATATTAAAAGGCAAACATTACTAAAAATGTAATCTTCTTTGTTATAAAACAATATATTTTTCCAATATATGTGTATATTTCCCTACCTTGACAGAGCCTTACTATATCTTAAACTACACAAGTCCTTTTTAAGTTTTGATAGTTAAGACATTTTTCTTTGTACTTTTTACTTCATGTTGTGCCTTTTAACAAATTCCTGCGAAGCTGCTTCTTTGTTTAAAAGCTGTCCCTAGAAAAACACATAGACCTCAGATGGAGATATTGGTCTTATGACATTACATTGTAGTTACTATTGATTAGACTTACATAATAATATTACAGATACTGGGGTATATTTATTAACCCCATAAGGACTGAGCAAATTGTACAAGCTCTGATCAAAACAAAACGTAAACAAAACCTTGAATAACTTTTAAAAACGCCATAAAACCTGTACATGAGGTTACTATTATACTTGGGAGACTTCGCCAAACACAAATATTAGTGTTTCAAAATAGAAAAACTTATCAAAACAATTATATTGTCAGTGGAAGTACCGTTTGTGTGTTCAGTGAAGTCTCCTGAGTAAAACAGTACCACCCATGTACAGGTTTTATTTTTTTTTTGAAAATCTGTTTATTGAAGTATAACAGTGGTATCAAGTTGGCTCGCAGGCCAGGTAGAGATGCAATGTTTTAGATAGCAAAAAGGATAAATGTTAAGGTTCAAGGTTCAATGAAATACAAGCAAACATAACATGTCGTGAAGTGGTTTGAGGTTTCGAGTTCTTGGCTGTGTATATGCATTGTGACATCTATCCCCTGTGAGAAGGTGCAATGGGAGTGCTTCGGCCTAATATAGTGTATCCATATATGTAGACACAGATACGTGTGTGCTCATAACGTACCACATTACTTATCACATTCACATCGGGCGATACAGGTATATATGTTGTAAGCAAAAAGAGAAGGGAATATACACCAAGCTATAACAAGTTCAAAGAATTAATGTACATGTGTGTATTCTCAACGTGTGGCCACTCAGGAGTCAGGCAGCGCTCGTGTTCGTAGTCCGTGTGGTTTAGGTAAAGCGAACCTAACTTATGTACATTTGCCCCCCAAGGAAGCATAGGTTAAGTCATACAACACCATGTCATAGGAAAGGGGGCTATTTGGTCTCGTGGTGAGGGTCTGCCGATTCGAGTCAGGGAAATCAGAGTGGTGATGGTTTATGGTCAGGGGTGCTGTCGAGTCTAGTCGGGCGTGTGTGCTACAGGGTCGGGGCTGGGACTTCTTCCGCATCGTGGATGCGTATGAGATAGGCTTCTGTGTGTGCAATGGCGCTTAAGTATCTTTTTCCGTTGTGATTATCAGCCCATTCCTTGTCACTTCCCGACCCTAATGCCCCCACCCATTATCTCCTCTTGTGAGTAACCATATCCCAAGATCCAAGTTAGAAGCAGAGACCGACCATTCCCCCGTGACCACCACCTGCAGCAGAGCTCGAGAGTTGTATGGTATATTTCCCTATCCCCATGCCGTCTGAGAGTTCCCGTGCCGTATGATCGCATCAATATTTGTGCCCTATCGGGGGCGACTAACTCTGTTACATGTACGCGTAGCGGTACCTATCCGTCGAGTGATACGGTGTAGGTCGCGTTCCATTCAAGGAACAACCAGAGCAGTACCCTTCCCTAGTGATGGGGTTAGCAATCAGGTTCCAGGATCCTTTATCAAGCCCGAGTCCAGAGTCACTATCTGTTGGTGTCAATGTCTGTCATAATATGTATGTCGTCATCTACCTGTCCTGTATTCGTCCTGTCAGTCCCGATCCCAGGCGGACCGGACCCCTGACGACTCATTACATAGAGGGAGAGGAGAAAGTTAAAAAGGGGGGGGGGGCATTGTAACCTGAGCAGCACTTCCTCGAGCGTCCGCTTCCTGTCGGTGTTCGGCAATATATAAGAACCACGGGGTCCACATTTCAGCATGCTTGGCTTCTCGGCCTGTGATGATGGCATGGGCTTCTTCTGCCCCCTGGATCTCTTCCACCCTGCGAATCCATTCCTGTTTAGTCGGTACCGCGGTCGACTTCCAATGGGCCGGGATGTTCGCTTTGGCGGCATTAAGCAAGTGTCGTAAAATCGACTTCTTGTACACCGAGATGGGTTGAGTGGAGATGTGTAACAAGGCCAATTCCGCGGTCCAGTCCGGGACGTCTCCCATGATAAGCGTCACCGTGGTTTTGACCATTTCCCAGTAGGGAACAATGACTCTGCACTCCCACCAGATATGGGATACCGTGCCAATTTCGTCTTGGCATCTCCAGCACTCCGGGGGGTGAGATGGACAAATGCGATGTAAAAATACTGGCGTCCTATACCAAAGGGATATGAGATGTACAGGTTTTATTGTGTCCTAGAAATAGGGCTTGTGAGCCAAATTCTCTGGACTTCCAGCCTTGAATGTCGGGAAGGTCCCTCAAATTGTAAATAATAAAATGACTTGATTATGTAAAAATATCATATAAATATATTTGTAGAATTTAAATATATATGTATATATATACATATATTGCCTGATCCAATTGCCTGATCATGTTAAAACTGATATATATTTTTTTTATGTATTTTTATTATTTTTTTATTTATTTTTTATTCATTTTTTAAATTTATTGATTGATTATTTTTATTTTAAATATATATATGAATATATATATATAATTAACATCATTCTACATTTATTTTAATATTAACATATGAGTAATTATATATATATATATGTATATATATATATATAGTAATATTAAAATACACTTATTAATGGTTTATGTATGTGTTTGTGCATATAAAAGTACTTAGATTATATATATATATATATAAATCCAAATATCCCCTGCACTCACGCTTACAATAAGTGTACTGGCTCTATGAATGATCACAGTGCATATAGACAATGGCGAAATATATGCACAAAACAGACAAAACTGGCCAAGGCCCAATATTTCTATGAAAATCTGAACAGTAACATCTCAAACCCTAGAAACTTTTGGAAAGTCATAAATAAACTACAAACTCCCCCAATCCACTCCCAACAATCCACTGTCAAAGTGGGTAACCAAACCCTGCAACTTCCCTTAGATGTAGCAAATGCCTTTAACAATTATTTTGTCGGATGCTCTACTGCCCTGATTGCCAAGCTAATAAATGACACGCATCCTGAAACTACAAATGTGGATCAGGCCCCACTAAATTTGCTAAGGCCCAATATAGATAAGTTTAATTTTAGACCTGTACCTGTTAGTGTCATTAAAAAACATCTTAATAATCTAAAAATGAAAAACCAGTCCGGACCTGATCAAATCCCAGCAATGCTGTTGAAGCTCAGTGCGCCGGCAATTGCTAAACCCGTCTCAACTCTAATTAACGAATCATTGGTGTCTGGATACATACCCAAACTTTGGAAGACTGCGAGAGTAGTGCCTATCCATAAAAGTGGTGACACTACTTTGGTTTCTAACTATCGCCCAATATCATTGCTCCCTGTATTGTCAAAAATCTTAGAAAAATGTGTCCATACGCAACTTTGTGAGTACTACCAACAATTAAACTATTTGACCCCTGATCAATCAGGCTTTCGCCAGAATCACTCCACTACAACTGCCCTCCTAAAAGTTTGCAATGACATCCAAACTGGCATGGAACAAGGAGCCCTAACTGGAGCTATTTTCCTTGATTTTGCTAAGGCCTTTGACACAGTAGACCACGACATTCTACTGCACAAACTCGAAAACTCAGGTATTGGTGATCATTCTTTAAACTGGTTTCGATCGTATGTATCGGATCGCTCGCAATATGTGTCCATTTCTGACAGTGACTCCCTCCCTCTCCCGGTCACGTGTGGTGTACCCCAGGGTTCCATTCTCGGCCCCCTACTATTTACATTATTTATAAATGATCTGCCTAATGTCTGCCAATCCTCAAATGTACACATGTACGCAGATGACACGGTAATCTATGCGAGCAAATCCAATCTACCTCAACTTGAGGTTTTGCTCCAAGACCAGTTTACAGAGGTAGAAAAGTGGATCGCAAAAAACAAACTCTTCCTGAACACTGACAAAACTGTCACAATGATCTTTGGAACGGTACCTAAATTACACAAATTACACAATCCCCACCTATCCATCAAAACAAATTCAAATGGCACACTGACCGCGGTCCACTCTTTCAAATACTTGGGTATGATATTAGACCCCAATCTATCTTTTAGCCTGCACATAGAAAAGCTTGCATCTAAACTTTATCCAAAATTAGGTGCCCTGTACAGAAACAAAGCCTGCCTAAGCCCTACAGTAAAGGAAAAGATTGTACAGCAAATGCTGATGCCAATCATTGATTATGGGGATGTAGTATATGCGTCTGCATCGCAATCCCACATTAATAAACTCAACACATTGTATAACTCGTTCTGCAGATTTGTGCTACAATGTAATTACAGGACCCATCATTGTGACATGCTAAAGGAACTAAACTGGCTGTCGCTGGAATCCAGACGCACCCTTCATCTTTCCAGCCTTGTTTTTAAGAGCTTTTCTGGTAAACTCACACCCTACCTGAACAAAATGCTTTCCCCAGCTGTTCCCACTTTCTATAACCTCCGATCCAGTACAAGCACTTTACTTAGTCTACCTCAATACAAAAAGAAAGCGGCCCGATCCTCCTTCTCCTACAGAGCGCCGCAATTGTGGAACGACCTCCCGCACAATTTAAAATCTTCCCTAAGCCTAAAGTCATTTAAGAGATCCCTCTCTACATACCTCAAAACAGAATGCACGTGTCATGGTTGATTATATATTTCCTGCCTGTTCTATGTTAAATTTTGTATATATTGTGTATTAATATTGTTTTTGTATTTTGTTGTACCTAATGTAACAATGCAATGATTTGTGGACCCAGGACATACTTGAAAACGAGAGAAATCTCAATGTATCTTTCCTGGTAAAATATTTTATAAATAAATAAATAAATAAATAAATAAGGTCCAAGACCGGGCGCACCACCAGAGCTCCAAGGCATGTAGTAGACAATCAACAAGGAAGGCTGCTCTCCGGATTTAAAACAAGAAAATTTATTCAAACATATTTAAAAAAACTACGACCAACGTTTCGGTCCCCGCTCGGGACCTTCCTCAGGCTCAAAAAACAGAACAACAGAACAGTGCAGTAAAGTGCAAACATGGTCAATATATACCTAAATCTATAATGAAAGTACTCACTCAGGTGTGTTGCCCCGTGTTCCCGCCGGCACCCTGTACTATTCCGGGTATGCGCGCGCATACAAGTGTAACCCGCCTCCTCACGTTACGTGCCTACGTGTCGGGTGCTACCGTTGTCTTGGCAACCATGTACACATATAACCTAGTGCGGCGGACAATGTGAGGAATGGCTCAATAAGTAAATATGAAAACCTAGAAGTACTGGAGCGTGCGAAATGAGTGAAAGTGATAAGAATATGTCATAAAGTGTATATAGCATAATACATGATGGGAACATGAATATAACTCAATGCCCAAACAACTTGTAAGTTAACCCCTCTCGGGTTTTTAAAGCAACACTGTACTAATAAAGTGATCTAAGTGCAAGATAAATACAATAACATAAAGTGTCAGTGATGTCAATAAAGTGCTAATCGGTGCAATATACAAGTGCAATATAAAAGTGCTAATGCATAAAGTGCAAACAGATCATAGTGTGCTTTGACCTCTATATATATATACAACATGATTATATACAACAATAATTGTAATCGCTTTTCATGCCCTAAAAACACACAAGACAAAACGAAAAAGGTTAATATACATAAATCTAAAAATTAAAAATAAACTAGCTGTCAACCCTCATATAAAAGAATGGAATACGTTACTTTCATTTAACCCCATAGGAGCCACGGTATTTAATTGGTGGATCCAAAAGGCCTCCCTTTGGAGTAACATCTTTCCCCTATCACCACCTTACGGGGGGGAGGAATATGATCTATGCCCACAAACTTCAATGATGCCAATGGATGTTTTTGGTCAAGAAAATGCCGAGCCACTGGCTTGTCCGATGATCCATCCCTATAGGCTAATCTAATGCTCGACCGATGGCCTCTGATCCTTTAACACAACTGGGTCTCTGTTTTGCCCACGTAATGAAGCCCACACGGGCAAACCAACTTATATACAACAAATTGAGTCTTACAAGTGATGGTATATTTTATATCATAACTCCTGTTCGTATGAGGATGATTAAATCTCTTTGCTGGAGTCATGTGTCCACACGTCACACATCCAAGGCAACGTACACTTCCACGTATGTTATGTTTAACCAACCCTGTATAGCTCTCCACAGTATCAGTATGAACCAATATATCTCTGAGACTCTTGTTCTTTTTGTAGCAAATAAGAGGTCTTTCCTTAAAGACCTTTGGCAATGTGTCGTCCGCTGAAATCATCTTCCAATTGTCCTTTACAATAGCTGATATATGGCCAGACGAATTATGGAAAGTCATCGGAAACACCAATCTTGGTTCACATGCCTTTCTTGGGTGTACCGGAGCCAAACGGGCTTTCAACAGTGCATCATCCAACACACGTGTACTATATCCTCTTTCCAAAAATTTCTGAGTCATAATCTTAAATTGTACTTCAGCCTTATCTTTATCCGAATTATTTCGGATCACCCTCTGGAACTGGGCCTTTGGAATTGATTTCTTCAGGGCAGCAGGATGTGCACTTCTGGCGTGCAATAACGTATTGCGGTCTGTGGGCTTCGAAAAGAGTGTGTACTGGACACTATTATTACCATACGACAGTTCTAAATCCAAAAATTGGACACAATCTGTACTAATGTTAGCTGTGAACTTTATAGGCTGAGGTAATAAATTCAACTCTTCCACCATAGAGGCTGCTTCCATGTATGTACCCCGCCAGATGATGAGCAAATCATCTATATAGCAGTAGTACCCAATAATTCGGTCCTGATAAGGGATTAAAATGTGTGTAGATTCATATACGTACATGTACGCATTAGCGTACATGGGAGCCATCGCCGACCCCATTGATGTACCAGCCACTTGTAAGTACCATAGGTTTTCAAACCGAAAATAATTATTGTGGAGTATAAGAGACAGCAACTCCAACACGAACTCAATAGGTGGTCCTTGGTAAATGGAGGACTCACTCAATACTTGTCTCATTGCTTCAATACCCCCTATATGGGGATCACAGTATATAGACTTTTTACATCCATAGTGATGAAGATTGGAGCTACATTATTAAAATCCAACTCCTTGATTCTGTGTAGCAATGTTTGCGTATCTTTAATGCAAGTATGTAGTTGTTCAACCGGTCCCTTAAAAACAAAATCAAGCCATTGGGCTATAGGTTCCAAAACACCGTCAATGGCTGAGACAATGGGCCGACCAGGAGGTCTATTGGTATCCTTGTGGATCTTGGGGATGCTGTAGATAATAGGAGTACGAGGGGTTGATATATATAAAAATCTATACAATTCCAAACTGATAAAGTCCGCTCTAAGGCCCATCTCTAATACATCCACAATTTTCCTTTGGATCTCTGACGTGGGATCTCCCTCAAGGGGATGATATGTACCCACATCTTGGAGTTGTCTTTTCAAATCTTCGGCATAGTCTGTGTAGTTCATAAGAACAATGCCCCCTCCTTTGTCCGCTTGACGGATGACTATAGAATGGTCCTGTGCAAGGTTTTTAAGTATTAAACGTTCACCTTTAGTGATATTATGTGTCTTATTATCAGTTTTAGAAAAAATATAAATTTTTTATTTTAAATATATATATGAATATATATATATATAATTAACATCATTCTACATTTATTTTAATATTAACATATGGGTAATTATATATATATATATATATATATATATATATATATATATATATATATATATATATATATATATAGTAATATTAAAATACACTTATTAATGGTTTATGTATGTGTTTGTGCATATAAAAGTACTTAGATTATATATATATATATATATATATATATATATATGATTCAAGTACTTTTATTTACTTTATTAAACTTTTAATTAACTTTTGTTAACTTTATAAACATTTTTTGCAGGCATTAGGAGGACTGCCTGAGAGCGCAGGCAGGCCCCCTGCAAGCACTGCATAAGCCGGCTATTCCGGGCATGTGATCGCAAGGACCCCGCGATCACATGGCAGGGGTGGGCGGATCGGGCAGAGGGAGTCTGCCTGAGCTCCCAGGCAGACCCCAGGATTGCGGCCACCGTGGGGGGAATGGCGGGGACCCGGTAAGTACAAAGGACGATGGGGACGTTCTATGCCGCCCACTGGCGTTTAGGACTGCCCCAAAAAGGATGGCATAGAACGCCTGCCGTTCTAAAGGGGTTAAAGTGATCTAAAAAATTATAATTTTCTTCATGGAAAATGTTGCCAGTTTTCACAGAAAATTTTATTTAAAAGACCACCACATTTATAGTAGCAGATAAATTCTATCACTTTACTGACAGAAAAAGTAGATACACTATTAATAGACCCATTGCCCTTTCAAAAAAATAGTACATATTATAAAAAGACAGTTAAGGTGCAAAACAAAGCAATAGATAAAAAAAAAACATTACATTTCATAAACTGCACCAAAATTTACACATGTGTTGGTGACAATTTGTTAAATATCCCCTCTGCAGTTTATCAAATCAATATATTCATGTGTGTTAGTATATGTTGTAATGTTTACATTTTGCACTTGGGATATTGCTGTATTACTTTATATTCTTTATTTTTATTGTGCAAAGAAGAACAAACTGGCTAGTGACGCAACAACAGCGTTGGCAAGCATTGCATCAATTAACAGCTAAAGATAATTGTGATGGCACAAATTAATTGCACTTTTTTTTTCCTTAACAAAAATAAACAAGCTAAACAATGCTTCATGTTTAAAATATAGAGGAAACAGGCTAGGTATGTGCATTGGGTGAGTAGAGTGGAGAAGAGATAAAAGTGACATGCATAATACAGGATAATGTACATTTTAATTGAAATATTCAGCCTCAGAAAGTTCATCTAGATAGATCAGGTTCTATTAATGAAGGTTGTCTAAACTAGTGATTAACAAAAACAATAGATCTAAATAATAGACAATGCTGTAACGGAACTCCCCGTACTCCGACCGAGTACCTTCAATTGATGGACGCTTCCTAGCTTGCGCCGAGGACCACAACCAACGCACTGGACACCACAACCACCGCAGACTCCACAACCGCCATAGCTTAACTGGAGTCTCGCCATCTTCTGTACACCCTGGATCAGCTTCTGTCCTCCAGGACTGTGTGGGGAAGACCTCTCCTCCAGGAGAGCGTATCAGGAACAAGCTCTTAAAAGAGCTAAGTGATTAAAGCTCAAGGGAGTATGCAGAGCATAGCAATCACCAGTGTGAATATAGCTGTCCCCACCAATCACGAGACAAGACTACGTGTTGAGGGTCAAAAAGAACTGACCGTACTGGCACATACAGCCTCTTTTATTCACATTCTACAAACATAGTACTGCCCACAGGGTTTTGAAGAACAACCAATCAACACATTACAACACAGCTAACACTCCCATTCATTACATCAGAAATCCTCCCCTCTGCCTGTGATACAATTATCTCAACACAAGAGACTAACTTAATTATCACAGCCAGGAAAATACAGTATTATAAAACATATCACAGGGACCCCAAAACATGCAATAACCCCATAAGAAAACGGGGGATCTGGGTGAACCACATATCCAAAATTCACGCAGATCCGTTCAGTAGTTTGGAAGATACGGTTTAATGCAGGTTCCGCAGAACGTATACAGGCTATATGAAAAATAATTACTGTTAAATGTGTCCCCTGTTCTGTAGTTTAAAACTACTGAACGATGTCTTTGTGCACCAAATACTGGCGAGATGTCACCGTGTAGAAAAGTCAAAACAGTGTCTGTGAGTTAAAATGGCCGCCATCCACCATTGTTCTCACTATGTGCTTCATCCATTGTTCTCACCATCTGATACATGAAATGGTGGCCACCCAGTAACTCCACAGTTTGTCTGGTAGTCTATCCAGATGAACCAACGGATGAAACACATGGGGAACAGTGCAACAAATGAAGGGCATCATAAAAAATATGGACAATAGTCATATTTGTGCACAATCTCCAGTTTTGCCACAGGGCACAAATAGTGTTTTCAAATGCCATATATCCCAGGGCCATAGTCAGAAGGTAGGAGGCGGGCAAACAGCCCCCTCCAAGAACACGTGGCGAGGTCTGTTCCGCCACAAATGCAATAAGTATTGGGTCCTACATAAAGGATAAGGAGGGGATGGTAAGGAAGCTTAACCCTACGTAAGGTGTCTTGCGTTGTGGTGAAGTGTTCCTGACCTCATGATGTTATCAGCCAATTCCGGCTGCAGGGAAGGCACTGTCTGGTACCACAGACTGTAGTCTAAAACTTTCCAGCCCTCGATCTAGCACTGTTCCTGGCTCTTCCTTGCGTCATGGTCCCAGTTAAGCAGGGTAAGCACTATGCCACTTCTCCCTGTGGTGCGCGCTCCTGCGGGATTGCTTCAGATAGTGAGACTGGTATCGTGTCACCGGTGGTCTCCTCATGTATTTGGAGGAAGGAGCAGCATCAGTCAGCCATTTTCTCGACATTGTGCCTCTCTCCTGCAATTAACACACCACCCTACTGTAGTTATGGATACGACAAGCTTGCTGAGGTAAGTCAACAGGTGATTGCTTGGTTGTGAGGCTTTGCGCTCTGCTGGAGAGCTTAGCCCAAAAGGCATCAAAGATTTTGCCCAGCCTGGACATGTCATAGAGTTGCGAGCACAGTGGACACGCGTTAGCTGCCATCTTAAGGCAGTGCCACTCCCACGGCTTACTTCTACATGACCCAATGCTGATGAAAGTGACAGGAGAGATTGAGGAGGGGAGAGATTGAAGATTGAACATACGGATGTAGCAGCAGACCCAGGAATCATCCGCTTCCCCGGTGCCACCTGTGAGTAGGCCTGACCTCATCTAACGTTGCCGTTCTCGGTCGGATGTTCGGGGAAATTAGTCACCACGCTGTTCTCCCATCTCTGGGGGGAATATATCAAAGCTCAATTCAGTATTTTAGAGCCATTATAGAACTTTTAATGGTGGAGCTCTCAAGAAATGCCACCTGTCAGTGCAGAGGTTAGGTTCCACCCCCTTGCTGTATTACTTTAAATTTAGGAACTGAATGTAGAGTCTTGACCTTAAACATTCCAAACCTTATGTTTCTTGTCTCAAGTAAAAGTACTTTATGAAAAAACAAAAGCCACTTATTTAGATACGCTCATTGAAATATAGTACTTGTTTTTTTGGATTTTGGAATGTCTGCTTGACATTTACTGTCTAGTGCATGTGTTTCCCAAACCAGTCCTCAAGACCCACCAACAGTCCAGGTTTTGTCAGTATCACCATTGGAATAAAACAGAGAAATACATAAATCCTGAATTGTTGATGGGCCATGAGGAATGGTTTGGGTACCACTGATCGAGTACTTATTTGATTTGAATTAGTCTTGAAATGAACAATTTGTTTTAAAAAAAAAGGTTTTCACATAATGATGACGTTATCAAACCACATGTTTTCTGTTATGTTTTTTATGAACATTTACATGTGCATACTATTGAATTTATAATGGGTACCCAGTACCAAGTTATGTTTTGGATAGATTGAGTTTAAGTAGGTGAGTGATACATAGCAGAGAGGCAGTTGAAGACAAGAGGGATGGAGAAAGATCATGAGACTACAGATAGATATGCATGTCATGAGTATAGATGTGATATTGATAGCCAAAACACTGATTCATTTACCAAGGGAGGCATTGTAGGTTGAGAATAGTAGTGGAATGAGGACCTTGGGGAATACCAACAGCGAGGGTTTGTAGAGAAGAGAAAGAACTTGAAAATGAGACACTGAAAGAGCTATGGGAGACATAGGAGGAGAACCAGGAAAGACCAGAGTCTCAAAGAAATGAGGTTGAGGAAACTAATTAATAATCAACAGTGTCAAGAGCAGCAGAGAGGTCAAGGAAAATTAGAAGGGGGTGGTATCCAATGGATTTTGCTGTAATTAAGCCATTAGATACATTGATTAGAACTTTTTTTGTCAGAGTGACAAAAAATCCAGATTGACATTGGTCAATCAGAGAGTTATATTCAAAGAAATTGGTCAGTCTCATGTACACAATTCTCTAAAGGATCTGGAAGGCAAACGGTAGCAAGGAGTTAGGGTAGTAGTTGGAGGGGAAGTTTGAGTCAAGGTTGAACATTTTTAGAAGGGTTATGATTGTATGCATCAGGTGTTGGAGTGGGAGGACCAAAGCAGAACAGACACCACTTTTTGTGTAGTGGGTTGAATTTGCATAGTTTATAGTAGGGATTGGGGCTGGGTGAGTTGTTGGTAGGGGTTGAAGAGAGATTTGAGGTCAGGGAATCCATCAGAAATGTTGGGGCCTCTGACACATTTGAAGGTCTGGGTCCCCATGGCCCACCCCCAAGTTTTCCCACAATGCCCGGCCCCAAATCTGCCCAGTATGCCCGCAATCAATGATGCAGTGTGTGTATTTAGAGTGGATGCAGAGTGTGTGTGTAATGGATGCAGAGAGTGTAATGAATGAGTCTCGGTGTGGAGCTTTGCCATTTTAACCCACGGCAATGTTCTGATGGATAGGGGCTTGCAAAAGTTTGGAGAGAGCTCATGGAAGCTGACAATCGCATTTGCTGGGCCCCCTCTCCACTATAATGGCTGCCGAGGGCCCATAGGGGAAGCAGTGGATCTAACGTAGAAAGGGCCACCGTCCAAGAATTTATATTGTGCGCTCCCTCTAGCACAAGGGTGACCAATATGTAGATCCCCACCTGTCGTACAAGTTCCACAATGCTTTGCCAGCTGGGACTCTAAAATTTGCCAATTCTTGCAGGGTTTTATATAACACTAAACAGTGTTTGTGCATTTGAAGGCATGCTTTTGTATTGAGTATGTGTGTGTGTGCGTGAATGTTGACATTTGAATACAGACATGCATTTGTGTGTAGTGTATACACTGCCAGATACACTGATACACACACACACACAAATACACAGACACTCCCACTGACATAAATGCACGTACACAGACACACAGAAATATGTACTGACAGATTCACACACTGATACACACACAGAGCTTGACACACAGATACACATGCTAAGTTGTCTTTTTTTCTTCTCTTTTTCCTGTTTCAACACTGTCTGTATCTCACTCTTACAATCTCATTTGCATGTTAGCTGAGGAGAAGATGCCAATTATTTATAAAAATCAGACTCACTGTCTGACAGACTCTCTGTCACTAGACATGTCACTCATGCTCATGTATGAATTGTTTGATGGTATTCTTGCTGTTCACACTTAAAGAATGGAAAAAAATTATTGTACAGTTGTGTTTAGAAGTTTGCCTAGCCTTGGAGAATTGGTAATATATGTACCATTTTTTAAAGAAAACATGAGTGAGCAGGCAAAACGCATTTCTTATATTTTTTATGGGATTCATATTCAACTGTAGGTTATGACAGAATGGCACAATCAGAAATCAAAACATGGCAACAAATAAAAAAATCAATGACAGCATGCATTCTTTTGCAATAGTTGTCCCCTAATTTTTGCAGGTGGTATAGCTGCCCATTCGTCTTGGCAAAATGACTCCAGGTCATGTAAAGTCTTTGGTTGTCTTGCATGAACTGCACATTTGAGATCTTCCAGAGTGGCTCAATGATATTAAGGCTAGGAGACTGTGATGGCCACTCCAGAACCTTCACATTTTTCTGCTTTAACCGCTAGAGGGTCAACTTGGCCCTGTGCTTAGGGTCATTGTCATGCTGGAAAGTCCAAGAGTGCCCCATGCACATCCTTCGTGCAGAAAAATGCAAATTGTCTGTCAGTATTTTCTGATTACATGCTGCATTCATCTTGCCAAGATTCTCAGTGCCCTTAGAGCTCACACCATCCCCAAAAACATCAGTCAGCCACCACCATGCTTCACAGTGGAGATGGTATTCTTTTCACTAAAGAATGACCCCTCTCGAAACATAGCGCTTATGGTTGTGACCATAAAGCTCTATTTTGGTCCCATCTGTCCAAATTAGTGTGCCAGAAGCTGTGAGGCATGACAAGGTGTTGTCAGGCATATTGTAACTGGGTTTCTTTTATAGCATTGATGCAGTAAAGGCTTCTTTCTGGCAACTTGACCATGCAGCTCATTTTTTGTTCAAGCATCATCGTATTTTATTTTTTTCACTATAGAATGACCCCTCTCAAAACATAGTGCTTATGGTTGTGACCATAAAGCTCTATTTTGGTCTTGTCACTCCAATTTACAGTGTGCCATAAGCTTTTTTGTGGCGTTAGCGCAGTAAATATACAACACAAGAAATGCAGTAGGAACAAAAGTAATAAAAATAATACTTATCAACAATAGAGAAACAGCCTCCCAGAGATCACCTCCCAAGTAGTGGTCTTAACAAGCCATAGAAATACACAAACACATGTGGGATTCAGCTGGTCTATCTAAAGAAAAATTGATAAACAGAACATAGTGTAAAACCGTTAGACAATAAAAAACACACACTGTTTTAGATTGCATTCACAATATGTTTGAATAAGAAGTGCTCCAAAGGTGTCTCCCCCAAAGTAGATGGGGGGCTAATAAACCATTTTTAGGCTGCATTTGGGAGCATTATAATTTGTCTCTGAGGAAGTCCCAATGTTGGGACAAAATGCACAAGACCAATATTTTAAACCCTTTTTTATACCAAATAAACCATATTTTATATCTACCTTTCTGAGTCTTGTTTGGTTCCTGAATAATGGTGATACCTGATCCTGAGAAGGATCATTAACCCCCTATCTACTTCGGGGTAGGCACTTCATATTCAAACATCTTGTGAGTGTAATCTAAAACAGCATGTGTTTTTTATTGTCTAATGATTTTACACTATGTTCTGTTTATTATTTTTTCTTTAGCTAAACCAGCTGAATCCCATGTGTGTTTGTATATTTCTATTAGCGCAGTAAATGCTTCTTTCCGGCAACTCGACCATGCAGCTCATTTTTGTTCAAGTATCGTCGTATTGTGTCTCTTGAAACAACCACACCGTCTTTTTCCAGAGCATCCAGTGTTTCTCCCAAGGTTACCGGTGGGATTTTCTTTGTATCCAAAACAATTCTTCTGGCAGTTGTGGCTGAAATCTTTCTTCGTCTTCCTGACCTTGGCTTTGTATCAAGAGATTCCTTAATGTTTCACTCCTTAATGTGTGATTGAAAATTACACACTGGCATTTTCAAGGCTTTGGATATATTTCCATATACATTTCCATCTTTATAAAGTTCCATTACCTTGTTACGCAGGTCTTTTGACACTTATTTTCTACTCCCCATTGCTCAGTATCTAGCCAGCTCAGTGCATCCATGTGAGAGCTAAGAAACAAATTTACTATTTATACACAGACACTAATTGGAATTTAAAAAGCCACAGGTGCAGGAAATTAACTTTTAATTGCAATTTTAACCTGTGTGTGTCATCGTGTGTGTCTGTAACAAGGCCAAACATTCAAGGGAATGTAAACTTTTGATCAGCATCATTTGGGTGATTTCTGTTAGCATTATGATTTTAAAAAGGAGCCAAACAACTATATGATAATAAATGGCTTCTTATAATAACTATCTTTCACTAAAATACATTTTTATTTTTGCATGATTAGGCATATTGTCATAATCAATGCCAAAATTTCACAATTTCTGCCAGGGTATGCAAACCTTTGCGCACAACTGTAAATTTACATATGTTTTAGAGTTCCTAAATAACAATCTATAATAATAGCAATCTTTTGTTTATGTACTCACTATGCATCCCATGTTTTAAGTAGTACTGTGCCAAAACAATATATTGATGTCCCTTGGCATGCCGGTCATATATTTTTAAAGTGGCACAATCATGCCGAACGTACCTTACCCTAATCACTTTCTCTACTCTTCCTCTCTCAGGACCTGTTGTTCATTTCTTCTTGTATGCTCTAGTTTTCTTTAACCCCTTAAGGACACATGACATGTGTGACATGTCATGATTCCCTTTTATTCCAGAAGTTTGGTCCTTAAGGGGTTAAAACATAAGACAAAGTAAGGACTAATTTGTCTTATGTATTTTCCTACGCTTGACCAGCTTTGACCAGCGGAGGAGCAAAGTGAGCTCCATTTCCTATGGTCAGAGCAAATTCCCACAATTCTCACCTTTCATCCGTGATCTTGCAATGCCTCCTACTATCGAATACTACCGAATTTCGCCCTAACAGAATGAGAAATTTGTTCATTCATGTTAGAACGACAATCTGTACATTTAGGTCAGTTCGAAATTTAATTTGAATGAATGAAATTCCTATCCAATCCATGCTGCAGCTGCATCTTGCAGCCGCTTAGTAGATAGCTCCATAATTCCCACGGTATCAGGGAGCTATCTACTAAAAGGCTGAAAGACCAAGATTGGTCTTTCAGCTAACTTTACTAATACTAAAAATTACTTAGTATTAGTAAATAATCTGCCCCTACTCGCTATACCGCGAATAATTATAATAAAAATAAATAAAAATAAATAAAGCACAACCCCCAAATAAATGGCCCCACAGTTGGGCATCTCTTAACTAGTGTGGGGGAGACATAGTGTCCCTGTGAGTGGGGGCTATTCAACTAAACGGGGGACGTAGGGTCCCCCTTGGCCCCCACCCATAAGTGGCGAGTGGGGACCCTAAAGAACAACCAATGAGCGGAGGGTGTGGGCCCTAACTAAAAGATGGGGGGACCTATTGTCCTTCACCCCTGGCCTCCACCCATGAGCGGTGGGTGGAGGCCCTAAAAGACAATGGAGGGGACCTATTGCACCCCCCATAAAAATACCCCCCATGGGTGACTAAAGGTTGCCAAGCCCCTAGTCATCCTCACACCTAAAAAAAATTTAAATAAAGCCCTACCTACCCACTTCACCCTAAAAATAGTGAGGGGGGAGACAATAAAACTAAATGCCTGTAAATAAATTAAAATAACTTACCATTTGAGTAATTTTTTTGTAAAACATTGTTTTTTCAGCCCCAAAAAAGGCCAAATAAAAACCCATAATACCCGTTGAACTTTAAAAATAAATTAAAAACCTGAGTGCCAAAAACAAATATGCTGGGAAAAAAAGCCCCCAAAAAAGAATCCATCTTCACCCAGCGAGGGCACCAATCAGAGTGCTCTGAGTCAAATTGCCAGGCGTGGAAAGGCTTTATAAGTCTTTCCACGCCCTGCGGAGCTCAGTCTGCGAGGTGCCCTCGCTGCGTAAAGATGGAATTTTTTTTGGTGGAGGGCATCGGGGGGTTTTTCAGCGTATATTTTTTGCGTTAAAGTTTTTTAATTATTATAAAAAGTTTGACGGGTATAATAGATTTTTATTTGGCCTTTATTGGGGGCTGAAAAAATAAGGTTTTAGAAAAAAGAAGACATCAAATGGTAAGTATTTTTGCATTTTTTTTACAGGTATTTAGTTTTATTCTCTCCCTCCTTACTATTTTTAGGGTGAGGGAGGTAGGTATGGCTTTATTTCAATTTTTTTAGGGTGGTGGTGGCTAGGAGCTTGGGGACCCCTAGTCACCCATTGGGGGGTATTTTTGCATTTAGCCCCCACCCATCACCCATGGATGGTGGTCAGGGGGGAGGACAATAGGTCCCCTCCATTGTCTTTTAGGGACACACTTGCCACTCATGGGTGGGAGCCTGGAGGGGTTATAGTTCCCCCCCAATTGTCTTTTATGGCCCCCATCCACCACTCATGCTAACTATATAAAATTATGGCTAAGATATCTGTATAGAAAAGTCAAATAAGGATCAGCACTAACACGCCACAGGGATTGTATTTATAAAAAGTGTAGGCAGCACACCTATAAAGAGAGGGGTCCCCTCTAGTACCCCCCAATGCAAACGTAATATGGAAGATAAAAAAATACAAAAAAGGTAGCACCTGTGAGGAATAAATATATAAATAAAATAAATAAATAAATATATAAAAAAACTTAACGAAAGTCCAGGTAACTTGACACTAATCCAAGTAAGGCAGTTAAAAATAGTAGGGAAGGTTCTTTATGGAGCAGCAGACTTAACTGATAGAAGTGGTGTCATGGAATAAAACTTGAGATCCAGTAGGGCATGAGGAGAAGAAACAAAAGGGAATCTCCAATGGTATGGTATGTATATACAATGTGTTACAAAAGATATATAAAGGAGATACTACTCACAATACCCAGAGGTAAAATCCAGCTCTGGGTAAGTAGAATAATCCCCACTCAAGGATATATGTAGTTCTCCAAGCTTTCAATCTTGTGTGGCAGCAGAGTAATCCAACCCAAAAAATTAAAGGTGGCAGAATATAGTGCTCACTGTATCTTTAAGAGTCAAAGTAAAATATATGAAATGTACTTACAATTTGCCTAGCAGACTCACTGCCCAGTGTATAACGTGGGGGTGGTATAATCCCCACCTAGGAATTATTTATGCTTATTATAAACAGCAAAAGGAATGTCAGGCCAAAATAGTAAAAACTAAAAAAAGGAATATGGCAAATAGCCATAAAAATTCCTTTATTAGACAGAAATACTAAAAAGTTTCTAAACGTGTTTCGCCTACACATGCTTCTTCAAATAGAAACTAACATACAGTAAAATCATAGACCTGACAAGCAAAGGTATATATAAGGAACATTAATTACAATGAGGTTTTTATAATTGCCGCCAAAATGACATCATCAAAATTAAAGTAAAAAGATACACAATCAAAATATAGTATAAATAGAGAATAAAACAGCAGTCCTATTGGGATATGATCTGGAAATTATTGTGGGCAATATTAGCTAAAAACGAGGGTTATAAATAGTATAAAAGTGGATTAAAAGAAGGTCACGTGACGCGCAACTTTACTTCCGCGTCACGTGACCTTTAATGGAACGCATGCGTCATGACTAAGTGAGACATATATGTAATAGTGAGGGGGAGAGGGAGCTGTATAGGCAGATGACTCCATCTCATTACACAAAACAGAATCGCCGCATCATCATGAGGGAGGAGTTTCGTGACGAGGTCGGCGATAAGTATTTAGAACGGACGGATCATTGCCGGTCTGTTGTATGGTGAAATAGGCAAAGTAAACCAGCATGGGTACAAAACATATAGCAGGATCACAGGATCCAAACCACTGTGGGGTGGTAACATATATGTAAAGAACAGACATAATGTACATAAAACTTAGAATATCAATTCAATAGTAAATATAGTAAAAAACATATCAATATAAAAATAAACATAATGGGAGGCAATAATAAAGTATCATGCATAAACATTAGGACATATAGAGAGGGGAGTGCATATAGATAAGTAGATATAAGTGTTACAGATGTCTAAGAGGTAAAACATATAAGATGTAAAATGTAAAATATAGAAATATATGAAAATAAATATAAAAAACATAAATACATACTAGAAAAAATGAAATACACAATAAAAAATATAAAATGTAGAAAATATATAAAAATAAATATAAAAATTAAACTAAAAATAAGAAAGATTATTTATGAATTGTATAATAATAACAACATATAAAAGGAAAAAAAATAGTATGTGAAGGATGAAAACTTATAAAGGATATATAAAAAGGGAGTCTATAAGAAGTTAAAAAGATCAAAATCTATATTGAGACCCTGTGGAGTCAAGGTCTTTAAATTATATACCCATTCCATTTCTTTACTCCTCTATGCTTATACTAAGGTATTTAGGATTTTTATTGTGTTTTGACATATATTACGGCAACGTTCTGCTAGTCTAATCGTTAGATTTCTAGTAGTCATGCCGACATATTGGAGTTCACATGGGCATTCCAATAAATACATTTTGTGTGTTACAATTAATAAAATCATTTATTGAATACGTTTTTTGTGTAATTAAAGATTTAAAAGTGGTAGTTTTTGATTTGGTAGGGCCATCTGTGCTTCTGCAAACTACACATTTAGTTAATTCCAAAAAACCTTTTGGTTTAGTTAAAAAAGAACAGGGGGAGGGGGAATATAGGGATGTGCATGGGCAAAATATTCGGTTCGGCATTCCGAAATTCGGGTCTTCGGAACTTCCGAAATTCAGGACTTCGGCACTTCGGTTCGGTTCCGCATTCCGAAATTCAGGACTTTGGCACTTCCGAAATTCAAGGCTTCGGCCCTTCGGTTTGGTTCAGCATTAGGCGGGTGGGGGCCCTAAATACCAATATGGGGGGACCTAAATTGTCCACCCTCTGGCCCCCACCCCTAAGTGGCGGGTATGGGCCCTAAATTTTGGTATTTATTGGTGGGGACCAGGGGGAAGGACTATACTAAACAACATTATTTTCCCCTAGACATGTGCAATTCATCTCGTTCCGAATGTTAATTCAGACGAATTTCTGGCAATTCGGGCATTCGGATACTTCCGAATGTTCGAATAGCTGATTTGCCGAACTCCCCTAGCATAACTATTTTGGACGTCTGGGATTTTCAGACAAGGTCGTGGGGTTAGAAACAGATAAACAATTCCAAGGAACTGAGAAGTCGTTTTTTTTATATTCCAAATTATGAACTACTTTATTACAGACAGCCATAAATAGAAAGACATGGCTTTCAAAAACATTAATTGCAGTTCAATGCAGTACACTGCAGCATATATTTTATATAATATTTGAAATCTAGCTTATATTTTTACATACACAGAGTTGAAATTATACTCCCCACCCCCAGAAAATCTGTCAATATCAAAAAAATATAACAGAAGGGCAACAGGTTATTATACATCCTTTGCTTCTCTAAATGCTCTGCAAAAATAAATATTTACAAAATAATTAAAAATAATATATATGTAAGATAAATCAGGCCAAAATAAAATTGTAAATATACAGGATCTCTGATATTTTAAACTGAAATTGTTGAAATGTTTATTTAAATGAAATGTTAAATACATTTACAACTTTAAATGTGAAGATACTAAATGATGAGTTAAGCCACATTGGCCCAATTCAATAGAATAGCATACATATTCTATTATTTAAAGTGCACATTTCCTACACATAATGACTTTGCTTATTCAGGTACAGACTTTAGTCTATTGCAATAGCAGAAGTATTAAAGTCCACCAATTTTAAAAGGGGAAGCTTACTTAAATCAGTGGTACTATGCCACTGTACCTGCAGTGGTAGCAGTAAGTAAATTAGAACAATGATACTGCACTAACTGTAATCAGATCAGACACTATGTAATCTCAGTGAATTTCATAAACTAGGAAAGTCAACAATTCTTAATCGTAGGTCTTCTGAGAGCTCTTTTGTGCGAGGCATCATTCACATCAGGCAATGCTTCTTGTGAAAAGCAAACCCAGAACTGGTGTGTTTTTTTATAGGGCAGGGTAGCTGTAACCAACACCTCCAATCTCATCTCATTGATTGGACTCCAGTTGGTTGACATCTCACTCCAATTAGCTCTTGGATATGTCATTAGTCTAGGGGTTTACATACCTTTTCCACCTGCACTGTGAATGTTTACATGGTGTGTTCAATAAAAACATGGCAACATTTCATTCTTAGTTTAAGCAGACTGTGATTGTCTATTGTTGTGACTTAGATGATGATCAGATCACATTTTATGACCAATTTGTGCAGAAATTCATATCATTCCAAAGGGTTTACATACTTTTTCTTGCAACTGTAATCTTAATTTACAGATAATATATGCATTAGATACCTATAAAGGATTTTTTTATAAATATGCAGGTATCTTTTAAAAATAATCAATGTAAAATAAAATAATAAAAAAAATATTTTTAGATTTTTTATTTTCAACCCCAATATAAACAGCTTTGTTAAACAGATTTATATACAAGTACTTATGACGAGAAATATACAGGTTTATATATATATATATATATATATATATATATATATATATATATATACATACATACATACATACATACAGGTTTAGTACAAATGCAAAGTTGTTTTTAAATTTACTATTGCCTAAGAAATCTCTGAACATATTCAGAATTTTTGTGAGCAGGAAGTAAGGACAGCAGATTGCAAAGGACACCATTACAATATTGCTTTGCTTATTGAGGTCAGAGCTTTAAAGAATAAATAAATGAATAAATAAATAAATATTCTATAGCTCGCTAGACCAATGGCTTTTAATGAACAGTTGGCACAAGACTTATAAACACTTATAAAACAGTTTGCTATACTGCACATTGTAGCTGTGACAAAATATAATACAGGGTAAAAATGCTATTTCACTGTTTAATAGACTTACCCAGTATTTAAGGACGACATGTTTCTTGCAAAGTCATCGGGACTTTGAAGGAGGTTCTAACTGCGTTTAATTCATTAATTTACTAAAGGGAAAAAAAAGAAAAAAGGTTTGTTTGTTTTTTGCAAGTGAATTTTCAGTGCAAGGTCATTTTGTGTAAACACTCTGTTTAGTTTTAAAAAGCTGTTCTATTTGTCTCGCTTTATGAACGGCCTTGTGATTAATATGCACACTAAAAAAATTGGCTTTTAGTTTCACATTATTTTACTTTAACATTCCATTGTTAATACAGGATCTAAAGTAATTTAAAGAAAGTATATTATTTGTAAAATATTTCATTTATCTATTTTGGTCCACTGTTCACTGATCTCTCAAGTCTCAGTCTGGTGTTCAAACAGTTTTTCTTATGATATGTCGTGAGTTTATAGCCAAAACTGCATATTGTTTTGTGGAAACAAATTGAAAGCCTGACATTGTAATACATGTATGGACATGCTTATAACAAAGCTTGATCCCTCTCCTCACATAGTTGATCATTAACAGGCACTTTGATTTTTTTGTGACTAAGTGGCTACTAAAAAGACTAAACATACCCCACTTTCAATACCTTGGGTTGTCTACTTTTTCAAATGGTATGCCATTATGGGGGTAATTCTCATTCCTGGGCTACCACACCGTCTCAAAGGTAACATTACTAATCTGGCAAATTTCAATTTGAAAATGGAACGTGCTATATTTGACCCTGTAACTTTCCAAAACACCATAAAACCTGTTAATGGAGGGTACTGTTGTACTCGTGAGACATCGCTGATTACAAATATGTGCATTTTTGCAGTACACCGTAACAGTATTATGACATTAACAGCTAAAATGTCAGACGGAAATACAAATTTTATTTTTAAAAAAAATCTTATTTTCTCACATTTTTTTTAATTTTATTCATAATAAATTATGTTCCATATATGAATAGTTAATGATAAATTAAAGCCCTGTTTCTACTGAAAAAAATGATATATAATAAGTGTGAGTGCACTTGTGACAGCAGTGAATTACGGTTGAACAGACATATAGCGCATATTCCAGTTTTTGTTTACGTTTTGTTTTGATCAGAACGTGTACTATTGACTCCGTCCTGAAGGGGTTAATGCCTGTGTCTTGCAGCAAAAGGAAATAGCTAAACAATGCAGATTCCTTTATATCTACTGGACATTTACTTGTAGCTTAAATCCAAGCAGTGGCCAGATTATCTGATTTTAACAATGTATCTTTACATAATTGAATCATGATAGTTAAACATCGTATGATTAGAATAACAACTGCGATAATGGATAATGTTTAAACTTTAGAAGAAAATTTAAAATGTTTTTATTAAATCAGAAATTATTCAATATTCGTTTAAGTTTGCAGAGTGGTATGATTATAATCTAATTAATATAATTAAAGTACTTCAACAGTTACAATTTAACTGAAAGACCTGCAGAAACTTTACCTCACTTATCACAAACCTTTATTTATAATGATAAACATGTTCAGTCTGCCAGAGCTAAGGACAGTCAATGGAAGGTAAAAGAGTACTATGGATTAACCCTTCCAGGTGATATCCATTATACATTTGGAAATTGATAACTTAGGTCACATATTGCAAACAGGTGAAAAGATGTCAAAGGTATCAACATCAATACCACTATATGTATTTATATTAAAATACATGTGATCAAATATTTTATTTATCTGTTTTTCAAATACCATGTTATTTGGTTTGTGATGATTAAAGGTACCTTTACCTTGTGGTATTAATAATCCTGTCACATCTATTGATTGTTTAATCAATACATCATACATATGATTATTAATTCATAGTCTGATTGTAACATATCCCCACTTCAAAAAGTTAAAGTTACAACAGATTCTGGTATTTATTATTATTTTTTTTTTTAAAAATGTGTTAAAACTAATTATACAAAGGTAGTGTTAAAATATAAATATCTTCACTATTATATCTGAGTGCTTTCTTAACTCAATATTAAATTGAATCACTTTAAACTCCACCCAACAGCTGCTGGAAAATGTACTTAAACAAATAAGGTTCATATTGTTAACCCCTTAAGGACGGAGCCAAATGAACACGTTGTTAACAAAACAAAATGTAAACAAAACCTGGCATTTGCGCTACATGTCTGTCCAACCGTAATACACCTCTTTCATAGTAAATGCACCCACCCTTATTATATATCATTTTATTCAGGGGAAACAGGGCTTTCATTTAATATCAAATATTTAGCTATGAAACATAATTTAATATGAAAAAAATGGGAGAAAATACGATTTTTTTTGATTTTTTTAGTTCTACATGACATTTTAACGGTCAGTGTCATAATACTGTTTGCTTTTACTGCAATAAAATACACATATTTGTATTCAGTAAAGTCTCACGTGTAAGACAGTACCCCCTATGTACAGGTTTTATGGCGTTTTGGGAAGTTACAGGGTCAAATATAGCACGTTACATTTGAAATTGAAATTCGCCAGATTGGTTACGTTGCCTTTGAGACTGTATAGTAGCCCAGGAATGAAATTTACACCCATAATGGCATACCATTTGCAATAGTAGACAACCCAAGGTATTGCAAATGGGGTATGTCCAGTCTTTTTTAGTAGCCATTTGGTCACAAACACTGGCCAAAGTTAGCGTTAGTATTTGTTTGTGTGAAAAATGCAAAAAAACGCCAATTTTGGCCAGTGTTTGTGACTAAGTGGCTACTAAAAAAGACTGGACATACCCTGTTTGCAATACCTTGGGTTGTCTACTATTGCAAATGGTATGCCATCATAGGGGTCATTTTCATTCTTGGGCTACCATAGGGTCTCAAAGGCAATGTAACCAATCTGGCGAATTTTAATGTGAAAAAAATGAAACGCAAGCCTTATATTTGACGCTGTAACTTTTGAAAACACCATAAAACCTGTACATGAGGGGTACTGTTGTACTCGGGAGACTTCGCTGAACACAAATATTTGTGTTTCAAAACAGTAAAAAGTATCACAGCAATAATATTGTCCGTGTAATGCTGTTTGTGCGTGAAAAATGCAAAAAACTTCACTTTTACTGGCGATATCATCGTTGTAATACATTTTACTGTTTTGAAACACTAATATTTGTGTTCAGCGAAGTCTCCCGAGTAGAACAGTACCCCCCATGTACAGGTTTTATGGTGTCTCGGAAAGTTATAGGGTTAAATATAGTGCTAGCAAATTAAATTCCCTTTACTTTCGGCATGGGTTGTCAGGCAGGTCCTGCTAATTGTAATTAATTAAGATACCTAATTATGTAAAAATAATACATAAATATATATGTAGAATTAATATATGTATATATATACATATGTTTATACAGGGAGTGCAGAATTATTAGGCAAGTTGTATTTTTGAGGATTCATTTTATTATTGAACAACAACCATGTTCTCAATGAACCCAAAAAACTCATTAATATCAAAGCTGAATATTTTTGGAAGTAGTTTTTAGTTTGTTTTTAGTTATAGCTATGTTAGGGGGATATCTGTGTGTGCAGGTGACTATTACTGTGCATAATTATTAGGCAACTTAACAAAAAACAAATATATACCCATTTCAATTATTTATTATTACCAGTGAAACCAATATAACATCTCAACATTCACAAATATACATTTCTGACATTCAAAAACAAAACAAAAACAAATCAGTGACCAATATAGCCACCTTTCTTTGCAAGGACACTCAAAAGCCTGCCATCCATGGATTCTGTCAGTGTTTTGATCTGTTCACCATCAACATTGCGTGCAGCAGCAACCACAGCCTCCCAGACACTGTTCAGAGAGGTGTACTGTTTTCCCTCCTTGTAAATCTCACATTTGATGATGGACCACAGGTTCTCAATGGGGTTCAGATCAGGTGAACAAGGAGGCCATGTCATTAGATTTTCTTCTTTTATACCCTTTCTTGCCAGCCACGCTGTGGAGTACTTGGACGCGTGTGATGGAGCATTGTCCTGCATGAAAATCATGTTTTTCTTGAAGGATGCAGACTTCTTCCTGTACCACTGCTTGAAGAAGGTGTCTTCCAGGAACTGGCAGTAGGACTGGGAGTTGAGCTTGACTCCATCCTCAACCCGAAAAGGCCCCACAAGCTCATCTTTGATGATACCAGCCCAAACCAGTACTCCACCTCCACCTTGCTGGCGTCTGAGTCGGACTGGAGCTCTCTGCCCTTTACCAATCCAGCCACGGGCCCATCCATCTGGCCCATCAAGACTCATTTCATCAGTCCATAAAACCTTAGAAAAATCAGTCTTGAGATATTTCTTGGCCCAGTCTTGACGTTTCAGCTTGTGTGTCTTGTTCAGTGGTGGTCGTCTTTCAGCCTTTCTTACCTTGGCCATGTCTCTGAGTATTGCACACCTTGTGCTTTTGGGCACTCCAGTGATGTTGCAGCTCTGAAATATGGCCAAACTGGTGGCAAGTGGCATCGTGGCAGCTGCACGCTTGACTTTTCTCAGTTCATGAGCAGTTATTTTGCGCCTTGGTTTTTCCACACGCTTCTTGCGACCCTGTTGACTATTTTGAATGAAACGCTTGATTGTTCGATGATCACGCTTCAGAAGCTTTGCAATTTTAAGAGTGCTGCATCCCTCTGCAAGATATCTCACTATTTTTGACTTTTCTGAGCCTGTCAAGTCCTTCTTTTGACCCATTTTGCAAAAGGAAAGGAAGTTGCCTAATAAATATGCACACCTGATATAGGGTGTTGATGTCATTAGACCACACCCCTTCTCATTACAGAGATGCACATCACCTAATATGCTTAAATGGTAGTAGGTTTTCGAGCCTATACAGCTTGGAGTAAGACAACATGCATAAAGAGGATGATGTGGTCAAAATACTCATTTGCCTAATAATTCTGCACTCCCTGTATATATATGTATATATCTATATAATTTAAAAAAAATATTTTTATTTATATATAGGTATATATATATAGAGATATATACGTATATATTTATGTATATAGATATATATATTATTTTGTTCTACGTGTATTTTGATATATATATATATATATATATATATATATATATTAATTTCACAATACAGTTAGAACGAAATAACACACATCTATATATTTTTTAATTATTTATTTTTAATTATTTTTGTAATTTTATTTTTTAACGTATTTACATTTTAATTTTTTTTATAATATATATAAATATATATATAACAATAATTATATATATATTTAATCAGTATCAGTCTACGTGTAATTTGATATTAATATATATATATATAATTATATATATATTAATAGTAAAATACACCTAGATGGTGTACATGTGTGTATGTAGATGTGTATTTATATACTTAGATCATATATATATAATATATGATCTAAGTATATATAATTTTTTTTTTTACACCATTAAATTTATTTTAATTTTATTTTCAGCCAGCAGGGGGACCACCTGTCATTACAGGCAGCCCCCCTGCTGGCAATACAGAAGCCAGCTATCCCCGGCCATGTGATTGTGGGGTCATCACTAGGACCCCACTCTCACACGGCCGGGGGGCTTCCTGGAGGACGGACGTGCCGCGGGGGCTCCCTGGGAGTCCCCCCCCACCGCGATCGCCGGCGTGGCACCGCCGGCGACCGGGTAAGTACCGAAAGACCGGAGGGCGTACTATTACGCCCGGCGGCGTTTAGAGCCGCCTATGATAGGGCGTAATAGTACGCCCTCCGGTCTAAAGGGGTTAAGCATCAAATCTCCCAAACTTTTCCACAATGGCTGTCAGATCTTGGTAAAAATGGTTTTAAGACAATTTTTGTGTGTTTCTGGTATTTTAAGCCACTAATAGCTGTAGTTATTATATTTACTAATTATAACTTAGGGAATAAGTCTTCCTAACAGGACAAAGAAAGATGAATAAATGTCATGTTTCCAATTATCAACTATTCTAAATTCATTGAGAGATTTTGAAAAAAAGTATTTTTAACATTTAACCCCTTAAGGACCACACTTCTGGAATAAAAGGGAATCATGACATGTCACACATGTCATGTGTCCTTAAGGGGTTAAAGAGAATGTAATTTTAACAAAGGCGGTAAATACTTTGCTGCTTAGTGATGTCGCGAACGGTGAACGCGAACTTCCGCAAATGTTCTCGAATGGGCGAACCGCCATAGACTTCAATAGGCAGTCGAATTTTAAAACCCACAGGGACTCTTTCTGGCCACAATAGTGATGGAAAAGTTGTATCAAGGGGACTAACACCTGTACTGTGGCATGCCGGAGGGGGATCCATGGCAAAACTCCCATGGAAAATTACATAGTTGATGCAGAGTCTGGTTTTAATCCATAAAGGGCATAAATCACCTAACATTCCTAAAGTGTTTGGAATAACGTGCTTTAAAACATCAGGTATGATGTTGTATCGATCAGGTAGTGTAAGGGTTACGCCCGCTTCACAGTGACAGACCAAATTCCCCGTTCAATGCACCGCAAACCTAATTAAGCGGTTTAGGCGGCCGCCTAAGGCCTCGCGCTGGCTGGGGCCTCGCGGCCGCCTAAACCGCCTTATGGCAGACTGTCAGGTCCTCGGTCAGTGACCGAGGCCCTGACACCAGGAGGGGGCCCGGCGGCTTGTCCAGTATGCCGCCGGGTGCGAGGCCCCTCCTGGCTGCCCGGCCACCATCGCAGACACAGGTCTGCAGCTCCGCTGTGAGCAGAGCTGCAGACCATGTGTCTCGCGAGAATTGGCCAATCAGAGCGTTGCCGCGGGCTACTGCGGCAACACTCTGATGGTCTCGCGATATTACACGGTCTGCAGCTCTGTGGAGCTGCAGACCGGAAGAAGTGGCCACTGGACCACCAGGGAAGAGAAGGTATGCTCCCTCACCACCCTCAGCCTCCCCCCACCAGCCTCACCACCCTCAGCCTCCCCCCACCAGCCTCACCACCCTCCCTCAGCAGCCTCCCCACCCCCCACCAGCCCACCACCCTCAGCCTCCCCCCCACCAGCCTCACCACCCTCCCCAGCCTCCCCCCTCAGCCTTCCCCCCACCAGCCTCACCACCACCCTCAGCCTTCCCACCAGCCTCACCACCACCCTCAGCCTTCCCACCCCCCCACCAGCCTCACCACCACCCTCAGCCTCCCCATCTGAAGCTAAGCTGAAGGAGGATGGTGCGTCAAGGTTCCAAGCGGAAGCTGTAGAAGATTGGGTGTCCTGTGTTAGCCAGTCAACTATGTCCTCAGAACTTTTCGAGTTCAGGGTACGTGGCCTCTGAACACTGGGCATTATTCTAGGGCCAAAGGGAATCACAGCACCACGACCACGACGGCCCCTGCGGGGTGGCCTGCCTCTGCCTGTCATTTTTTTCGATTAGTTGTACTATGCATGAAAGCTACTGTGACGCTTGCAGACAACTAACTGCTATTCAATCAAAATCGTATATTTTTTTTTTTTAAATGTACACTACTGTTACACCAGATATGAGTTGCACTGGTGTGACACTGTGCCCTGGCAGGCCTTGAAATGCACACGCATGAAGGAAACTGACTGCTATTATATTACAGTCCAAAAAGTTTTTTTTTTTTTAAATGCAAGCTATTGGGACACCAGTGAGTGAGTGGTGGCACTGGGCAGGCCCTGAAACGCACACTCGTGAAGGAAACTGACTGCTATTATATTACAGTCCAAAAAGTTTTGTTTTTTTTAAATGCAAGCTATTGGGACACCAGTGAGTGAGTGGTGGCACTGGGCAGGCCCTGAAACGCACACTCGTGTAGGAAACTGACTGCTATTATATTACAGTTAAAAAAGTTATTTTTTTTTTTTAAATGCAAGCTATTGGGACACCCAGAGGTGACTTTATGAGGCCTTAGGCGAAACTCAAACATGAGGCCCCACTAACAAAAAAGTGTCACATATACACATTGATGCACAGTTTACCTGTGTATGTGCCTGAGAGTGTGTCTGACAGAGAGTATCCTTGTGTGTGAATGTATGTCTATGTGAGCATGTTTGCGTTTTTGTCTGAGACCCTATGTCTATGGGCAGCTGCTTGAAGTGTGTTGTGTGTATGGGGGGTGATGGTGAGAAGGAGAGGCGGGTGATGGTGAGAGGCGGGTGATGGTGACAGGGAGGTGATGGTGACAGGGAGGTGATGGTGACAGGGAGGTGATGGTGGGGAGGTGAGGCCATGGTAATGTGAGTGAGGGGGGTAACGTGAGAAGGAGGAGGGGAGGTAATGTGAGAAGGAGGAGGGTAATGTGAGAGGAGGAGGAGGGGGGTAATGTGAGAAGGAGGCGGGTAATGTGAGGAGGGGGGAAATGTGAGAAGGAAGGGGGTAATGTGAGAAGGAGGAGGGTGGGTAATGTGAAAAGGATGAGGGGGGTAATATGAGAAGGAGGAGGGGGTAATGTGAGGAGGAGTGATGTGAGAACGATGGGGGTGTTGGTGAGGGGGGGTTGATGCTGAGGGTGGTGGGGGGTGAGGGGGTGATGCTGAGGGTAGTGGGGGGAAGATACGGACCAATGTGTAGATGGTGTTTGTAAGAACACAGTATTATTAGAAATAAGTGGTGTGCTCACCTGGTCCTGAGCCTGTGGGTCCCGGCTCTAGGTATATAGGTATTGTGCCAATTTGAATGGGGATGGCACTACCCCTGGGAAGATACTCTTGAGGTTTCTGAAAAAAAGGACTTAAAAGGATCTTAAATATAAAATAATAAATGTATTCACGTATAAAACAAAAAATAAAAACAATAATGATAGAGAACGTCCTTAATAAAAAGTCCTTTAAAATAGCCAATACGCGTTTCACTCCTTGCTGTGGAGCTTCCTCAGTCAGCTGTGGTGTTTGGTGGTGATGCTGAGGGTGGTGGGGGGTGAGGGTGGGGGGTGGTGATGCTGAGGGTGGTGGGGGATCAAAGATCAAAGATGCTGGGAGCATAAAAACCTAAAGACTGTTGGAGAACTTTAGTTTACTAATTTAAGGAAGAAATGCTCTACAATGCCCACAGTTTAATGAAGAGGGTGTCATGGGCAAATGCAAATATTGTATTCCTCAAACTGTGTACTTTGTCTTTAAGAGATATTGCAAACTGACAATGTGTTAGAAATGGAACATATTGTTTTTCATACATGTTTCTTTAAGCAATAACCTTTTACCTACTTTCAGTGCATAATATGTTTACGCCATTTAGTCTCAGACGAAATACAATTACAATAATGCATAAACAAGCTTCAAGGCTGTGCTACGACTCTTTCAGTACATAATATAATACAGTAACCCTAAATTGATAAGGATGTTCAGACTTTAAGATGCCAACTTATCCTAAGTCTATGACGTGTGCACCCTTATGTTTTAGTTATGGCCTTGTATGTTTGCCAAGTTAAGGGAGGTCCTAAAATGAATAAAGTAAAAGAAGTGTTACTTTTTCATATAAGAACTACGGTAACCTTAAAATGAAGACACCTAAGGTATAAATATGTTTACCTTTTAAATGTTAACAAAGAGAGGAGAGATTTGGAGGCAGACTTATAATGACAGAGAAGCAGACATGATGACATGTTCAGGAGGGTATGTTATTCTATTAATAATATTTGCAAGCATATAGTTTAATCTTATCTATACTCTGCTATAAATTTTGGTTTTGGATAGTTATTTAGGGCATTTTGGAACAGAAAGGAAACTATGGAGGGACTTAGCTTTATGGCTGTTTCGTGTACAGTCTATTACTGCCTATACATATTCAGCTAGCGACCTATCAGGTAGTTTTTATACTATGCGTTATTGTGCTTAGCTGTTTTATTTTTTGTTGGCAATCTTATAATACTGATCAGGTTGAAATCATATCCTCACAAAGCTCTTGTTCTATTTTTCTAGATAGTGACCCTAAAGTCGTATGTATAATTAATGAATACCAATCAAAGAATACCTCCTTTTACAGAGGAATGTGTATAACAGAGTGGTTTTAACAGTGAAATCCAAGCTGCTCAATACACTTATGTGGAAATATCCTCTATTCCACAAAACAAAATTGAAATTATTAGTGCGGTGTAAGTGATAAAAGACTTATACCAGTAAGTGGAGCGCTTTTAGTACATATAGCTTACCAAATGGTTTCTCATTCAATAGTAGAATACAAAGTGCATGTCAAGAGAGAAATATAAAAGATACAATATAGTGCAGATGGTTTTAAAATAAAATAAAATTATAATGGTGGTGTCTTGATAAATGGAACACTCACATTTTAGGGAGCCTGTCTATAGAAATACTGGCTCTGTACTCTGGCTTGTGTGCTTTTTTTGGGGAAGCACCACCCGTCTCCTTCGATGTGGGGTATTTCTCAAAGATAAAAATAGGAGAAGCAGACCAATGTGTAGATGGTGTTTGTAAGAACACAGTATTATTAGAAATAAGTGGTGTGCTCGCCTGGTCCTGAGCCTGTGGGTCCCGGCTCTAGGTATATAGGTATTGTGCCAATTTGAATGGGGATGGCACTACCCCTGGGAAGATACTCTTGAGGTTTCTGAAAAAAAGGACTTAAAAGGATCTTAAATATAAAATAATAAATGTATTCACGTATAAAACAAAAAATAAAAACAATAATGATAGAAAAAGTCCTTAATAAAAAGTCCTTTAAAATAGCCAATACGCGTTTCACTCCTTGCTGTGGAGCTTCCTCAGTCAGCTGTGGTGTTTGGTCCTCTAGATCTTCCATTTTAAATGATTATTGGGGTCCTCCCCTTTAATGGCTGCAGTCCATATTATCCAATCATATTAATGGTTACATTTCCTTCATATAATATATTCTCTTTAATTGGACCTGCTGATTGGCGCCTTTTTTCTCCTCAAATATCATTGGTGAACTGTGTTTGGCGGAAGTTATCCACTTGCGTCTGGGTGGTTGGCAGAAATGACGTCACGGACCCACGTGATCATCATTGCCCCGCCACCCGGAAGTTTGTTGGCCCTTCCGTCATGGCGCACGTTCCTCCTGCATGAAGGTAGGGGGGAGGGAGCAGTGCCTGCCCACTCCAGCATTATCCGCCTGTAGGGCGTGATGGAGTGCTACTAGGCTCCTACCCCCGGTCTGCAGCAGAAGATACGGCAGGAGAGAAAGTGAATTAGATGGGGGGAGAGAGGAAAAGAGAAACCCTCTGGGCAACCTAATGGTACAATGTGATGGATTACATTGAAAGCAAAGTGCAGTAGAAGTGCATAAAAATTGAGTAGCAATAACTTAATGCCCGTAATAATCTTATTGTGAAAGTTATAGTGATATAAAAGTGATATAGAAATAGGGCTATTTTGAGTGGTATTCATGAGTATTAATAAATATGGATATGAATAAATCCCAATCATAAAAAATAAAAATAGAAATAGAAATGTAAATATAAATGTATAAAAATGTATGGAAATTAAATGAAATATGAAAAGTAAAAAATGAAAAATGAATAAAAAAATATATTGGATGAATAGATTAATAAAAAAGGGGAACTGAAAAATAAAAATAAATATAAAAATAAATATAAATATAAAAATAAAAATAAATATAAAATTAAAATGAAAAAAAAATAAATAATACATAATGAAAGGAACTAAAAAATAATATAAATTAGGGTATAGGAAAAAGAAAATTTTTTTAAAAATGGGAAGGATTGGTGAATGCTGTGTAGTGAGTATAGTGCTTGATAAAACATACTTGTGAATTGGAAGGAGGGGGGGATTTTTTGTATAGTTTAAATGAAGTGGCAGAGTTCGAAGTCTATATGCAAACCCTGGGGTTTTAAGGTCCCAAGGTTGAATATCCACTTCATCTCACTCTGTCCCAGTAATTTTAAAAAGTCTCCTCCTCGCCAATTGCCTTTTACCCTCTGTATTCCCATAAATTTGAGTAGTGTGGGATCGCTCTTGTGAACTATGGAAATATGGTGGGATACGCTGTGTGCCTCAAATTTTTTCTTTATATTTCTAATATGTTCTTCTATTCTAATATATAATTTGCGCTTGGTGCGGCCCACATATTTAAGACCGCATGGGCATTCCAGCAAATATACTATATTGTTGGAATGACAAGTTATAAGGTCTTTGATTTGGAATTCTTCTTTATTATTAAAGTTCCTAAATTTTGTAATGTGTCTTTTTTTATTATTCGTGTTTCTACATGCTAGGCATGTGCCGCATCCAAAAAAGCCCTTTTCTTTGTCCAAGAAGGTAGTGGGCTTAGTTTTTTAAAATGATTTTTTACCAACAGTCTATTTAAGTTAGCTGCTCCCCTGAATACTACTTTGGGTTTGGGTGGTAGAATTTGTGTTAAGGTATCGTCCTGTAGTAGGATAGGCCAGTTTTTTGTTCAAAATTTTTTTGAGTGTTTTATTATAGCTGTAATTACATATTATGGGTAGATGAATTTGTTCAGTGTTTTCTTTTTTCTCTTTTTCTTTTAGTAAAGTGCTCTGTGAAATTTTTGAGACCTGTGCCAGTGTCTGTTTTAATTTATCTTCCTCATAACCCTTCTCTAACAGGTCTGAAATTAATTTGTTTGCTTGTTCTTTGAAAATGTTCTCATCTGTGCAATTTCTTCTAATGCGTATAAGTTGAGACTTGGGGATGCCTTGAAGCCATTGAGAAAAGTGACAACTGGAAGTGTGGATAAAATTGTTGACATCCACATCTTTGAAATGAGTTTTTGTCTTAATTTGGTCGTTGTCTATAAAAATGTCTAGATCTAAAAAAGTTACACTTTGTTTACTAAAATTGGTTGATAAAACAATACCCCACTCGTTGTTATTGAGTTGGTTTAAAAAGGTATGAAGGGTGGTTTCAGTGCCCTTCCAAATAAAAAATAGGTCATCGATGTAGCGGCGATAGGTCACCAGGCCCTCCACCCAGCCATCGTTCTGTTGTATATGTTGGCGTTCCCAATCGGCCATGAACAGATTTGCATAGCGGGGTGTGAACCTGGTGCCCATTGCCGTGCCATGTGGCTGTAGATAAAAAGTATCGTTGTACCAAAAATAGTTACTCGTTAAAATCAGCAATATTGCTGAATGCCCATGCGGTCTTAAATATGTGGGCCGCACCAAGCGCAAATTACATATTAGAATAGCGTATCCCACCATTTTTCCATAGTTCACAACAGCGATCCCACACTACTCAAATTTATGGGAATACAGAGGGTAAAAGGCAATTGACGAGGAGGGGACTTTTTGAAATTACTGGGACAGAGGGAGATGAAGTGGATATTCAACCTTGGGACCTTAAAACCCCAGGATTTGAACATAGACTTCGAACTCTGCCACTTCATTTAAACTATACAAAAAATCCCCCCTCCTTCCAATTCACAAGTATGTTTTATCAAGCACTATACTCACTACACAGCATTCATTATTCCTTCCCATTTTTTTAATTTTTTTCTTTTTCCTATACCCTAATTTATATTATTTTTTTAGTTCCTTTCATTATGTATTATTTTTTTTTATTATTTTTCATTTTAATTTTATATTTATTTTTATTTTTATATTTATATTTATTTTTATATTTATTTTTATATTTATTTTTCAGTTCCCCTTTCTTATTAATCTATTCATCCAATATATTTTTTTATTCATTTTTCATTTTTTACTTTTCATATTTCATTTAATTTCCATACATTTTTATACATTTATATTTACATTTCTATTTCTATTTTTATTTTTTATGATTGGGATTTATTCATATCCATATTTATTAATATTCATGAATACCACTCAAAATATCACTTTAAGAAATGCCTATTCATCAAAAGCGTTTCTATATCACTTTTATATCACTATAATTTTCACAATAAGATTATTACGGGCATTAAGTTATTGCTACTCAATTTTGATGCACTTCTACTGCACTGTGCTTTCAATGTAATCCATCACATTGTACCATTAGGTTGCCCAGAGGGTTTCTCTTTCCCTCTCTCCCCCCGTCGAATTCACTTTCTCTCCTGCCGTATCTTCTGCTGCAGACCGGGGGGAGGAGCCTAGTAGCACTCCGGCACGCCCTAAAGGCGGATAATGCCGGAGTGGGCAGGCACTGCTCCCTCCCCCCTACCTGCATGCAGGAGGAACGTGCGCGATGACGGAAGGGCCAACAAACTTCCGGTTGGCGGGGCAATGACGATCACGTGGGTCCGTGACGTCATTTCCGCCAACCATCCAAAGTAAGCGGATAACTTCCGCCAACCACAGTCCACCAATGAAATTTGAGGAGAAAAAAGGCGCCAATCAGCAGGTCCAATTAAAGAGATACACACTGAATATATTATATGAAGGAAATGTAACCATTAATATGATTGGACAATATGGACTGCAGCCATTAAAGGGGAGGTCCCCAATAATCATTTAAAATGGAAGATCTAGAGGACCAAACACCACAGCTGACTGAGGAAGCTCCACAGCAAGGAGTGAAACGCGTATTGGCTATTTTAAAGGACTTTTTATTAAGGACTTTTTCTATCATTATTGTTTTTATTTTTTGTTTTATACTTGAATACATTTATTATTTTATAATTAAGATCCTTTTAAGTCCTTTTTTCGGAAACCTCAAGAGTATCTTCCCAGGGGTAGTGCCATCCCCATTCAAATTGGCACAATACCTATATACCTAGAGCCGGGACCCACAGGCTCAGGACCAGGTGAGCACACCACTTATTTCTAATAATACTGTGTTCTTACAAACACCATCTGCACATTGGTCTGCTTCTCCTATTTTTATCTTTGAGAAATACCCCACATCGAAGGAGACGGGCGGTGCTACCCCAAAAAAAGCACACAAGCCAGAATACGGAGCCAGTGTTTCTATATACAGGCTCCCTAAAATGTGAGTGTTCCATTTATCAAGACACCACCATTATAATTTTATTTTATTTTAAAATCGTCTGCACTATATTGTATCTTTTATATTTCTCTCTTGACATGCACTTTGTATTCTACTATTGAATGAGAAACCATTTGGTAAGCTATATGTACTAAAAGCGCTCCACTTACTGGTATAAGTCTTTTATCACTTACACCGCACTAATAATTTCGTATGTATAATTAGTCTAGTGAAGGCTACATTTTGTATATTAATGTCTCTTTGTTAATTCTATTTAGATCATTTTGCACAACAATAGCAACACAAAATGTTTTAATATGTGTTATAGATCATTTTTGTGCAACTTGATAGATCTCAAATGCCGGTAACAAGAGGCCAGGGCCGGACTGGCCCACCGGGATACCGGGAAATTTCCCGGTGGGCCGTCGGCACCTGGGGCCGGCCCTTTAAATACTGCAGCCGCCTGAGCGCTCTATGAAGAGCGGTCAGGCGGCTGCAGCTTCTCCCCTGTAGCATGGCCGAGCTGCACTCCGGTCCGCGGTGGCCGGCCGGAGTGATAGGAAGGAGCACACAGTGTGCACTGAGTGTGCACTTCCTGTCAGTCCGGCCGGTGACAGGAAACAGAAACTCCTGTTCCGCGCGGAGTTTCTGTTTCCTGTAACCGGCCGGACTGACAGGAAGTCCACACTGAGTGTGCACCTTCCTATCACTCCGGCCGGCCACCGCGGACCGGAGTGCAGCTCGGCCACGCTACAGGGGAGGGGGTAAGAAGAGAGGGAGGAGGGGGGAATAAAAAGAGGGGAGGGGGGGAATAAGATGGGGTGGGAATAAAAAGAGGGGGGGAATAAGAAGAGGGGTGGGAGGGGAATAAGAAGAGGGGAGGGAGGGAATAAGATGAGGGGAGGGGGGAAGAAGAAGGGGGGGAATAAGAAGAGGGGAGGGAGGGGAATAAGAAGAGGGGAGGGAGGGAATAAGAAGAAGGGGCAGCTCTATAGGACAGGGGCCAAGACAGGGAGCTCTTTCACACTACGCGCGCACACACACACACACAGTGCATCCCTATACATACACAGAAACACAACATGCTTCCCTTACACACAGAGAAACACACAATGCATCCATTACACACACAATGCAACCCTTACACGCAAAGACAATGCATCCTTTGCACACATACACAGAAACAGACAATGCAAACCCGTACACACGCATGCAAACACACACACTTCTTTTCTTACATACACACAGAAACACAATGCATCTCATGCACACACATACAGACACACACCTTGCATCCCTTATGCATACAAACACAGATTCACACAATGCATCCCTTACACACAACCAGAAACACATAATACATCCCTTATACACAAATACACACTGCTTCCACTACACACAAACACACTGCATCACCTGCACAAACTGGTAACCCTAAACACTACATACCATAAGCACACATATTAGATCCTCTACAATAACACATAACACATCCCCTACACACTCCACTCCCTGTGAGCGAACTCATGGGTGGGTGGAACTTATGAGTGGGCCTTATGGGCATACTCACCGTCAGGCCCTGGGGCCCAGACCTTGAGCTGTGTAAGGGGCCCCCCAAAAATTGAGCTGCTTCCAATTCTCCCAGAACATTGAATTTTGTGACCACAGTTGCAAACAGCCTCCAGAGATCCTGTTCTACACCAGACCAGTGGAGCCAAACTGCAGCCCATCATCATCCTCATCTGCTTGTAAGTAGGCAATCTAGTATATTATTAGTGACACTAATCTATAATTTACCTCACATTAAAGGGACACTATAGCTTAATGAAGTGGTTCTGGTGTCTATAGCTGGTCCTTGCAGGCTTTTTAATGTAAACATACACTGTGTGCAGCACTGGCGTTAGTTCATATGGCAGATCATATGGGTGGGGCATTGTGATGTGACATGTGGGGGCAGCAAATTTTTATTTTGTCTAGGGCGGCAAAAATCCTTGCACCGGCTCTGATCCTGGGCAGGTGCACCAGTCTACTTGACTGGTTTTGCCCCCCAGGCCTAAGGCTGCCAGCCCTCCCCTGGCCGCTGGGGAGGTCTTTTGGCGGCCGCTGGCGGACTTGTCCTGGCGGCCGCTGGCGGACTTGTCCTGGCGGCCGCTGAGGGAGCTGCGCTGGCTCTGCTCCCCAGCACGCAGCTGAATGAGACCGGCGCCGGAATATGACGCCATATTCCGGCGCCAGTCTCATTCAGCAGCGCGCGAGGGCGGGAGGGCACTAACACAGGAAGCACCTCTAGTGACCGTCTGAGTGACTGTCACTAGCAGTGTCACTTTGAAGCAATGTAAACACTGCCTTTTGTCTGAAAAGTCAGTGTTTACGTTGAAAAGCCTGTAGGGACATGCTATAGACACCAGTACCACCACATTAAGCTGTGTGTGTGCGTCTGCTAGTGAGTGAGCTTGCTTGCATGCGTGTGCCTGCTAGTGAGTGAGCTTGTGTTTTTATGTCAATGAGCTGATGTATATCAGTAAGATTGTTTGTCTATGAGGCTGTGTATCAATGAGCTTGTGTGTGTCACTGAAATGTCAGTGAAATTGCCTGTGTCTGCATGTGCGTATGCTTACTGTATAATTAAACGTTTTACCCTGAAAGGACCAATATTTTATATTAAGAAAAAGCAATATATATATATATATATATATATATATATATATATATATATTACTCAATCATCTGTCCTGGCAAGACATAGCCTTACATATTACACGCGACAATATATGGCGCAGTGACTTATGGGGCTGGCACAATTTTTTTTTCCAGGGCTGCTTTGTATCCCCAGTCCGGCCCTGCAAGAGGCCACATGGTTTATTCTGCCTGTGCACCAGTGTCTAGCATTTTAGACTAGCTCCATTGCAAGTGATACAGACTTTCATTTTTTTTTGCTTGCTGGTGATGGTTATAGTATACAGGTCCCCACCTAATTTTCTCACTATCTGTCATTTAGCAGCTTCCTATATTCTACTACCCCTTCTACCCATCAGATTTGATTCTTAGTGAATTAGATGTGGTGTGATTTTTTAATTTTAGACTTATGTTATTTAATACAATATGTTTTTAACTTTATGTACATATTTGTTTGCAAACCCAAGTAACTGTATTGTGTCCTCTGGACTTAATGTCCTTGGACCACTCCAGTGCTCATTTTTGAAAATTTCTAGGGTTACCCCCTATCATAAGTTCTTTTGACACACTACAGGTCCCTTTTGTATGGGACATCTTCTCTGTGCTTCCAAGACAATCCTTATTTTATATTGTATTCTCTAATTATTTATACATTTTAAATAGAGGATCATATACTAACTATATAAAATTATCTGTATGGTTAGCCGTGCTAAGTTCTATGCTTTAAGACTTTATAGTGGTAAATAGGGGAACCAGCTGCGGTTACAGGAGGACCCCCCTTTTCATTTAGATCCCACACCCACCACTCATGGGTGGGGCCAAGAGGGGGTGCAATAGCCTCCCTCCCCTATTGTCTTTTAGGGCCTCCACCAATCGCTCATGGGTGGGAGTCAGGGGGGACCCTATGTCCCCTGTTTAGTTGCATCGCCCATACGCACGGGACTTTCTGACTAATTAATGAATAGACAAAATTCCCATCCGATTTTTGGACAATAGCAAATGCCCCAGTGTTAACTGGGCATATGCAGGAATGTTACAGCACTACCTAGTTTGGGCAGATGATGTGTCCCACAGGGACTTCATCTGCTCACACAAAGATGGCAGCGCCCAGGACCTAGGTCCAAGCACAAAATTAAGATTAAAAAAAATAGGTAATATGGGGGGCTTAAGGGCATTTGGGGGTAACTAGGGGTGCAATTAGATGTAGTGGAGTAGAAAAAAGTGATTCGGCCATGACAGTGCCACTTTAACATTGAGGTATGTATGTTGTCATATTGTGCTTGTACTTTTTATGGGTGCTGCAGTTACTTTATAATGTTGTGTTTGTGCATATATGGCCTGTTATATATATTAACTGTATATGTTCATATGTAGTTGGTGGTAATGTGTATCATTCCTATGAATGTGGACTGTGTATAGCTGCTGCTTGTGTAATTGTGTGTGAATAATATGTCACATTGTGTGCTTGGTGGTGTGTGTATGTTTGGAGCTGATTGTGGTATTGCATGTGAGAAGCTGATTGTGGGGTTGTGTGTGTATGTGGATTGTCAGTGGTGCAGCTCTCTGTATATCTAGCAGTGTGGATAGCATCCCTGGGGTTCAGTGGAGAAGGGACTGGCCAGATATTGATCTATGGCATGAGCTGCGATAGCTGCTGTGGGCTGCACTACCCCAATGCAGATTCCTGTTCACAAGTGCTGCAGTGCGTAAACTGAGTATTGTCCCTAACCAACTGCAACCATTGCTCTAACACATATCTGGGTTCCACTTGGACTTCTGATAGGCAAGAGCCTGTTCAGCTCTGGCAGCTTTGAGTGCTGTGCAAAGGCAACTTAATTGACATGCATGCCACATGTGCCATAGGTTGCTGACCCCTACTTTAGATAAATGAAAATAAGTCTGTACTGAGGGATTTAACATAGTAAAAGAATATTTAATAGGAAACACGGATACAACAGGAAAGTTGTAATTTCATAGACAAAGATGATGAAAATAGGTTAAATTTGAATTTCGATAAGTTGATGTCAGCAAATCAACACCTTTTGACTCAGGCAAGGATATTTGTGACCATATGTAAATCGGGAGAGAAGGTGGAGCACATTAAATGTCCCTAATGATTATATAAAACAATGTTAATGATTTTATAAAACAATGAAGAGAGAGAGAGTGAGGGCTAATAGTGTAGTAAGTCTCTGTTTTAGTGATAAATAAGGAATAGGATGTGCACGTACAATTTCAACTAGAATCCAGCCCCACTTCAGTGTTTGGGGGGTATGATCCCCACCTAAGGATATTGTGCAGTCTTGTGTATCCAGTAGTTATTCCTTATAAGAGATCCGATTACATAAAAGGAGAATGAGATAAAATAATATAGTATAGTACATTAGAGATAAAATTCCAGAGGTAAGGAAGTATATCGGGTAAAGCATGGAGTGGTATGATCCCCACTCTAGGATACGTAGGTGGTGCAAATCCTCTCCATACATATATAAAAAGAATAAAAATATATAGTGCACACCATTATGTGAAAGTGTAAAAACAAATAAAAACGTACTTACATGGAATAGAGCAATATCAGATTGCTCAATCCTAGGCACGTAGAAGGTTTAAATCCCCACCAAGGATATAAGGATACAGAAGCAGGCAGCAGTGGTAAGGTTGGCATAAAAAAAAATTTATAAAAACAATAAAAGTATAAAATAAAAATAATATAAAAGCAATGTTCAATTGCACACTAACGCATTTCACCATAAAGTGGACTTTATCAAAGTTTATTGATACGTATTGATTGATTGTATTAATATTAAAAAATTGTACGTGCAGATCGTGTTCCTTTTTTATCACTAAAGAAAGACACAAAGACACATACTACACTATTAGCCCTCGCTCTCTCTCTCTATTTGTCATTTCATAAAATCACTAAGGACATGTAAGGTGTTCTACCTACTCTTCTGATTTACCTGTCACTTGTTCAACCGGAAAAGAGAGATGCTGGATTTGGTTGTTGAGCTGCCAATTGGACTATATCATTCTCCTTTTCTTCATTTTTGTAACCATACAGAGAGTCAAAGTATAGTTAGTATAGCTTTACTTCAACCCTAATATAATTTTTTTTTAGCTGTTATTAACAGACTAATGTTTGGGTTAGTATTTCCTTAAATTGCTTAATAATTAGATTGCCAATACAGGATTTTTGCTTTTCAATACCTTTTTTGCATTACTTTTGTACGCTAAATCCATTATTGCTCTAATTACAATCAACCTCACTTGAAGTTTCATAAAAATGCTAACATGAAGTTGAATCAATCTGTTTCTCAGTTTCACTGAAGATCTCATTATTTTATTCTTTGTATAACTACCTCTTCTATAAGTGCTATTAATGTTCCAATTATTTAAATGGTTAAGGAGCTTTCAAAGTGTAAAATAATTGCTTATTCACAAAATAACTGAGTTGCTGTTGAAGTGTAACTGTTGATTTTTACCTTCAAAACACAACCAGGATTATGTGCAACTAATTGAGCTACTCCTAAAATAAAACATGGCCCAATCAGTTTAATTTGTGATATTTATTAAAATTAACCACATGATGCCTTTTTAGAATGATACAGATAAGCCTTGATGTGAAAATATTGTAGACAGTGAAATAAAAATCAATTCAAGACGACCCAGCTAATCAACTATTTCAGACATGTTAGTGTTATATTTAACAATATGTTTATTTCATCTGCAATAAAATTCATAATTATTTTTTGTTCTGATGCAGTTGTCACATATGGTCATACCAAAATAGTCACCACAACCGTTTTGCAAATGCAGTAATCCACTCCTTTTTTATTTCCAATACTTTTATACATGTTCCTTTCCGGTGTAAACCATTTGATAACTTCAGGACAGATGATATGTCAGAACTCTTGTGAAATCACGATTTGCCTAACACTTTATCTTAAAGTGGTAAAATAAATATGGCATCTCATTTTTCTTTTGTAAATACACAATGCATCATAACCCCATCGAAATCATCAATAGGTGTTAACTGGTAGATCATCAAAAACGTGCTGCTAGCTGATAAAAGTAATGCAATTTTATTTGTAGTTACAATAAACATATGGATTCTGTCTCGACACAAAGGTTGTATTTGCTACAAAATGAAACAGAATTATTGTTTTCATCAATTCATTTAGAGTACAATCTAGCAAATCCATTTTTACAATGAGAGAGATTTGCTTTGTCATTACGAACGCAGGCACACTGTGAAAGTATTGTTACATTTATTGCAGACAAACTCACTCTATTGCACTTGTAATATGTTTTGTCTTGTGACATTCAAATAGCATTTCTTCTGTGTTTCTGCTGATGGCTAAAAAAATACATTATTTTTGAATCCTCAAATATATGAAAAAGGCATTTAGAGAATAAAATAAATTACAATGTGCTTCTTGTGTCTACTGGACTCAGGAATTTTTTAAGTCTTTTTTTTAATCTTCTATTGAAAGGGGTTATTTTTTAAATGCTAAAAAAAATATATATAGAAAGAAACAGTGTTTCTTTCCTAGCCATCTTTGGTTTTACATACATATATATATATATATATATATATATATATATATATATATATATATATATATATATATATATATATATAAAAAATATATATATATATATATATATATATATATTCCATGAAAATAATGAGAGCACTCGCTTGAATTTCAATCAAAAAAGTGTATTCAAATTCGCATATATAAAAATCAACAATACGACCTATGTAAGGTCTTTATCAAGGTGTACACACACACATGCACGCACACACACACACACACGCACACACATACACACATATATATATTTGTATATATTTGCACTTACACAATTAAAAAGAAATCAAAATGTATGACAAATAATCATGTGTATCAAGACGACATAATACACTGATCAGCCCCAAATTAAAACCACCTTCCTAATATTACATAGGTCCCCTTTTTGATTCCAAAACAGCTCTGATACATCTAGGAATGGACTCTACAATTGTGGCAGGGTGGAATATCCTGCTGAAAGAGTCCACTGCCATCAGTGAACACTATTGCCTTGAAGGGGTGTAGGTGGTCTGCAACAATATCTAGATAGATGGTACATGTCAAAGTAACATCCACATGAATGCCAGGACCCTAGGTTTAAAATATTATCAACAATACAAACTGGTGATATTGTAATGATATACAAACACTAGAAAACATTGGTAAAATGTGTCTTTCTGTATTGCAGAGTGTGCAAACAAAGGAACAAAGCAAAAAAAAAAAAAAAATGTGAGCCAAAATTTGTGAAGAAATTGCATGTTTTTATGGTTTTAATAAACTAATGGTCTAATTATAAGACTAGAGAGAGTACGGGTTCAAGAAAATGAATACTAGCAGAAGATTAATTGAGCTGCTGTGTCAGAGTGTGGAGAATATGAGCATGCAGGAGCAGTGAAAAAAATGCGAGGGGAAATAATATCAGATCTGTCAGAGGAGGTTTGCAGTTCCAAAACTGAGTATTACATATTCAACAGTCTTTATTACTCAATAGAAGCAAACACAAATTAAATAAATAAAACAGAATTAACTAAAAACTTGTCACCACACATGAAATCAGTAGAAAGTATAGTAGCCAGTTAGCTCAATGGACTGTGTACATTACAATAGCTACTGAGAAAGTAGGAACTATTATTCCAATAGCTCAGAGGGCCCTCAATAGGGGGCAAAGCACTTTCACACAAGAAAGCTCTGACTTATTTTTCATTTTTAATATGTTAGCTGTTTGCTGATTCATTTTCTCCAGCCAAACTGCCAACAGCCTCAGCCAAACCACAGATGCTCCATTCTTCTCTGTTGGGGTTTTGTTGCCGACCCTGCTGCTGGAAGTATTAGGCAATGACAATATGTTAGGTCAATGTGCAAATCTTCCTTAATCAGCATGCCTTTCTTTCACTACAAATAACTGACTCTGTTAATAATTCTATCCCTATGGTATGTCAGGTTGCTGTATAGCAGAGTCATGATCACACAGAGTAGCTAGCGTCAATTCAGGGAAATTAGCAAGTTGTTCATTCAAAAGAGCATTGAGTAGATCTTTCATTTTCTTGACCACTGCTACTACATCAGTGAGGAGTATGCCACCAGGAGCTAATTCCCTGTTTTCCAGGAAGGTATTCTCCAAATGCTATTATTGTCAAATCCAATCCTCACGCTGCAGTAGGGAGTCAATGTCAATGGAGCGGTAGGAAGATAGAACATGTTGTTTCAAAATTCTTTCCAGAATGTAAAAGGTGCAGTTTCATGAAGTACTGACATCCTGCCATAGAGGTAACCCTCTTATCTCTCACTTCTGCTTCAAGAATTGGCTACCACTTACACTACAGTGGAAATGCCCATCAATCTTTGTACATTGCTCAAGTGTGGTCTGCATATTTGCAGTGGCTTTGTGAATTGCTCCCTTCACTACAAGATGTAGGAGGTTTGCAGAACAGCACACACCTACAAAGGAACTCTGTCTCAGATCTTTGACCATGTTAGCAACATCATCAGTCACTATAAACCCAATGTGCAGATTGGTGCTTGCCTGACCTCACACCATTCATCTGATTGCCTGCAATATGCTTAATGTTCACTCTTAGCCGGAAATGCTGCTAAGGTCCTTCACATCCACCACCATGTCTAGGCACCATGGGCTGCCACCAGTGTGCCATTGAAGAGAGGAAGGCATGCTGGTCACTAGGAGCACTTCATAAATATGTGATAATGTGCACCCACTGGCCTACAGCTTAACATACAGTACTGTGCAAAAGTGGTACAGTGATGGGACTATGTTCATGCTGAAAGTGAATCACAAGGGAATTATATAATGTGGAGCAAGGGCCAGGTGCTTAATGGTTTCCCCTTCCATCATGGAAAATATATCTCCTCTTATAGCAGTCAACTGGGCAATCTGACAGCTGTATATGTTAGCTTGTTCTTTTGACATGCCTCTGAACTGAAGTCCAGACACATCCCCGGGATGATAAGGTGATGAGGATTGGAAGTCCATCTGTCCTGGTTGCCTATTGGCGCTATGTTCAACATCTTTCCTGCTCTGCTTCTTCCCTTAGTAATACAGACCCGAGGTGTCTTTGCAGATGTTGGTTCATACTGGCACCAGTGAAATAAACCCTCAATCTAACACAACTTCCTTGCTGTATATTTTAATCTTTGCAAGCAGTCTGGAAGGCTTTCAAGTAATGCCAAGCTTAATTTTTACACAATATTGTCCCACCCTGTATATTACAATACAGGATATAAATCTATAAACAACCAAAATCTATAACCTTTTTTGTGAAATTCACTGTAAATCGTATATTTGGTATTCAAAAATTATAAAGTCCACAATAAACATTTTTTCAATTATGTAATAGAGAATGTTGAATACAAATGACACAAAGGTGTTTATTTACTGTATATATTGAAATTGTTCACAATTTTGAAATTTGGTTTTAAATTTAGCAGAATTTGGTATTTAGTGTATGAAGTGCAGAGTGTTATATTTGTGTTATAATAATTTTACAGCTTAAGATGAAAATGTTTGTGTTTTGTTTTTTGTTTTTTCATAGTGCAAGGAATAACATTCAGGCTTGTGATGCCACGACAGCATTGACAAGCATATTGCATGCAAACACACACGTAGATACAGTGTCATGGCATGTGAAGAAATTGCATGTTGCCTTAACCATTTGACTTATGACTGATGGAAATGTGCATTGGATTTACATTGTTGGCAATGAAGGCTGTTGCAACAGTAATCTCTATACTAGCACTTAGTTGACTAATGCTAATGGCAAGGAGGGACTTGGTAGTGATAATAATACTAATTTCACTGGGTGAGCTACCTCTGGCACTGTTAGGCAATGATGCTCCAACTGTTTCTATGAAATTAGGCAATTTAACTACACAAATGAGATAGACTCAGACAAAGTGACAAGTACACAATAGATGCTTAAAATAGTGGTGTGCTGACTCTACTCTTTGGGTTCTCATCTTGTAATTCCTCTGTATCATTGTTGATTTCCTGAGAAAAAGGTAATTGATGGTTAAGGGACAGCCACTAAGTGTTGTGCACAAATCATGTCAGAAGTGACCAATTGAGGGAAAAATGATTAGCAGTAAAAAAAATCTATACTTCCAAACAGGCAGCGATTGCATGGTTTTAAACAGAGAGAAGCAGATATATGATGCCTGTGAGACAAAACCAGATCTGTCTAGGAGTTAACCCTTACACTTTGTACACCAAAAAACTGAAAAGACTTATCCCATGAAACTAGCGGAACAGTCATATTGTTTTGGATCAAATCAAGCATTTGATTATTTGTCTATCTACTCCTTTTTATATTGATTAATTAATTGCGTGCACGCTTTTCCTAGAAGTAATTCACACCAGAGACAAAGTTTCTGATTAGTGAGAAACCTGAGGAATGCTTTATTCCATGGAGTGGGAGCCCAGTTTAAAGAAGAAATACGTCATGTACAGAGTCACAGTTAAAGGGACACTATAGTCACCTGAACAACTTTAGCTTAATGAAACAGTTTAGGTGTATAGAACATGCCCCTGCAGCCTCACTGTTCAATACTCTGCCATTTAGGAGTTAAATTCCTTTGTTTATATACCCTAGTCACACCTTCCTGCATGTGACTTGCACAGCCTTCCATAAACACTTCCTGTAAAGAGAACCCTATTTAGGCTTTGTTTATTGCAAGTTCTGTTTAATTAAGATTTTCTTATCCCCTGCTATGTTAATAGCTTGCTAGACCCTGCAAGAGCCTCCTGTAGGTGATTAAAGTTCAATTTAGAAATTGAGATACAATTATTTAAGGTAAATTACATCTGTTTGAAAGTGAAACCAGTTTTTTTTTTCATGCAGGCTCTGTCAATCATAGCCAGGGGAGGTGTGGCTAGGGCTGCATAAACAGAAACAAACTGATTCAACTCCTAAATGACAGTGAATTGAGCAGTGAAATTGCAGGGGAATGATCTATACACTAAAACTGCTTTATTTAGCTAAAGTAATTTAGGTAACTATAGTGTTCCTTTAACATAAAGTATACATTCAACAATTGGTTAACAGTCTAAGGGGTCTTGTCTAAACCCACCCTACAGGATGTAATGTCATCATTACAGTGTTCTACCACCCACATTCCAGCTCCATCTTGGTTACACAATGGGAGGAGGAGTGAGTAGTTACTGAACAGAGAGGGGCTGAAGGGGAAACAGTTACTTTAACAGCGATTCTCCATTTTGTTACACGTGGCACAGAGCTGTTAGTTGCACAAAGGAAGTGGGGGAGAAGTTAGTAAAGGAAGCTGTTCTTTTAACACAGGAATTTGTTACACGAGGCTTGCTCGGTGGGAAGGGGGTAGCCGGATGGGAGGAATTTACAGAGGAAATAGTTACTTAGCACACATGTACAGAGTAAAAAATACATTTTATCCATTCAAGTATTTTGTCCATAACAGTCCCCCCTTAAAATGACTAATTTACTAACAACTACTATCTCTAACTCTAATACTGTCCCTATAGAAAAATAACAAAAAGGCTATCTTGCACATCTGTCTGAACAGGCCTCGAATGCTTGTCTACTACTTCTCCCGCGACAGACTTCTGCCCGTAGAGACAGACGCTATCCCTGAATGTCCCTAAGAGGAAGTAGCTGTTAATTTAGTGCGGTGGGACTGTAAGGGTGTATGTGGTGTATCACGGTCTATGTCATCAATCTATTGGTGAAGGAAAGTCGGGGTGGTCTGGTCGATTGTCTGATCAACTGTCTTTTGTAGGCATTTCTTAAGACAGGGTAACACACAACAAACAAGAAGAGCGAGGATGATTATCGTTATTAAAATGGCAACACCTATTTGGGCCAGAGCACCTTGCCATCCAGACATCCATCCAAACCATCTTTCCCATGGATTAGTGGCCCCAGAATTCCATTTCAGCTCATTGGACAAACTCTTTAACTTTTCTATTGCCAACGTTACCTTACCATTAGGGCCTGTATTATCTGGGATATAGGTACAGCATGTCATGGTGTCTGGGAGTATTCTACATACTACTCCTTTCTCCTCCAGAATCATGTCTAAGGCCATTCTATTCTGGAAGGTCATCTGGGAAGTAGCTTGTAATTGTTCCGCCAAACCCTGGAGGGCATCTCTTGTATAATTTACAAAACGTTGTTGGTTATAATAGATGTAATTAATCCAATTTAAATTTATATTGGCCGTGATGATTGGAAAAATAGATTCAAACCCTGTGGACACTTCATCTCTTGCTTTAAATTCATTCGACACCCCCCTTGGCACTCTTATGGCATCTATATAAATATGGGGATCAAAACTGCCTTTTACAGGAGTACCTCTCATTTTTCTAGAGTATTGGTGTGACGTACTTGGGGTATCTTGGTGTCCGTCAGAGATTATGTGTATAGGCATAATTACCTTAGCTAGAGCACATTCTCCCCACCATACGCCTTCCAATCTGGTTCTAATCTGCATATCCCCACAAATCCAATATATGTCTCCAAGGGATCTTACATGTTGCTGGATTAAGGCAGGCGGAATTGGGCTATATGTGGCACAGTACTTACCATTGAAATTACCAAAGAATTGGCCTATCCCATCATATATACCGTAACAAGTGTAGTTTCCTGGATATATGGTGATACCTTTATCTGGCTTAACATCTTTAAGGATAATTGGGTATTCCTTTGTCCATGATTCACATTCCGTCCGGTCAGTTTTAAGTATAGTATAGAGACTTAGGAAACACATCTCTGCCTCCGGAGGTATGTTCAAAGGGACAGTACCTAAGTGAGTGCCTCGCTCCTCCACAGACATAGCAGTTAGATCTGTTGTGTTTGTTAGTGTTATATTTCATCCACTCAAGCCATAAGTTAGTGTCAGAGAAACCCGTCTCTACAGCCATAGTGTCCTCATACATGGGGTTAGCTATAGCTATCATGTCTTTTAGAGTTTTGATGTGTGGCTTAAGGGGATTAATAGTCATGTGTGTTGCACCTACCCATTCAGGTGAGTCATACATGTCCCGTAAGTAAAAGTTTATTGTATGAACCTCCTCCCTTCCAGTACATTTCCATTACATATTGCCCAGCATCTCCAGGACTGGGATGTTCTATGTTTAAAGCTAGTTTCATAGGTGTCGCCCCCCTGGTTTCCTGAAAGTCATTCTTTTCAGTAAGGAATCCCCATTTTTATCTAATCTAAGGCACTTTGTGGTCTATAGACCAAGGCTGGCCCTGTATTCCAACCTGCTGCCTTCCATGAACTACACTCATATCCCCAGTAGTCATCAGTCACACATATGTATGGGTCATTGATGTTAGGTATATCTACACTGTTGACGACAATGACAGTGGAAATGTACAATTTACGACATCACAATAATCAAATGCAAATGTGGCTACCCGTGTACTAGAGGAATTGTACCAAAATGTGTTAACATGATTGTCTTTGGTTATAGCGACTTGTTGGGCATTTATCAGACCTAGCAGCTTTGGAGTTCCAGCTCTGGAGCTGGAACTTTCTTGCAATGTGAAGCGTGTATCCAAGTGTTCTTTCTGGCCAATTTAACTGAGGTAGTCGTGGTTAGAAGAACTTGGAACGGACCATCATATCTGGGTTCAAGGGTATGTTTTCTCAGGAACTTCTTAACCAGAACACAATCACCAGGAAGCAACTTGTGTGTGCCTGCATCAGACTCTGGGTCTGGAATGGAAGAAAACACTTGGGCATGTATCTTGTTTAAAGCTTGGGAAAGAGCAGTCACATAATTAACCATAGTATCTGATTGCAGTTGGAGTTGTTGAAGAAAAGTAACAACCTAACCTAGGGGCTGAACCAAACAAAATCTCATAGGGGGACAGGTTAAACTTCCCTCTTGGTGTGTACCTAACACTAAACAGAGCTATGGGGAGACTTTCTGGCCAGGTCAGGTTAGTTTCTTGGGCCATCTTAAGCATTCTGGCTTTTAAGGTGCCATTCATGCGTTCTACCTTACCACTACACTGTGGGTCACTAGTGCTGTAAAAGCGGGGCCCTGGTCACTTTCAATCACTTCAGGAACTCCATATCTACAGACAATTTTAGTGAGTAACCGCTTGGCAGTGGTCTTGGCGGTCATATTAGTAACCGGGAAAGCTTCTGGTCATCCTGAGAACATGTCCACCATAACTAGGGCATATTCATACCGGCCACTCTTTGGCATCTGAATGTGGTCAATTTGGACTCTCTGGAATGGGTAGTGTGGCTTCGCCAGATGTTTGGGGAAAACTTTCTCCAATTTTCCCGGATTGCACTTGGCACAGATAGCACAAGACTTACAGTAGGTTTTAGTCAGAGTGGTAATACCTGGTGCATTCGAAATATTTAGCAATTAAAGAGTTCAATAGGGTCTTAGACAAGTGCGTTGCTCCGTGGGCCCACTGAACCACAGCCGGATATATACTTTTAGGTAGACAACATTTGAGATTGCTAGTATACACTCCATCCTGTAAGGTCACTCCTTTCTGTTTCCAGCTTTGCTTTTCTTCAGGACTTACAGCTGCGTGCTGTTCTTTCAAAAACTCAATGTCCATAGGTAAGGTTTGCATGGTAAAGATAGGAATTTCCTCACCGGACACTCTTCTGTCCACTTCCCTTCATTGACATGCAGCATCTTTGGCGGCTTGGTCAGCTTTATGTTTGCCACACATTTTGTCCGAATTCCATCTTCCATGGACTTTTACTTTCAGTATGGCCACTTCTTCAGGAAGGAGTAAAGCATCCATCAATTCCTTATTTAACTGGTGTACCGGTTGCTGTCAGAAAACCTCTTGTCTTCCATATCAGTCCAAAGTCGTGTGCTACACCCAGGGCATATCTTGAATAAGTGTAAATGTTAACACGCTTCCCTTCAAACATTTGTCATGTTACAGTGAGGGCTTTTAGCTCAGCTTCTTGAGCAGACATGGACAGGGGAAGTGGGGATGCTTGAAGTACCTGATCGACTGTGGTCACGGCAAATCCAGTGTGGTATCTTCCTTGTTCATCTGCAAATCTGGAGCCATCCACAAACAGTGTGCAGTCAGGATCTGGCAAAGCCGTTTCATGTACTGTGGGAAGATGGGTTGTTTCCATCTTCATCTGTTCAAAACTTCAACTTCAATCAACTGAAACAGTTCTTCATACTGAGGGTCAGGCCCCGGAACATCTCTGAACCACAAAGTGCAATGCCATAGAGGAGATGGCTGTTCATCGTGTGGTACTGTGGGCATATGGACATCCAGATCAAAGAAGACATCAGGATCTATGTCCAGACTGTACCAATAGTGTGGTACTCCCCCTTTGGGAAGTGGCAGAAGAGTGGCAGGATTCAAAGTGTAACATCGTTGTAAAGAGACATTATCGGGTAACAATAAAGTTGTTTGGAGACGAAGATGTCTCTGTGCAGAGAGATGTTTAGGCTGAATTTGATTGAGTATTGCAGAAATATCATGGGGACCGAGAATGGTAAGCTTGTGACCAAGAATTAGGCAGAAGAGTGGCAGGATTCAAAGTGTAACATCGTTGTAAAGAGACATTATCGGATAACAATAAAGTTGTTTGGAGACGAAGATGTCTCTGTGTAGAGAGATGGTTAGGCTGAACTTGATTGAGTATTGCAGAAATATCATGGGGAGCGAGAATGGTAAGCTTGTGACCAAGAATTAGGTAATTCGTCTTGTCCAGTAGAGCACTTGCTACAAACACAGCACGAAGACAGGAGGGTCCTCCTCTGGCCACTGGATCCAACTGACAGGAGTAATACCCTATTGAACGCTGACCAGACCCATGAGACTGTGTGAGAACACCAGATGCATGACCCATCTTTTCGTAGACAAAGAGCTTGAAGGGCTTCTGGTAATTGGGAAGGCCCAGTGCAGGAGCAGAAACAACAGCACGTCATAATGCAAAGAAGCTGGTAAGGGCTTCAGGAGATAAAGCAAATGGTTCAGTTTTGAGGGCATCGTAGAGAGGCTGCATGAGGGTAGAGGCTTCAGGAATCCAGACTCTGCAGTAAGAGAGAAGACCCAGGAAGGCATGGAGGGGGCTTGTGAGCTGATGGAGGACAGAGAGCTGTTATACCTGCACTCTGTCCCTAGTGAGGTGCCGGGTGCCATGAGAAAGACAATGTCCCAAGAAGATCACTGAGGGTTGGCACCACTGCAATTTCTTCTTAGAGGCCTTACAACCTTGGTCGGCTAGAAAACAGAGGAAATCTTCAGAGGCATGTTCTGCAGTCGGGAGATCGTCAGCACATAGAAGGAGATCGTCCACGTATTGCAGGAGGACCACATCCATGTGAGACTTCTGCCATGGTTCCAGGATGTATGCCATTGCTCTTGCAAACTGGCTTGGTCAATTCTGCACTTCCTGGGGCATGACAGTCCAGGTATACTGTTGGCGGTCGTGGGTAAATGCAAACAGGTATTGACAAGAGGGATGCAAAGGCATGCTAAAGAAGGCATTGGCCAAATCCACCACTGTGAAGAACTTAGCTGAAGGAGGGACCTGGGACAGAAGAGTATGAGGATTCATAAAAATGGGGGTTTCCATTATTGTAACATCATTGACTGCTCTGAGGTCTTGAAACATCCTGTACTTGTCTGGTTCACCCTTCTCGGTCTTTTTCTTAACTGGAAACAAAGGAGTGTTACATGGCGATACAAATTTAACCAGAGCACCCGTAGCAAGTAGACTTTCAACTTGTTAGCGAGGGCCTGAGCAGGTGTCAATGGATATTGAGGTCTTCTGGGCGGACTTGCTCCTTGGAGCAACTGCACAAGTACCGGAGGGACCTTAAGACGTCCAATATCATCGGGACCAGTAGACCACAGCTTCTCAGGAACTCTGTCAAGGGCACAGGGGGAATTGTCTGGGACCCTTGCACTCCCATGGGGTGACACCATGTGGAGTAGGAGGGGTAAAGAACAGAGGGCTGAGGTATCATCACTGGAGAGAGGGGTTAATAACTGAACCTGGCCATCTGGAGTAAAGGAGATAGAGGCTTGCAGGTCGGAAAGGACATCAGCTCCTAACAGGTTAAGAGGACAAGAGGAAGACACTACAAAATGAGTAAGGAGATCTGGGAAAGTACCCACCCTTAAGGGCTTAGTTAATGGGTTACTATGATGGGTACCATCTACACCTATACAGGAAACATCAATATTAGAGAGGAAAGAGGTGTCAGGCAGATCTCGTTCTCTAAGCACGCTATGGGCTGTGCCTGTGTCAACTAAGAAGGTGATTGGGCAGCCTTCCACATGTAGGACCACTGTAGCTAGGGGCCCCCCTTTATCCCCTGTAAACACTGCCATGACAGGGGCATTGGACACATGTTTGCCTGTTATCTATTGGACAAGATCAATATGAGACTGGTCTGGACCAGGGTATAGACGTGTAGGTGCAGCTGAGTAGTAAGATTGTTGAGCATGCTGTGCAGGACGTCGGTGTCTAGGCACAGGATGGTTAGTGGGCAGATAATTGTCAGCGGCTAGGTCATCAGGAGAATAATTAGCATAGTTAGCATAATGAGAACCAGGTGTTGGGTAACCTAGCGCCTGGGCAGGAGGATAACCGTCCACAGGATATGGTGGCCGTAGACCGTGTGTTCGCTGCTTAGGTGCTTGAAGAGCTGGACAATCGTTCTTAAAATGATCTAGTTGCTTACAGTGAAAACAAGTTCTAATCTGTGGTCTTGGGGCCTAAGCCATTAAAGGGCCTGGAGGTGCGGGAATAGGGTACCCACCAGGGGCAGGCTGAATTGCAGGGTTATATAAGGAAAACATTAAAGGATTGGATTTCTCGTGCTGGGGCAATTGGACCGACTCTAGGCCTTTAGCGACCAGGAGGAGAGTATCCAGGGGAATAATCCTGAACTCGGGGCGGGACAGGACAAGGCCTTTCCTTATAGGTTCTTTAAGGTCTGCAACAAAAGCAGCTGACAGCATCTGGGTGTGGGCCTTATTACATGTATTGAAACCCAGATCAGAGAAGGTTTGAGTTAACCCAGAATGAAATCTCTCAACCGTTTCTGCTTTTTCTTGAACAATATCATTAATAGAAGTAGCTTGATCAGCTAATTTATCCTGAGCCCATGCACGGAGTTGTTCACAAAATGTGATACCAGACTGAAATTCTGTGTCAGTAGTGAGACGGGCATCATCAAAGCTCTTTTCCATTATGGGCCAGTAGGCATCCCCTACTTTAATTTCACACAGACTAAACAAATCGCGCCATGCAGCAGAGTATGTTTTATGGATATGAATGATCCGACGGAAAAAGGGCATGAGCTGTTTCTTTGGGTCTGGAAGTGAATTTACCAGGGTTGCAGCTTGGGATGGGTTAAAGGTAACATACATTAAAGGGGCTCCCTCCAGAGCAGGCTGGGCACTGCAGGGGCCTGCTAGGGGAATGTAAGGGATATTATTTGGGGTCTGTGGTGGCTGTCCCCCCTGGACGCTACCATCATCAGGGGGAGTGGGAATTGGTTGGCTGTGTAAACTAGCTATATCAGAGAGAATGGAAACTCGAACCGCTGTAGCACTGGCCTCAGGGGGAGTAACTGCATTAGCTACCTGGATTGAATCAAGTTGTGAGGCAGTGGGATAATGGCCTGATGCTGCAGGGGAGGTAGCAGGATGATGGCCTGATGCTGCAGGGGAGGTAGCAGGATGATGACCTGATGCTGCAGGATCATTGAAGCCAACATTCATAATAGGGAAAGATACATTGGGGGCAGCCATGATAGGGGCGGGAATGGAAAAGGATATAGGGTTGAGGTAGGAAGTGACCAAAGGGATGTTGGGAGGGGAAGTGACCACCATGGAAGGGATGGGTGGGGCAGATACAGGAAATGGTGACAATGAAAGGGTAGAAGTGGAAGAATCTAAAGGAGAAGTAAGGGCGGAAGTGACAGGGATAAGGGAAAGGAATTGGGCAGGGACAGAATCAACAGGAGCTGGAAGAGAGGGTGTAGTGACAGGGATGGGCAAGAGAGGAGGAGGAATGGAAACAGGAAGGGAAGGCGTGACCGGGACTTGGAGTGGAAGAGTAATGGGGACTGGAAAATAATAGGATCCGTCTGCCCCAAGGACAGGGTACAAGGGGGCAGGGGCTGGAGAGGGAGTGCCAATAGATGTGGGCTGTGTGGGGGCTCCAGAGGCTGGGCTAGCCACCTTCCCTTTGTGCCAGGCTCCATCATAAGGAGGAGGGTGGGAAATGTCTGCAACAGATTCGACAAAACAACGTTTTTCATGATACACATAGACTTTCTGCCCCTCTATCTCCTCCTCAATCCACCCCTCCTTTTTAATCCCTCTAGCTACCCTATACCAAGTGTCCGCGGCCTTCATTAGCCCATTATCTAGCAATATCCCGTTTTTATCATTTAAAAGTTTTCTCCAGTCTTCTGCCTGCAATCTGCCACTGAGGGACATGGTAATACCACATATTTTAACAATTTTCTTCAATTTGCCTACAGCTAATTCCCCAGCTCTTTCCTTCATAAGGTCACAAGCTAACTGACCTCGGGAGGGTCTAACATTTGTTTGACCCATTTACACACTACACTAGTGTTACTTGATAGAGAGAAACAGGAAAAAGAAATGTCAAACTCTTCCCTGAACAAAGAGAGAGAGAGAGTGAGAGACTGAGGGAGAGAGAGAGAGACTGAGGTAGAGAGTCTGAGGGAGAGAGGGATAGAGAGGGAGAGACTGAGGTAGAGAGACTGAGGGAGCGAGGAAGAGAGAGAGATACTGAGGTAGAGGGAGACTGAGAGTGAGAGGGAGACTGAGAGAGAGAGTGAGAGTGAGAGGGAGAGAGAGTAAGAGGGAAAGAGAGAGGGAGAGAGAGAGGGAGAGTGAGAGAGAGAGAGAGAGAGAGAGAGAGAGAGTGAGAGTGAGAGGGAGACTGAGAGAGGGGAGAGGGAGACTGAGAGAGGAAGATTACAGGAGTTATAGACAAAGGAAAACGTGCACACAAGTTTCACATGCACTTCTCAGCATAGCACAGAGAACCAGAAAAAAAAATTCCAGCTGCACAGTCACCAAATGTAGGAGGGAGGGTTGGAAGGGGGGGGAGAAGCAGATTTGCAAGCACAAAGTTTTTAACCATGTGATTGCCTAAAGAGGAGAGTGACAAGACATAGACTTATACGTTTACAATTAACATATATTGTACCCAAAAAACATATACAGGTAAAAGGACAATATACAAATGTAATTAAATCACAAATTCCTTAAAATAAATTCCGGCTAATAATAAACTCAGGTCACACACACAAACACTCAATCACATATACAATAACTTTTTAACTCTTCACCGAGCATACTAAAACAACAGACGCCAGTTTTTTTACCAAACTTGTTTAGCTAAAACAACAAAAAAAAAATGTTAAACTCTCAACCGAGTTTTGCTAAAACAAAAGACTCCAGGTTTTTTACCAAACGTGGCTAAATCAACAAAATAAAACGTTAAACTCTCAACCGAGTTTCGCTAAAACAAAGAAACGCCAGTTTTATACGAAACTTGGCAGGTTATATAACAGTGTTAAGCAAATAGTAAAACAGATTCTCAAGCAGACACTTTCACACATAAAACTCACACTCAGGATGTACATAGAAACATAGAAACATAGACAATTGACAGGTTCTATTCAAATAAAGGGGACATTGGGCAAACTATATATCTGTCGATGGTGTTATCCACGAAAAGCCGGGCGCAGACACAAAATGTTCAGGCCAAGTCCAAAGACAGGAAAATATAGGTAATTTACTCATTTACCATATGCAGGGGTGATCAGGCTCTTTTTTTCCCCCAATCTCTGGTGGTCTCTCTGGTCCTCAAGGTGGCTTCTTTAGCAACACAACCCTTAATGTATCATCTGGGGTGCCAGCTGTTTTGAATCAAATCAAGCGTTTGATTATTTGTCTATCTACTCCTTTTTATATTGTTTAATTAATTGCGTGCACGCTTTTCCTAGAGACAAAGTTTCTGATTAGTGAAAAACCTGAGGAATGCTTTATTCCATGGAGTGGGAGCCCCTTTTAAAGCAGAAATATGTCATGTACAGAGTCACAGTTAACATAAAGTATACATTCAACAATTGGTTAACAGTCTAAGGGGTCTTGTCTAAACCCACCCTACAGGATGTAATGTCATCATTACAGAGTTCTCCCACCCACCTTCCGAGCTGGTTACACAATGGGAGGGGGAGTGAGTAGTTACTGAACAGAGAGGGGCTGAAGGGGAAACAGTTACTTTAACTGCGAGTCTCCATTTTGTTACACGTGGCACAGAGCTGTTAGTTGCACAAAGGTAGTTAGTAAAGGAAGCTGTTCTTTTAACACAGGAGTTTGTTACACAAGGCTTGCTCGATGGGAAGGGGGGAGGGGTAGCCGGATGGGAGGAATTTACAGAGGAAATAGTTACTGAGCACACATGTACAGAGTAAAAAATACATTTTATCCATTCAAGTATTTTGTCCATAACAATATCTTAGTTATCATAACAATGTCTTATCCTCTTCAATAGAATAGTAGCAACAATGTATTAATTGTAACTGTAATGTACAATGTAACTAAAACCCACTCCCAAAGTGAATACAATTGTACAGCAACATGGGAGACTTCTAAGGGGTGAATCTCTAAGAGGTAAATTATAGAGAATAATATCCTGTGCTTCATACTAGAGATTGACTTAGCTATTTAAAAGCTCTACAATAAGCTGATGTCACTCTCTTCACATTAAAGGATATATACCACAATTGGGGTTAATTTTAATAGTGCTGTTAGTTTCCCAGTTATACTTTTAATTGACGTGGGATTCACTGCAATATATCTCTCCGGGTATAGGGGCATAGAGAATAACCGGTGTTTTACACTAGAGATTGACTTAGCTATCTAAAAGCTCTACAAAAAGCTGATGTCACTCTCTTTATACGAAAGGATATATACCACAATTGGAGTTAATTCTAACAGTGCTGCTAGTTTCCCAGTTATATCTTCAGCTGATTTGGGAATAACTATAGATTATCTCCCCAGGTATTATTTACTCTACCCTTTTCTCTATTGTCTATATAGAGGTGTTTCCATTATACTCTAATTGTACCTCAGAGAAATAGTGATGCCACCCCACTTTTTTTGATTTTTTGATTGTGCTTCTCTAATAAAATCATCTATATCAGCTAGAATTTTAAATGATCTACTAACTTTTAATACTTTTATGTGTATATAACCATCTCGAATTGCAACTATTTAAATTGCAACAGTATCATGATATGTATTCTACTATTACTATAATCGATTTAAGTTATTAGGTTTGCAACATTGTCACTCATATAGATACACATATAAATCTACATTGGGAACATTCACATATCTCTAATAGCTACCCAATTTTTTTAAAAAATTTTTTTACTTCTTTATTTGTTTTTCCATAGAAAAAGACCATCAAGGGCCTCAGCCCTGCACTTAACCATTGTAAAAAACAATCCACAATGAAAATACAACACTTGTGGGGAGCTCCTACCAATAATTTTTACCAAAAATGCCATTTTTTTATGTGAGCATTTTGTTCAGGTATTTCTTCCCTCACTCTCCATTTTTCCAAGCCAATACTTGCCTAAAGCCTGATATTTATGATTTGACTTAAAATTTTAAGATTCCATCCTCAGTTGATATAAAGCTTGTGTTTTTAGATGCTCATATATAAACTGCTCTGGGCACTTCCATTTTCGTGCAATGATTAGTTTGGCTGCAGCCATAAAATGTACATATATATATACACATCTCTTTAAATTGTAGCTTTTTAATATTGAGTTGTAATAGTACATTTTCTGGACCTCTGGGAATTCGTTTCCCTATTGTTCTTTCTAATCCACAGAAAGCCACTGACCAAAATTATTTCACCTTCTCACAATCCCACCGTATATATGCAAAAAGGACCCTTCATCTTTGTTGTATCTCCAAAAATCGGACAGCTAGAGTTATAAATTTTTGCTATCTTCGATGGTACCAAATAACACCTATTCAATATCTTAAATACCACTTCTAGAATATTCAAACAGTTTATATTTTTACTGGTTTGAGATAACACCTGGCACCACTCTTTATTTGAAATTTTAATTTTATGGTCTTTCTCCCATTTTTGAAATATTAGATTATTAGCAAACCACTCCTAGCTTTAGAAGCGACTTGTTTTACCGTCTCATTGTTTAATAATGCACATAAAATTTCTATACCCTCTAAAGGGTTATAAAGAATATTCTGTTTTATTAAGTTTTTTATCCTCAAATAATTAAACAATTCATTTGACGATAATTGAAATTCCTGAGTAATTATCTCGAATGGTTTAATTTTATCATTTAGCAATAATTTATTGATATACTTTATGCCCTTTCGGGTCCACTCTTCAATATCCAGATCCATCACACGTAGTGTAATGTCAGACAGTTTGAAATTGCTCAGAACTTTATTTCCTAACCCACTCTTGAGTTTCAATTTGTCCCATTCATACCATAATGATTCCAGACATATTTTGGAGGCACTAGCCTTTTTGACCCGCTCATCCCTTTTGCTCAGCCATACCATCTGACTCAGATCTTCTACCCCACTCTTTTCTGTTTCTAGTATAAACCTGCGCTCTTCTTTAGAATTGTATAATTGTGTTTTATACAAATGGAAGACAATATTTGAAAGGTATGTATGATGGACATTAGGAAAGTCTATTCCACCTTTGTGATTTTTCTGCATCAATTGTTTTTTATTCATTCTGGGCCTTTTCCCTTTCTAAATAAAGTTAACAAAATCCCTTTGTCCCATATCAAACCATGGTTGGGGCATTTTTAAGGGAATCATGCAAAATAAATAAGACCATTTAGGCAACAAGTAGACATTGATCAAATTGATTCTCCCTCACCAAGATAATTCAACATTTCTCCATGTTTTCAGAGAGGCATGAGTATATCTAAAGATATTTAAAAAATGTATTTGCATTATGTCTGTTATATTTTTGGTGATTGTTTTTCCCAGGTATGGTAGGGAATTTCTAGTCCATTGAAATTTATATCCTTTTTCCAGATGGAATCTGCTACTGCTATCTATATTAATGGTCATGGTAATTGATTTATGCACATTAATTTTATAACTTGAAATTAGGCTATATGCTTCCACCTCCTTTATTAGTGCTTCCAGCAATTTGACAGGGTCGGTTAGGGTCAAAATCAGATCATCTGCATTCAAGTTCCTCTTATATTCTTTCTGTTTAAAATGAAATCCTATGAATGGATTATTTCTGATGTTATTTGTCATGATATACAGGATTAGAGATAATAGGCAACCCTATGTAATGTGAACCAGTCCGCACAGATGTTTGGGCCCACCGTTCTTGCTGTGGGACCACCATATAGTGCCAGGATTTCTCATACATCCAACCCCCGAATACAAAATATCTCTTTAGCGTCTTGCTCAAGAATTCCCAAATGAGCCTGTCAAATGCTTTCTCTGCGCCCACTGAGCAGTGGGTGGGGGCCCTAAATAAAAATTTGGGAGGGGAACCTATTTTCCTCCCCTCGTCCCCACCCCTGAGCGGTGGGGGCCCTAAATAGCAATTAGGGGGGGACCTAATGTCTTCCCCCTGGCCCTAAATACCAATGGGGGGACCTATTGTCCTCCCTCCTGGCCCCTACCGCTGAGCGGCGGGTGGGGGCCCTAAATAAAAAATTAACCCCCCTCCCCCAGGTGACTAGTGATCCCCAAACCCCTAGTCACACCCCTCCCCAAAAAAATTAACCCCTACCTACCCCCCTCACCCTAAAAATAATGAGGGGGGACCATTAGCTAAGTACCTGTAAAAAAAAAAAAAAAAAAATTTAATTTGATGTTTTGTTTCTTCTAAAATCTTCTTTTTTCAGCCCCAGGAAAGGCCAAATAAAAATCCATTATAACCGACGCACTTAAAAAAAATAAAACGAATGCCAAAAATATAATCCATCTTCACCCATGGAGGGCTCCACGCAGACTGAGCTCTGCAGGGCGGGGGAAGGCTTATAAAGCATTGCCACGCCATGCATTTAGGCTCAGAGCACTCTGATTGGTGGGTTTAAGCCATCCAATCAGAGTGCGCTGACAGGTAAATGAAGAGACTGACAGGTAAGTCTCTACATTTACCTGTCACAGCACTCTGATTGGTTGGCTTGCAATCCCCCAATCAGAGTGCTCTGTGTCATTTTTTTATTTTTTTATTTATATTTTATTAGAGTTATATAGTGATGTACCGAACGGTTCGCCGGCGAACGGTTCCTGGCGAACATAGCATGTTCGCGTTCGCTAAGGCGGGCGAACATATGCGCGGTTCGACCCGCCCCCTATTCGTCATCATTGAGTAAACTTTGACCCTGTACCTCACAGTCAGCAGACACATTCCAGCCAATTAGCAGCACACCCTCCTTAGCAGACCCTCCCACCTCCCGGAAGGCATCCATTTTAGATTCATTCTCAAGCTGCATGCTTAGTAAGAGGAGGGAAAGTGTAGCTGCTGTTCATTAGATAGGGAAAAGCATAGCTAGGTTAGGGTTAGGGTATGCTTTTTTTTTATTTTTTTTTCTATGTAATGTAATTGCATTTAGTTGTCTGCCACTGCTGCCAGCTTCTGTGTCAGGCTCACAGTGCATACTGTGCCCATTTCCCCAGTCAGTGCCACCAATTACATCTGGTGTCACAATAGCTGGATTTAAAAACAAAAAACTTTTTTCACTGTTATAGATTGAATAGCAGTCAGTTGTCTGCCACTGCTGCCAGCTTCTGTGTCAGGCTCACAG
>OW240920.1:68176993-68216534 GCA_933207985.1 Pelobates cultripes
TTGTGTGCCCTTAGAAGCCATCACAGCCATGCCTACTAATGGCATTGGCCAGTGCAGCATGTAACCCAGCCTCTATATATAAGCTGGAGTCACGTAGCGCCGCACATCACATGAGCTCTTATTAGTGTAGGGAGAGGATGCTGCCGCTTTCAGGGACAGATTAGGAAAGAATTCTGCAAACTAGTACATTAGTGGGGTGCACTTTATATCTGAGAGTCAAATAGAAGCGTCAAATACTGTGGTTACATCGGAGTTTTAAAAAGTCAATTTTTTTGGGTGCTAAATAGTACATTTGGGGTGTGCACTTCATATCTGAGAGTCAAATAGAAGCGTCAAATACTGCTGTCACATTGCAGTTTTAAAATTTAAGATTTTTTGGGTGCTAAAAAGTACATTAGTGGGGTGCACTTCATATCTGAGAGTCAAATAGAAGCGTCAAAACTGCGGTTACAGCGCAATTGTAAACATTCTTATTTTCTGGGTGCTAATCTGCTAAATAGTACATTTGGGGCGTGCTCTTCATATCTGAGAGTCAAATAGAAGCGTCAAATACTGCGGTTACAGCGCAGTTGTAAAAATTCTAATTGTTTCGGTGCTAAACTGCTAAATAGTAAATTTGGGGCGTGCTCTTCATATCTGAGAGTCAAATAGAACCGTCATATAGTGCTGTGACATAGCAGTTTTAAACATTCAAATTTTTTGGCTGCTAAATAGTACATTTGCGGCCTGTGGTGCACTTCATATCTGAGAGTAAAATAGAACCGTCAAATATTGTGCTTACATTGCAGTTGTAAAAATTCTAATTCTTTAGGTGCTAAAAAGTCAATTTGGTGCCGGCACTTCATATCTGAGAGTCAAATAGAACCGTCAAATATTGTGCTTACATTGCAGTTGTAAAAATTCTAATTCTTTAGGTGCTAAAAAGTCAATTTGGTGCCTGCACTTCATATCTGAGAGTCAAATAGAACCATCAAATAGTGCTGTGACATAGCATTTTTAAACATTCAGATTTTTTGGCTGCAAAATAGTACATTTGCGGCCTGCAGTGCACTTCATATCTGTGAGTTAAATAGAACCATCAAATATTGTGCTTACATTGCAGTTGTAAAAATTCAAATTCTTTAGGTGCTAAATAGTACATTTGGGGCCTGCACTTCATATCTGATAGTCAAATAGAACCGTCAAATACTGTACTTACAGTGCAGTTTGACCAATTAAATTTTTTTGGGGTGCTCAATGGTACATTTGCACCTGCACTTCATATCTTACAGTCTAATAGAACTGTCAAATACTGTGGTTACAGCGCAGTCTGACCAATTCAAATTTTTTTAGGGGGCTAAATAGTACATTTGCGGTCTGCACTTCATATCTGACAGTCAAATAGAACCGTCAAATACCAATATAACAATATTGTAATTTGCGGGCAATACCCTCACAAGTCAAACTGAGAGGTCAGTTTATAGGGAAAACTGTTGCCTGGATACAATTCTAAAACAATTCCCATATGTCCTTTGTAGAGTTTACATGCTGGAAAAACACAGGTGCCAACTGCTGTGGCTTTCTGCAGTGTGCAGACCGGGAAGGAGGGCAGGGTTGAGGAGTGGGTGGAAGATGATGTGGAGGATGATGAGGTCCTAGACCCCACATGGAATCAAGGTCATGCGAGTGACATGTGCAGTTTGGAGGAAGAGGCGCTGGTCGCAAAAGCAAAGCGGCCGTCCCCTAGTGCTCGTCGGCATGTATTATCTTTAGAATTCCCACAGTTATCCAAGTAACAGATTGAGCGATAAAAGGAACCATAACAGATTTAACAAGCCATTCGTAGTTTCACAGTCCGGTGACTGGGACCCAGACACTGTCTGGGCGGCGGTCAAATGACCAGGACCCAGTATGCCTGATGTTGAAGTTAGGAGTCACAGTGTGGAATGTATTAGCAGGGTCTGGTGCAGGGTAACCACACGCCCCCTGGTGTTGAGCACAAGCATTTGTGCGGCCACATATCAGGACCCTGATGCAGCTTCAGTAAAAAGAGTACTGGATACCAGAAGCCATCACCAGACTGATCCGCAACTTGGAACAGGATGTGACATTCACTGTAGCGGCTGTGCGTGCTTTCAGCGTTCTCACCCTGCTGCTGCTCGCCTGTCTGCGCTGCAGTGTAACTTTGGCCTTCCCGCTCACCGCCTCATATGCAACATTACCCAAAAGGTGGAACTCCACCTTGCACATGCTAGAGAGACTGTGCAAGCAGCAGCAGACAATAGTTGAGTTTCAGCTGCAGCACGCATGGCTCAATCGCTCTGCACCAGACTTGCCCTCCAATTGATCATAGTTAAAGGATTTCTAGTGGACTCATTACAATTACAGGGCCTCTAAAGAGTCCTGTATTGTTATTTGTCGTCACTACCTCTCCGCGTCTGGAGTGGGTAATTTGCGCACCGGCTGCCTTCCTTGGATGTGGTAGCCGTTTCTCAGGCTGCCTCTCCGGAATCGAACCCTGATTCCCCGTTACCCATGGTCACCATGGTTGGTGCAGAAAGTGGCATCGAAAGTTGATAGAGCAGACATCCGAATGCAAAGTCACCGTCACGGGGACGTGCGATTGGCCTGAGGTTCTCTAGAGTCACCAAAGTGCCTGCGCAACTATAATGTCGACAGCTAATAGATAGGGAATGGAGGGGGGCCCTGTTCCAGTCCCTTCTCTTCCCCACTCTCTGGCAGACATCTGGCAGTACTGTCTCAGATTCTGAGAGATGCCTGGCCACAAGAAACTGTGGGTGAGCCAAAACGCTGTCGGCTCCTGCCTAAATGCCCTGCCAAGGGGATATCATGAGCTAGCTTCAGCAGCTCTTACTAATACTTCTTGGGTCTGGGGTTGGCGGTCTCTCACCAGCCGTGTCGTTGGAAAGCCGATTGAAAAAGTGCTCTAGCATGACGAGCTGGGTGATCTCCTTGGCTTGATGGGAGTTGAGCCAGTTCTAGGTGGCCCTTGTGATGCGGCATGCCCACTCCGCATGGGAGTCCTTCTCCCCTTTCCGGGTCTCCCTAAACCTTCGGCGGTATTGCTCGGGGGTGACCGCATACCAGGCCAGGAGGATTTGTGTAATAAAGGGATAGTCTCTGATCTGCTCTTCTGGTACACCCTGGTAAATATCCACTGCCTTCCCCACTAGTTTGCTGGCCAAGATGGTGATCCAGTCGCTGGGGTCCATGTCTTGGAGTAGGCACTGGTGCTCAAAGTCTTGTAAAAAGTAATCGATGCCATCTTCTGCTTCCTTGAACTCTTTGAAAGCATTGTATGGTAGCTTGTGGGCCAGGATGGTTGTGCTTCCCGGTGCCCTCTGCTCCCTTCTTCCTTCATCTGGGTTCATGGAGGTTGCCATCTGTCTATTGGCAAGGACATAGGCTTGCACCTCCAAAAAGGTCCTGCTGACAATGCCCTCTGAGGGTGGCTCTCGGTAATATTCCAGGCGCCGTTCCACCTTCTTGTGCACTTCCTCCTCATCTCCGGGCCCCTGGCTGGGGGTCGTTGCCTCACTGCGTGCCTGGTCGTCCTCCATGAGCGCAGCAGTCAATTTGGCTTTGTAACACCCACCAGGCGTTATTCCTCTGGCTCCACACAAGTCCTGCAGTGTTGGTCACTTTAGAACACCGCAGTCCATGGGTCTGTTGGCAGGGACATGGGATCCTGCCGCTTGTCACCAATTGAAGCGGGACCTGGGTAACCGATGGTTATCCCCTTTGATTAGAATAGGTCAGTACCATTTCCCCAGTAACCGGATAGGACACAGTTCCAGGATACAACGTTTGACAATCTTTATTTGGGTACACAGCTTTGCCTCCTGTTGTCTCCTCCTCCTACTCCGCTTCCTCCTCCTCTACCACCTCCTAATCCGGTCAGCGTAACACCTTCACCACAGCCAGGGGGAAATGACAGCAGGTTGTTTTAAAACTCATATGTTAGGGGGAAAAACCCCATACCGTGCAGGAGCTGTGGACGGGCATGGAACAACAGACCGATGAGTGGTTGTTGCAACTGAGCTTCAAGCCCTGCCTGGTGGTGTGCGATAATGGGTGAAATCTCGTAGCAGCTCTGGGCCTAGCCGGTTTAACTCACATCCCTTGCCTGGCGTATGTGCTGAATTTGGTGGTGCAGAAATTCCTGAAAAACTACCCATATATATCAGAGCTGCTGCAGAAAGTGCGTGCCGTCTGTGCGCGCTTTCGGCATTCTCACCCTGCTGCTGCTCGCCTATCTGTGCTGCAGCGTAACTTCAGCCTTCCCACTCACCACCTCATATGCGACATGCTGGAGAGACTGTGCATACAGCAGCAGGCGATAGTGGAGTTTCAGCTGCAGCACGCACGGGTCAGTCGCTCTGCGGAACAGCACCACTTCACCACCAGTGAGTGGGCCTCCATGCAAGACCTGTGTGCCATGTTGCGCTGTTTCGAGTACTCCACCAACATGGCCAGTGCCGATGACGCCATTATCAGCCTTACTATCCCGCTTCTATGTCTCCTTGGAAAAACGCTTCGGGTGATGATGGAAGAGGATATGGCACAGGAGGAAGAGGAGGAGGAAGAGGGGTCATTTCCATGGTTATCAGGCCAGTCATTCACAAGTGGCTCGGAGGGTGGGTTCCTGCACCAGCATTTGCCAGGTACACAATTCTCCAGCATCTCCACACTGTCCCATGGAAGCGTTCAGTAATAAATACTGGAGAGAAAGAGGAAGTACCCCCCTAGCCACCCGTGATCCCTGGCCCTGAATGCCAGCATTTCAAAATTTGTGGCCTTTGTAATGCTGTCATTCCGTCTGGTGGAGACGGACAGTTTTAAAAACCTGATGGCGTTATTGGACTGCAAGAAATGCACTGCAGGCCGCAAATGTTTCTTTTTTTATATGTCCCAATATTTTGGGGGCTACCCCAATTAAAAAAAAAAAACAGTGTTGGCTACCTCCGTCTCCTCCACCATCGCTTCCACCTACACTGCCACGGTCACCACCTCCTCAACCTATGGGTCACTTAGTATAAACTATGTACACAATAGCAGAGAATGTGTGAATGCCATTTCTCCATGCATCAAGAGTTCAGCATTTCTCCATGCATCAGGACTGCAAGAAATGCACCGAATGCCGCAAATGTTTCTTTTTTTATATGTCCCAATATTTTGGGTCTATTCCAATTAAAAATAAATAAATAAATAAACAAACAAATAAAAAACAGTGTTGGCTACCTCCTCCTCCTCCACCGCCGCTTACACCTACACTGCCACAGTCACCGCCTCCTCAACCTATGGGTCACTCAGTATAAACTATGTACACAATAGCAGAGGCTTGTGAAGGCCTTTTCTCCATGCATCAGGAGTTGAGCTCAGTTTGAACAGTGAAAGAGAATACCCTGCACTCCAACCCTCTCTCAAATGGATAATTCTGGTGATCCTCCTTTAGATTTTGATTTATGTTCTTCCAAAGCTAAAATCAAAGATTCCATCTAGTGCTATTTTATGCCTCAGTTGTATTTTTAATTTTTAGGTATTTAATGTTATTTTAAGTGATTTCCCTATCCACATTTGTTTGCAGGGCACTTGTCCTACTCTTACCCCCATTTTACTTCCTTCTGTAGTCCTCTAGCCCTTTCCAGGACTTTTTTTAGAGGCATTTTTGTGCTCAAAGGTGACTTCAATGGGGTTCGGGTTCAGGGTCAAGTTCCGGGTCAAGTTCAATCCCGAACCCGGACTTTTTTTCAAAGTTTGGCTGAACCCGTCTGACCGAACATCCAGGTGTCCGCTCAACTCTATTCTTGACTCATTGCCTCTGCAACTTACATAAAACAAAATCTTGGATATGTGGCATTTTAACAATCAAGAATAATAAGTGAATCTATAAGTTATTTTTTAGTTGCAGTAGTTGTGTAGAAATTATCATAAACAAAACTATGAAAAAAAGGTTTTTTTTGTTCTCTTTTTTAATTTTATTCATTTGCAATGTGCAATGTGTACATATAAGGTATCAACAGAAAGTCAAATCTCCATTAAAATATGATATATGAAATAGAAAACATTCAGAAAAGGCTCAGTCATGAAGGGCTTGATAAATAGGCTATTTGGTGTAATATATAATACCACAATGAAAAGCAATATACAAAAATGATAGAAAACAGCAAGTAAAATTAAGTTTTAATATCTATTTTAGAAAGTTGTGATGATCTATTGTCTTAGTTTTTAAGTTTACAATTTCAAAATTAAATTCTTCTCTGCATATTTTGGCAACAGATGCTGTATCTTAAATCACAATTGAATAACAGACTCCATAGTTCTATTATAATGCAACTACCTTCTAGTAAGTAGAATCAAACATTTTGGCTCACTATATGCTCTTCTGCCCACACAAAAGTGAGTGTGACATACCGAATCCTATTTCTTCTGGTATCCTTGGTAATAAATGCACTGATGTATCAGAGTTCGTTGTGCACATTGCAGGGAACAGCTGCTTTTAAAACTCTATGGTATAAGACATACTAATTTCAATAAAAGAGAATCATGAGATGAAGAAAAGCAGTGAATGTTCTGGTTTTTAGTAAAATATACGTTGCCTTCTATCTGCTTTACACTACAACCTCTATCATAATTGGCAGATACTAAGCCATGTATATCTTGATGACCACTCTATTATGTAATGTGATGAAAGTAGCCATCACAAAGGCTCCATGCTTTTTAATACATACACTTGTTTTTTTACATGGCAGTGCAGCAAAGGAGAAGGAAGTTGGGGAATACTTACCATGAAACTGTGAATAAACTCCTGTTGTTGGGGAAACTACCTTCTCCTCAAAATTTCTAATCGATTCTCTTAGGATGGAGAACTGCTTCTTCCAAAGAGTATTTTTCTGAGGCTCATTCACAATACTCACAAGAAGGGAGTCTTTGTTTTAAGTATGAATTTTGACCTTGACCCTGTCAGTTTTTAAATAATTAAATAAATACAGGTAACATTTATTTGACACATGGGATGCATACTTGTCATAAAAACATAAGGCAAAACAGTATATTTATATATACACTGATCAGCCACAACATTAAAACAGCCTTCCTAATATTGTGTAGGTCTCCCTTGTACTGCCAAAACAACTCTGATTCATCAAGGTATAGACTCCACAAGACCCCTGAAAATGTCTAGTGTTATCCAGCCCCAATACAATAGCAGCAGATCCTTTAAGTCCTCCAAGTTTGGAGGTGGGTCCTTCATGGATCGTATTTGTTGTTCCAGTACTTCCCACAGATACTCAATTGGATTGAAATCTGGGGAAATTGCAGGCCAAGGCAATACCTTGAACTCTTTGTCATGTTCCTCAAACCATTCCTGAACAATTTTTGCAGTGCGGCAGGGTGCATTATCCTGCTGAAAGAGGCCACTGCCATCAGGGAACACCATTACCATTAAGCGTGGTCTGAAGGTAAGTGTACATGTCAAAGTAACATCTACATGAATGCTAGGATCCATTCAGCATAACATTGCCTCTCTCTTAACCTGCCTTCTTCTTATAGTCCACCCTGCTGCCCTCTTTTCCCCAGGTAAATAACACACACTCTCGGTCATCCACCTAGTCTAATAGATAATATGATTCATCAGAGCAGACAACCTCCTTCCTTTGCTCAGTGCTCCAGTTCTGACTCTCATGTCCCCATTAACCCCTTCACGACTGATGACGGTTCAGGACCGTCATCAGTAAAATCCCCTTGATGACAGGTGACGATCCTGAACCATCATAACGGAAATCTTTACTCACCCGGACGTCGTCGTTCCCCCTGCAGCTATCGGCATTGCTTCCGATGTGGGGAGACTGCCTGCAGCACTAACAGAGCGGTCACATGGCCACAATAGGTGCCCATGTATCTGCCTGCAGTGGGACTGCCTGTGCTGACAGCAAGTCTCCCTGCTGCTGTAAAATGAAAAAAAAAATGTTAATGGTAATAAAAAATATAATTATACATGTATGTATATATATATATATATATATATATATATATGATATATATTATATCTATATAATATATGTCTATATATCATATATATATATATATATATATATTGTCATACTAAATGTATTTTTATATTAATATATACGTATATTAATATAAAAATACACTTATAACTAAATTACACATATATATATATATATATATATATATATATATATATATATATATATATATATAAATATATATATAATAATGATATATATTGTGTATATATATATATATACATATATATATATATATATATATACATATATATTGTTATAAAATACAAATAATAAGTAAATTTAAATAAATTTAAAAAAGTAAACATAATTAAAAAAGATTTAAAAAAATTATAAATACACCCTGTTCCAAATTATTATACAAATTATATTTTTCTCATTTACCTAAATAATTAATGTAAATAACAGTCAACATAATTTTCAAGTTATCAACGATTAAGAGTACAATTGAAATTTTATTGAACAAACCTCCTAATGATAACAGTATTTTTTTTAAAACATAAAAAACTTACAATGCACTGTTCCAAATTATTACGCACAGTAAGTTTCACAACACTTTATAGGTTGTAAAGAACTGAAAATTGTCATTTGTTGTGTTTGCAGCATATTTACTGAAATCAAAAGCTATTTCAATCAAACTTATAATAACATTTTAACTTTTTAAACATTTTAAAAGGTCATGTTACATTTTAACATAGGACCCCTTGTTTGATAGCAGCTTCACAAGTCTTGCATCCATTGAACTTGTGAGTTTTTGGACAGTTTCTGCTTGAATTTGTTTGCAAGATGTCAGAATAGCCACCCAGAGCTGCTGTTTGGTTGTAATCTGCCTCCCATCCTCATAGATCTTTTGCTTGAGGATGCTCCAAAGGTTCTCAATAGGATTGCGGTCAGGGGAGGATGGAGGCCACACCATGACTTTCTCTCCTTTTATCCCATTAGCAGCCATTGACGCAGAGGTATTCTTTGCAGCATGAGATGGTGCACTGTCATGCATGAAGATGATTTTATTACGGAAAGCATAGTTCTTTCTGTGGTCAGTCAGAAACTCTACATACTTTGCAGATGTCATCTTTACACCTCAGGGGACCCTAAAGGGGCCAACCAGCTCTCTTCCCATGATTCCGGCCCAAAACATGACACCACCACCGCCTTGCTGACGTCGCAGCCTTGATGAAACAGGGTGGCCGTCCACCAACCATCCACTATTTCAACCATCAGGACCATCCAGGGTTGCACGGCGCTAATCAGTGAACAGAACTGTTTGAAAATTAGTCTTCATGTATTTTTCTGCCCAATGTAGCAATTTCTGCTTGTGAGCATTGGTTAGTGGTGGCCAAATAGAAGGTTTATGCACAGTTGCAAGACTCTGGAGGACTCTACACCTTGATGTCCGTGGGACTCCAGAGGCACCAGCAGCTTCAAATATCTGTATGCTGCTATGTAATGGTATTTTAGCAGCAGCTCTCTTGATCCGATGCATGGATCTGGCAGAAATCTTCCTCAATGTGCCTTTATCTGTATGAACCCGTCTGTGCTCTGAATGAGCCACAAATCTCTTAATAGTGCAATCATCGCGCTTACGTTTTCGTGAAATATCTAATGTTTTCATGCCTCGTCAAAGGCATTGAACTATTTCACTCTTTTGGCAGCAGAAATCCTTTTTCTTCCATTTATTGCATGCAAATGGTGCTCTGCTTAATAATGTGGAACACTCTCCTTTAGTAGTTTTTCCTTAAATTGGGATCACCTGGCAATCTAATTATCACAGGTGTCTGAGATTGTTTTCAGTGATAAAAAGAGCCCTGAGACACAATGCTTAATAATTTGGAACAGGGTGTATGTATATTAAATTAAATGCATATATATTTACATTCTACATATGTATTTATGTAATATTTTTACATAATTAAATAATTTTATTGATTACAATTTGAGGGATCTGCCTGACAACCCAGGCCGAAATCCAGAGAATTTAATTTGCTAGCACTGTATTTAACCTGTAACTTTCTATGACACCCTAAAACCTGTACATGGGGGGTACTGTTTTACTTGGGAGACTTTGCTGAACACAAATATTAGTGTTTCAAAACAGTAAAACATATCAGAGCGATGATATTGTCAGTGAAAGTTACTTTTTTTTGCATTTTTCACACACAAACAGCACTTTCACTGAAGATATAAGGCTACATAATATGAAGAAACCTGAAGTGTATTAAACTCACCACTATTCCACATATTCTCATTTATTGTGATGTCTGTTACACTACACCACTCTTGCTAGTATTCATTTTGCTTATTTGAGCCCTATGGATTTCTATGGGACACCTTCATTCACACAGTAAAAAATGAGAAACCAATGCACTCCCTATCTACTAAACAGCTACTTTGGTGCTGATGGATTTTGTAAGTTTTATTAAAAACACCTAATCTAGGCAAATAATAATGGGGGTTTAGTTACATTATATGATCATATATTGCATAAGCCTGCCACAACGTCAATGTACCCCATATTCGGCAGGTCCTACTCTAACTGCCTAATGTCTGCTGAATGAGCTACTCACTTCGGAAAATCCTCTCGAGTTCTCTGCAGTACAAGGCCAAATAGGATCCTGACATGAGGCACCTGTGACATTTACAGTCTCTTTCAAAAATGCAGGTAAATTATTTTGTACATTGTAAACAGGGCCGGACTGGGAACTAAAAGCAGCCCTGGAAAGAAAATCTATATCAGCCCAATAATGCGTTGCACCAACATAGTGTGCAGATATAGAGGTAGAAAAAAGATAAAGTACCAACTACGTTGACATATTAAGTAAAAGTTTGATAATGGGAATGAAATGATGAATGTATGCTGTTGCACAATTTTTATGTTATATTGTTTATTTTAAAGTCTTATAAGTGTGCCCTTCACATATGTGCTCATTACATATATGTTAAATATTATTAAAATTCTGTGCATATTATGCATATATACATGTAAATTAATATATGTGTAAATATAATAGCTATATATATATATATATATATATATATATATTACTAATACACATTAATATACATGCATGTATTTTCATATATGTATATATCTATCTATCTACCTACCTATCTATCTATCTATGTATCTATATATATATATTTATATATATATATATATATATATATATATATATATTTATATCAAAATATACTTAGAATGAAATTATATATACATCTATGTATATATAAATAAATCAAAGTATTATGAAATATATATATATATATATATATTCATATACAAAATTACATAAATAATTTCATAAATATACACGTAGACTTCAAATATATAAATATGCATATATATTTACATTCTACGTATGTAGTTATGTAATATTTTATATGTGTAAATATAATAGCTATATATATATTACTAATACACATTAATATACATGCATGTATTTTCATATATGTATCTATCTATATATATATATATATATATATATATATATAAAGTATTACTTTAAGAATGACATCAGTTACAACTTCTATTTGTACATTGTGTTAGCAGGAATGCTAGCAAAATGTATATATTGTATATATTGAAAGCTTTCTTCCCCCCATTTAGTGCATTGTGTTTTACCTTACTGGATACCAAGACTAGAATCCAGAGAGTTTTCAAGGGGCACTCCATGCACCATCACCACTTGTGAGCCTTGGCAGGGTCTCAGCGCTGCAGAGGGTAGTGCTGTGGAGGGTTCCTATATACCCAGCCTCAGGGGAGTGGGTATATAGGAACTGGCCATTTGAATGTTTGGCCACTGTGGGCTGCCTCTGTCTAATGGTCATGGTCTCAAGCTCCTCTGGCCTGGAGGAGTTGTGGCTCTGGTAGAACAGCAATGAAAGCAATATGGTGTTCTCCCTCTCTATCATGCTCCCTCACAGTTTCCACAATTCACAGCACAGCCACATCACTGTGGCGCAACTGAGACCAGCCGCGGCTGCTCCCACTCTGCCTTTGCTTACTCCCTCATACTAAGAGGAGAGCTACACGGCCACCGGAAATTTCACGGTATCCCGGTGGGTAAGTCCGACACTGATTGTAAAGCATTCCATTTAAACTGTCGATTTATATAAAAGCATTTACAGTATTGTTCACCAAACAAGTCTGAGTATGCAGTCAAAAATCAGTTTTGACAAATTTCCCACAAACTTAAAATAAATCCATAAACCATGGTAATTTTTGGTATTGATATAGTGAAATATATACAAAAGCCCACTTTTTCACCTCTTGTGGAAAATCAAGGAAAGTTTATTTAGTGCCCCAACAATCAAAAATCCATTTTGCCTGGGGTGAAAATTATTTCTCACATAGCATTTTGTCATTAACAGTCAGTTGGGTGTTCATTTTTCCCCAAGAAAAAGAAGAAACCACCACCTAAAAAAATAAAATAACAATTTAATAATTCCAGGACAGAAAAGAAAAAGATTGCCAAGAATACTCAAACATATTTTTAACAACCTAAACTGTTGAGAAATGAAAAGACTCAAAACTGTTAAAAGTAAAATTTTGGAATAGGAAAGTGCTTTATCCTGCTTTGCCCTCATGTGTGTAGGTAGAGGGTAACTGTGTATGGGCATAAACCTTTATCATTGATAAACCCAACCACTTATTCCCAAAATGAACCACAACAGACTTGCTTTGGAGTAAATAGGCCACAGCTTTATTATAACTATATAAATATTTAAACTTCAACTTTAACATAAACACTATATACATAATTGTACAGAGTAAAGTGATTAACGCACAAAGGTAAATTAATTTACCTTAAAAAAATATTACAAATTATTTTGATCATTTTTTAGGAATCTCTTTCTCCTATATTAGATAAATATAAAACAAATACACATAGTGTAATCTGTATTTAAACATATGTTGTAATAAAAAGCAGTCAGCAAACTCACAATTTTTAGAGCCTATTATAAGTTGGCTCTGGACTTATGGTGCATTTCATATCACTCAGTAGATTTCAGGTAGGAATGTAGCAGTCACACCCACAGGAATTCAGGAACTCAATGGTGTTTGAAGCAAAGATTCCAAGGTCCAAGGTGGAATTAAAAGTAGGTAGCCCTACTGTTGCGCCCAATGCATGCATGGCCGATGACCCACACTCGCTTTAAGGCACCTACATCGACAAAAGGGGAACAGAATCAGTCCAGATGGATGAACATATGATCGGAACCTTCCAAAATCCCAACTCCCAACCCTCTGGATAATTTCCTCAGCCAACCCCAGGAGAGATGCCTCAGTGGCAGCCCCTATCCGAAAGAAGTGCCATCCAAACTCTGCACTAGGCATCCCCAAACCCTCCAAAGCCATGCCGAAAACCCTGATAAATTGGAACTTGTAGAGGAAGCTGGCATCCCCGTGAACAAAGGACCCACGTCCGCTGGGCAAACCTCCCAGAATGCATGAAGTGGTGGGCAAAGGACAGACCATAGAACGAGGGATGCTACGTAACGTGACCCACGTCCCTCGTCCAAGAACCTCCATTTTGGACTTTCGAATCAAAAACCTCACTGCATCCACTTCACCAAAGACATCCCAAAATAACAAACCCCCAGGGACTGATTTGGATGGACTCACAAGCTTGCCCAACTGCATGGCCCTGAAAAAGGCAAAGGAGAACGCCAACCAAAATAACACCACTTCGAATGGAGAGAAAAAGACCTACGGTAGAACAGTGAACAAGCCCACCATAAGAATCCGCAATCTTGGGCCCTTTACACCAGCCCCTCATAATCAAGGGAACAAGAACATCCTTTGTGATGTCCGAAACCTTGGTGAGCTTAAACCAAAAGCTCAGCCCAGGCAACTTTCCAGACAAAACCGAGGTGGAAGAGCCTGAGGCTTCCCAGAACCAAATGAGCTGTAGCAAACCTTGCACATGCTCACCATCTGACCAAAAACCCTCAAGCCACCTTTCGAATTCCACCCACTCGCTCCATGCCTTACCATAACGCTGCCAAGTAGACTCCAAGACCGAACCCCAAATCCAAGACATTATTCAGTCAGCCCAAAGCCACATAGGTCCGCTGGGCATGGGAAGCCCATTTCGTCTGCCCTGGGTGTCACCGCCATGAATTCCCACCACTGAAAATGAAAAAGAGCATCTGCTGTAACGTTAATATACATTAAGAAGCAAACAGCACAGCACCAGGCACCGCAGAAGCTGAACCACTGGAGGGGAGGAAGCAGACAAATTGTCGATGGTATGCACTACCCCCATATTATCACAGTGGAAGACCAGGCTGCGATCCCTGAGGAGATCACCCCAGATCTCCACTGCCACCATGATAACAAAAAGCTCCAGGAAAGCCAGGATCTTGGTCAACCCAGCCTAATGCCAAGATTCCAGCCAAGATTCGGCACACCACCAGCCCCAAAGATGGCCCGAAAACCCAATGCTCCTATGGCATCGGTGAACAGATGGAGTTGCACAGTATACACCTCAGGCACCTGCCAATACGAATGACCATTAATCCCATCCAAGAAGATAGACCAAGCCACCAGATCATTGCGCAATGGGCAAGTGATATGCACGTAGTGATGGAGGCGCTCCACCCCCGCGGTCGCTGCTGCCAATCAGCGAATAAACACCCTTCCCATAGGAATAATCCGGCATGCAAATTGCAGCTTACCCAAGAGCGACTGTAGGTGTTGCAACTGAATCTTCCTGAGGGATATGGTGGCAGAGAACAAGCCGTGCAGGTTCAAAACCTTATACTCCAGCAAATGACATTCCCCAGACTGAATCAATCTCAATCCCCAAGAAGGACCCACTGTCTTGTCGGGGGCAAGCGGCACCCTGAAGAACCAAGAGATCGCTTGCAGGTGGAGAAGGTGTGAACACACATTCGAACCAGCAGAACCAACACATAAGAAGTCATTGAATTAATACAACAGCAAGGTACACGAAAAACATACTAAAATATTTGAAATAGAAGTGGGAAATTGAACAACCCATGGGCAAACACAGGTCCACGTAATAACTGCCCTGAAAGAAACAACCCAACAGGTGATGGCAGTCCATATGGACTGGAAGAGGCCAAAAAGCAGCCTCTATATCCGCTTTCACCATCAGAGCCCCTCAGCCTGAAACCCGAACCATTCAAACCGCCACCTCAAAGGACACGTACAACACCCTAAACAGTTCCTCATCGATATCACTGTTTGTCGAGCCCCCAAATGGGTAGGACTGAATGGTGAATCAGCCGAAACTTACCCGGCTCCTTCTTAGGCACCACATGTAGGTTAGGGATTGCCGGGGCAAAGAACGGGCCAGCCATCCATCCAAGAGACAGCTCCTTATTGAGCTTGTCAGCCACCACCTCAGGGTGCTCCCAAACAGGGCCGGTGCGTCATATAGGCTGAGGACGCTACTTTAGAGGGGGCGCCAGCAGCAACTTTACTGCTGGTTTGGGCCGCCCCTCTATATGGGTCAAATTGTGTTTGGCGTGCTGCAGGTGATGGCACCGGGTGCTAGGGAGCACTTACATGGCTCCAGACTAGCGCCTGGTGCCATCATCCTCAGCCAGCCAGGACCACAGAGCCGCCCCCCCCTACACACTTCCAATGTTGCAGTGCATGGGTGCATCGTACAATTGTTCTGCCCCCTCCATTGCACTGGGGGTCAAGTGGGCGGGAGTACATAGGGGGTGGAGCTTAAAGAGAATGAAGGCAGCCAGGCCTGAATTGGGACCCACGGAGAGACCATATTAAATAAAGGCAAGTGGAGGACTTCATGGTGTGTGTGTATGTGTGTTTGTCAGCCTGTTTCAGTCAATGTGTGTGTGCATGCTTGGATCAGTGTGTATGTGTGTGTTTTCTTGGATGAGTGTGTGTATGTGTGTGTGTCAGCCAGTTTCAGTCAGTGTGTGAATGTGCTTGGATCAGTATGTATGTGTGTGTGTGTGTGCTTGGCTCAGTGTGTGTGCATGCTTGAATCAGTGTGTGTGTATGCTTGGATCAGTGTGTATGTGTGTGTCTGTGTGTGCTCAGGTCAGTGTGTGTGTCTGCTTGGATCAGTGTGTACGTGTGTGTGTGCTTGGGTCAGTGTGTTTTTCTGCTTGGAAGAGTGTGTGTATCTGCTTGAGTCAGTATACGTGTGTGTATGTGCTTGGGTCAGTGTGTGTGTCTAGATCAGAGTGTGTGTGTCTGCTTGGGTCAGTGTGTGTGTCTGGATCAGTGTGTATGTGTGTATGTGCAAGCGTGCTTGGAACAGTGTGTGTATCTGTCTGTCTGTGACTTTGCATTGCAATCCCCAACAAGGTTCATGTAGGTGTACCCCTTGCTTGTCCCCTTGGGACCCCATGATTTTCATATAAGGCCAAGTGTGGCACCATTAAAATGAATTCTTGTTTAACCTCAACACAGAGCCTCGTATCGTGCTTGTAGGGAAAAGCTGCTTGGGTCAGTGTGTGTGTCTGGATCAGTGTGTGTGTGTATGTACCTGCTATAATCCCTGCTCTAGGTTATAATCACTAGCTCTTCCAAGAGCTGTTCCTGCTACGCTCTCTGGAGTAGGAGAGGTCTGTCCACTGGAAGCTGGATCCTGGTCTTGGGTCCAGGGTGGGTGGAGGACGAGTTCCCAGCCAAGCTGTAATGCTGGGCATGGGGACTACAGTGCTGATGGTGTCTGGTGGAGTGCTTGGAGTACTCAGTGAGCACTAGGAGCATCGGTTGTTTGTCTGCTTGGGTCTGTATGTGTGTGTCTGTATGGGTCAGCTTGTGTGTGTGTCAGTCTGTATCAGTCAGTGTGTGTGTGTGTGTATGCTTGAGCCAGTGTATGTGTGTGTATGTCTGTCTACACAAGTTAGTTTATGTCTGCTTGAATCAGTGTGTGCGTGTCACTCTGGATGAGTCAGTGAATTTGTGTGTGCATTGGTTACTGATTGTAATTGTGTGGACCATTGTATTTGAATGAGCGTATGTGTGTGAGTGTTTGTGTGTGTGTGTGTGTGTGTGTGTGTTTGTGTGTGTGTACGCATCTATCACTGATTGCATTTGGGCAAAAAAGATCATTAGAATTTTTAAAAAATCAATACATTAAAGGAACACTATAATGTTAGGAATCTAAACTTGTATTCCAAATACTATAGTGTCTCTGTCTACTATAGTTCCCCCCCACCATAAAAATTATTTTAAAAAAAGGTGGGGAGTTACTTACATTTATCAAGCACCAAGATTCCCTCTGCACTGCTTGCCTCCTTACCTCACTCAATGTGTGGCAACTCTGGTCCAGTCCAATGTTCCTCATACAGGAGCATTGAGTGGCAAGTGCTATGCAGGTCCAATGCTTCTCATATTTACATGGCATTGTAGTGGAGGTGTCTCTAGTGGCTGTCAGTGTGACAGCTACTAGAGACTTGTTTAACTCTTCAAGGTATGGCAATGTTTTATCTTGTGGTATTAAACCTACATGACCACTGTGGAACGAATGGGGCAGCACAATTTTTTTTTTGCCTAGGGTGGCAAAAATCCTTGCACCGGCTCTCCTCCTGAACAAACTTGAGGTTCTGACAAATCCCAGGAGAATCCCTCACCTGAAGAGGAATTCAAAACCCAACCAGGAGGTTGAGTGAGCTCCCCCACATCAGGAGCATTCATGTTTAAAAGTGCAACTACTCCCCCATTTACACTGACTTTCATTGTATTGCCAGCAGCAACCAGTGCGCCTGGGTAAGGCTGACGCAGAGGAGTGTCCTACCGCGTCAGCCCCCCCAAGAAAGGATGACATTCTGGCCTGATCCGGGTCCGGGCGAGTCATAATTGCCAGCCATAAACCAATATTCATTTGATCCCAATCCCAACGTTGGTGAAACTGCTCATTATAACTCCACCAGCTCAACCCCCCCATATACCCGACATGCAGTACAGACCGTATCCTGATAACAAAACAGGGCTGAGCATTTGTCAGGAGCCTCTCCCCCTATGACGCTGGACAGCATCGAAAAGGCCCTGATCACATTCTCTAACGTTTTGGGGATCTTCCGATACTGGAACTTTTCTATGTGCTTATTAGAGTCCTTAGATTCCTTACCAGAAGGAGGCAAGGAGAAGATCTCAACAAACTCCCCATTCCAAATCTTGTCCCGCACCTCCTGGCGCAAATGCAGCCCCATGGGGCCTGACCAACAAATATAGGCCGCACCATGTGCAGCGACGCAACCTCCCCACCCGCTGGCGCCACCGCGGGCAGGGAAAACTCTGGGACCACTGTGGCAGAGGCTAACAGTGTCCCACCCAGACAAAGTTAACAGAGAAGGGTCCCACCCAGACGAAGTTAACAAAGAAGGGTCCCACCCCACCCTAACCTGCGCGTCCAAGGAAGGCGCCGCGGAACTGCGTTCCCAGTTATCCAAAAGACCCCTTAGACACCCCAATGAGGCCTGAAACATGGCCCGGTCTGGAGCCACCTGGGGAGAAACAACAGATGAAACAACATATGAAATCATATCCCTCCCCCCATGACCCAGAAAAGTAGGCCACCCCAGGCAAGGGGTAAGCCCAGACAGCACCCCAAGCACCCAGAGCTACCACAGGATGCCTCACACTACTTCCAGCCACCACCCCCACTTCAGGAGTGGAGTCCTCCGCCCCCTCAGGAGACACCCTAATGCCTACTCACTTGTCTGGAGGACCGACCACCACTCCGTCCGCCTGGCCGTGGGACCCACGTGGCACGTCCGCTGATGAAGACAAGGTAGCTGGAAAACCTTCAGCAGCAGCAAACACCCATCTTGTAAGGCCTCAGCCCTCAGGGCAGAGAAGACAGCTTTGATATCCATACCCTGGCCGCAAAGAGCACTTGGAAATCAGGTATACCGAGCGCAACAAACAGTAATTACCAAGTTGTTACCAACTGATAATTAAGATGGTTGCTATCCTGTAAGATGACAACCTATTTATACTTCCCCACCCATCTACCCCTTACTACTCCACCCACTGTCCCAGGACCACTTTACCACATTCCTCTGTATACACTACCCTCACATTGACATGTCCCTGTTCTGCCTAGGCCTTGCCTGGCTCCTCATGGTCTTAACTGTCTCTTCCTCTTGCTGTTTGTATTTCTTTTTAAACTTTATATTTTGAAGATAACTTTGATATTCAGAATATTTATGGTATACAGTCATTGTAATGGAAAAAATAAATGGAAAATTTGCAATTACAATCGTAAGTATAGCAGTTTACTGCAAATCACTTTTATATTTTTCATTGAAATGTTTTGGTTGACATGATGGCGAGATGTGAAGCAAGAATTTCCTTGGGCAGCAGTCTTCTTGTCATTGTATACTACTAATAAATCTTATACAATTACATTTTGTTAGATAATTATGTAAAGTACATTTGTTAATTTATGAGGCTTTTCTTTCTATTACTATGGCAACCATGTTAATACATGGATATAGAGAAAGAAGTGGGAGGATAAAGGCTTTTTTTTTGCTTTATATGCAAGGATTATAAATGCAGGTCCAGATACCTTTCTACAGAATGTGTAATACAATTTCACTGCTTTATTTTTATCTATTATTACTAAAGCATTTTAGAATACATTGCGTATTTAAATGTCATTCCATTAGAGTTACCACAATAGCACGACTTAAAGATCATGGGCTAGTCATTACTATGACTTGTCTTTAAGACAGGAAACTGGTTTACCAAATCAGTTTTTTAAGAAAAGTTAACAAATATCAAACTGCCCTAATAAAATAAAGGGAAATATGGAAGAGTTGAAATTGGATTGCAGCGAATATTAAAGGGACACAATTGGCATCAAAACAACTTTAGTTTAATGAAGCAGTTTTAGTATATAAATAATGCCCCTGTATTCTCACTACACTATTCTCTGCAACTTAGGAGTTAGATCATTTTGTTTACACACCCCTCGCTACACCTCCCTGCAGGTGACTTGAACAGCCTTCCTAAACACTCTCTGAAAAGGAAACTGTATTGCACAGTCTGTTTAATCTAGAATTTATTTTTTCCTGCTCTGTTAATAGTCTCCTAGATCCCAAAGAAGCTTCCTGTATGTAATTTAAGTTCAATTTACAGAGCAGGAGATAATATGTCTAAAGCATGTTAACATATGGTTGATAATTAAACCATTTTTTTTTCATTCAGACTGTGTCAGTCTAGCCATGGGAGGTGTGGCTATGACTGTATAAACAGAAACAAAAAGGGATTTAACTCCTAAGTGGTAGATAATTGAGCCTATAGTATCAACAACTGGGCCTGAATGACATGAGATTACTCAGTATCTAAACCATTGATATTACCTCTGGACAATCAACTTCTGACACCAATACACATGCAGGGTTATTTACATTGCTGCCTCGTAACACTTCTAGATCTCATCATTAGAAAGATCTCATCATTAGAAAGGTATAGCTAAATGGGAGACTGGAAGACTGAGAGAAAGAACAAAACAAAAGAAAAACAAACATACATACAGATGTAGAGAGCAACACAAAATTATGAGTGTTATTGATTGCTGAGACCCCCCAATTGATCAATCTTTTTCCCCTATCTCAACTGTTCCCTCAGCGTTTTCACGTCTGCCTCCAATCTTTCAGTCTGTCTCTTTAGGTCCCAGTAGTCTCTATTCCCTTCTTTATTCCTTCAATTATCCCAATTCCGTCTATTGGTCTGATACTCATCCCATCTATGGTTCCTTCTCCAATTATTCTCCCAATAACTGTTCCTGTTGTTTCTCCGTTTTTCTCCCCAATTGTGATTTTCCAAGTTAATATCTGTCCTTTTTAGCCTCTCCCAGGTATTTTATTATTCCAATTATTATTGATTACCCTAGGCCCCTCCCATCTATTCCTCCAATTATCTCCCATTACATTCCTATGGTCCCTCTGTGGATCTCTCCATCTTTTGTCAAAGTCCTGTTTTGGTCTCCAGTTCTCATTATCCCTCTTGTTCTGGGGTACATCCCACCTCTGGCTTCTCCATTTACCATCTATATCTCTACCAGAGTCGACCTTGAATGTTCTTATGGCTGAAACAGAGAAGGCCTGTTCTGAGGAAGGATGCTTGATCCACCAATTGTCAGCTATAGTTAGTACCATTTCTAAGTCTGCTGGTGTTGGATCAAGAAGCCTCACAAATTCTTGACACTCCCAGGGAAGGGCTTCCATTTCTTTAGCAATGTGTTCTGGTGAGCCCAAGACCAGAGGCTGTTGAGGTTGGCGTAGCGTATACCAGAACAATATCCTTTGAGCTACCTCTCTAGGACCATCTGCTAGCCTCATCATAATATTAACTATTTCTTTCTCTATGCTGAGTAGATAGAAAATCGTTGCAGCAATTCTTCCTGCCTGATCAGACACACTGTTATTAAATCCAAATAGTCTGCTAGCCAAAGGACCCATAGCATATTCTAACAGTTCTGTCCATTCTTCTAAGATAAGACCTCCTTTTTTTGCTCTATTTGCTCCCCTCATAAACCAATGTGTAAAGGTGTTAAAGTCGTCAGTTGGCATACTTCCCCACCATTTCTGGAAATTATCTTTGTCTGTGATTGACATAGTCCTTGTCTGTCTAGAGAAGCTAGTAGGCATTTCTCTTACATTAAAATGTTCAGTTATTATTATAGGGGCCTGTGGGACACAATTTACAATTGGCACATTTCCCTTGCGTTTTGTTCCCAGCACTGGTTCTTTACTTTCAGATATAAAATAAGACTGGTCTGGGCATACTCTAGGAATCTCCTTATCCCATTTATTTGTGTTTTCTTTAATTTTCATTTTATATTCCATGACTAGGTCTTGGAGCTCAGTGATCTTAGCACTATATGCATCTCTCTGTTGTTCTATTTCTCTTAACTCCTTTTCTAGTTCCCCAACAATTGTAGTTGTTCTCAAAGCTGCAATTTTTAAACAATCCCTTTTGTCCATTGCTTCCTCCATTTTATTTGTTGTTTCCAAATTATGCTGCCGTAATTCTACAACTATGTCTATTAGGCCTCCTATTGTGGCTACAACAGCTTGTGTGACCAAACTTTTTCTTTTCTTTGTTCTATACTTTTTGTTATTTACAATTTGTGTTAGTACATCCATTAATCTCTCCTCTTTTTCACTGTCTGGGTTTGCTGGCTCTGGAAGCTCATATGGACCATCATGTTTTTGAATATGTCTCCTAAAGTACTCACGTACTTCTGTGGAAAAGTATTTGGCCCCTTGAAAAGACATTCCTACTCTTTTACTCACCCAATTAAGAACCCAATTTAAATCAATTTGCAACTAAAGTAACACACTTCTGAATAGCCAACAATAGTTGATGTCTATTCAGTAGGCCAGGTGTAAATAGAAAAAAACAAAAACAAAAACTCAATTACCTTCGTATGCTAAACACAATGGGTGGGGAACACAATATCCACAACTCTACTGTGAAGCTTGATTTAGGATATGCCCTAAACACACGCCCAGTTTTGTTATATGTAGCAAAATAGACTAGTATCCACAATGCAAATTATATTTACCTTAGTATGGTGAAGGTAATACTTGCTAATTAACTTCAAAACCAGTAGTGCCAAAATTAGCATATTAAAATATAATAGCAAGGCCTGGAGGGTAGGAGTTATACCTGAACTAGGATATTCAAGACACATGCAAAAGGTAAAAAGTATGGAAGCCTATAGTGTACTAAAATGCAGGCCTGAAATAAATAAAAAAATAAAAATAATAATTTCTCTAGGCCTGTACTATGATAGAATATTTGAAACACACAAAAAACCCTTTATTATACCTTTGTTTTATGTAGCAAAATAAGCTAGTACAATATAAAGGGTTAATATATTCAAAATTAAGGCATATGCTGGTAGTGTATTGAAAAATGAAGGCCAGAAAAAAAACTACTAGGCCCGAACTATGGTAATCAAATCAGCATTCAAATACAAAAAGAAGCAGCAAGGAAGCCTATTATAATGCAGGGCTAGGCCTGTACTCTGATAGTCAAAACCCAATAAAACTCAACTCAGATATTTGAACCTGATGCCCAAGCTTGTATATTAAAATGGAGGTCTGCATTACTAGACTCCACACACATCAGCCCTTGATTCCTCATGCAGAGGATAATTAAACAAAGTACTTTTTTTTTCTCCCCATAAAAAATAAATCTGACTATCTATTAATGTGTTATTACCTCATAAATAACCTTTGTAGAAGTCTAAAATTTGTGGTCGCCAAATGTGGTGTATCACCAAATTAATATATATATTACACAAGGTTCGTCTACATTAAAAGGTATTTATTAGAAGGCAACAACACAATACTATAAATGTATCACAAACACACAGCCCAGACCCACGGAGCAACAACCCTTATTAAATCTATCTATCTATATAGTAATCCGCTTCCCCACACGTTTGATCTCACCCACGGTTAGGCCTTCACATCTAGTAATGGCTCACTGCTGCAAGTTCAACATCACATCCACCAAGGAAGAAAAGGAAGCAACAGAGAGTAACATGGTTCACCAAGATAGCACATGGCGTCTGCACATCTGCTCTGCAGCACAGCCAAGAAGGAACAGAGAGGAATGGAGAAAGGGGGAAGTAGTTATCTCTCTCCTGACTTTTAAAGGTATTGAATTCCCCAATTACCATTTCAAAGGGTAAAGCTTATCCCACTGTAAGAAAAGCAAACATGAGCTTGGTCACATGACCCCTGGTCACCATATTAGTTTGATGACAGAATGTCACCACAACAAGCTGACAAGCTGTTTGAAGACAACATGCCAAACATCCTCAAACAGCTTTTCAGCTTGTCACCTTTCCTTTCCAGCTCTGCTGTCTGGCATTTATCACAAGGGGAAGAGCCTAATGAGAGGGGCAGTACCTAGCATGGGAGATGTAGCCTAGTGCTGCACATCCAGCTGATCCAACTATTTGCACTCATCCAGGATGGCCCTTTTGACACATCTTGAAAAAAAACCTTTGTGCTTAAGCCATGTACTTTTATTAATTCATTCCCTATCCTCTTCAATTAGATAGGGTCTAAGGGACAACCTACTAGACAAAGCAGATGCCTTGTAGACTACAAATGTAATATCCACCTGTTTAGTGGTGGACAAAGCTTCATTACCAAATTCTGTTTTCATTTTTCAAACTATTTCTATGTTATGCACCCTGTTGTAAAAATATACCCTCCTCTGTACAATAACCTCTATAATCTTATGACTTGTCCAACGAGTATGATTTTGCTGGTAGACCCAAGAACAGAGTTAGTATCACTGGGTTTTCTGTATGCAGACTTCCAGATACTACACAAACAGTTATATAACTACTACTGTACTGTAGTTGATTGTAACTCATAAACCCAAATCACTATTATTCATGTAATAATGAAAGGACAAGAGAGATCCCTCATCTCCAGTCCATACAAAAATAAAATAATTGATAAACGTTTTGTAAAACAAAAAGGGTTTCCATTTCCAAAGACATGGGATTCTAATTTCAAATTAAAGCTTTTATTGAGGAATGGAAGGTGATCATATACATAACAGAATGTTCATGCAACTTATGGACAAGCAGGCCCGAGAGCTACCAAAGTATTGGTACATATCAAAAAGGAAATGTTGCTGGAGATTGACATATGTGCTAGTCCTATACATCACAAAGGTAATTCAAATGACAATTGAGGTCATTGTAAGAAACTAACTGTACAGATTACACTAATTGAAACAGAATATGGGAACACTCAACCGACATGCAGGCTTCCTAAAGATTTAAGTGAATGAACCAGGTATATCCACAACCCAAGTGGTTGAATGTCCAGGAATGATTAATTGTAGAATAAGTGGCTTGAGACATTACTCACCTTGACTCCTCGCAGAGCAGTATCCCAATCAAGGCAAGGCTAGGGTAAGGATGAGAGAGAGAGATAACTGAAAGCAAGAAGAGAAAGAAAAAGGAAGAGAGGTTCAGTTAAGGGGTGGGGGGCATAGAGGAGGTGAAGCACCACACTCTAAGGCTGGCCACAGGCAACGTTGATTTAGGTATTGATGGGAAAGTCTTCACCTGTCAGCCCCCGCTCCCGTATTGTATTGTAAGATTTAGTTAGTGAAAGCTGCAGAGGATACTGTGCAAGAAAGGCAGATAGTGGTGAGAAGCGAGTTATGCGGGGATAGGCGGTGAAGGACATTCAGACTTCACCAGGCATGAGCCCTTCCTCCCAGCCCGAACCCTTCCCCTCTGTTTCCACACCATCCCTATGTGTTATGAATGCCAGCCATGGTTGCTAGCGCTCCACATGCCTCATTGTGTTCCCCATAAGGGTTGTGTGTAGGAATTCTGCCATCTGAATTCCCTCCACTCTCTCCATCCATTGGCCATTTGTGGGAATCACATCTTGTTTCCAGAAAGCTGGAATTAATGCTTTAGCATCTTATAAGCCGCTATGGGGGTTAGCATAGAGTATAATAGGACTGTCACCATAGTGAAGTCATCCAAGTCTCCCAGAATCTTCTTTATTGTGTGTTTTACTTGTTCCCAGTATGGTACTATTCATGGGCATACCCACCATATATGCGTTACTATACCCACAGGTGTTGGGTACAGTCGGAAACCATCTGTGTAGGAGATCAGGTATCCTGTACCATAGAAACAATAGCTTGTAGTTAGACTACTGATATTTGGAGCTCTTGTGATTTAGTACGAGAAGTTTTTTTTTTTAACAAAGGCAAGTGGGGGACTTCATGGTGTGTGTGTGTGTCAGCCTGTTTCAGTCAGTGTATGTGTGTATGCTTGGATCAGTGTATATGGGTGTGTGTGTATCAGTCTGTTTCAGTCAGTGTGTGTGTGAGTTTTTGGATCAGTGTGTATGAGTGTGTTTTCTTGGATCAGCGTGTGTGTGTATGCTTCGATCAGTGTGTATGTGTGTCAACCAGTTTCAGTCAGTGTGTGCGTGTGTGCTTGGGTCAGTGTGTGTGCATGCTTAAATCAGTGTGTGTGTATGTTGTGTGTCTGTGTGTGCTTGGGTCAGTGTGTGTGTCTGCTTGGATCAGTGTGTATGTGTGTGTGTGCTTGGGTCAGTGTGTGTGTGTGTATGCTTGGATCAGTGTCTATGTGTGTGTATGTGTGCTTGAGTCATATGTGTGTCTGCTTGGATCAGTGTGTGTATCTGCTTGAGTCAGTATGTGTGTGTGTGTCTATGTGCTTGGGTCAGTGTGTGTGTGTAGGCTTCGACCAGTGTATGTGTGTATGTCAGTCTACATAAGTTAGTTTATGTCTGCTTGAATCAGTGTGTGTGTCACTCTGGGTGAGTCAGTGAGTTTGTGTGTGCATTGGTCACTGATTGTAATTGTGTGGACCATTGTGTGTGAGAGTTTGTGTGTGTGTGTGTGTGTGTGTGTATGTATGTTCGCATCTGTCAGTGATTGCATTTGGGCAAAAAGCTTAATTTAAAAACAAAAATCAATACATTTAAAGGAACACTATAGTGTTAGGAATCTAAACCTGTATTCTGAATACTATAGTGTCTCTGTCCATACATAGATTCAAGTTACCCCCACTATAAAAAAATTTCTTTTTCTTTTTTAAAAAAGGTGGGGGGTTACTTACATTTATAAAGCACCGAGACTCCCTCTGCACTGCTTGCCTCCTTATCTCACTCAATGTGTGGCAATGCTGATCCAGTCCAATGTTCCTCATACAGGAGCATTGAGGACCTGAAGCGCATAAGTGGCAAGCGCTATGCACTTCCAATGCTTCTCATAGTTAGATGGCATTGTAGCGGAGGTGTCTCTAGTGGCTGTCAGTGTGACAGCTACTAGGGTCTTGTTTAACTCTTCAAGATAAGGCAATGTTTTATCTTGTGGGATTTAACCTACATGACCACTTTGGGGTGAATAGGGCGACACATTTTGTTTTTTTGCCTAGGGCGGCAAAAATCCTTGCACCGGCCCTGACTGCTGTGTCCAAGATCCCCATTAAAACAGATTTGACATCACCAGTGGGGTTCACATTAAGGACCCTAGATTTGTCACTTTCATTCAATAGGGTCCTTAGGTAATTTAGGCATATTCTCTGAGGGTTCTTTTTGACAACTTAACTATAGGGATTACATTCTTCTTGTCTTCCGGTTCTTCCATACAATCTAGAAAGAGAGATCATCCATTTCTTGGCTGAAGACAATACCATAATTATAAAAAGTGCTAACAAAGGTGTAATATTGATTTTTATATTATATCTCCAAGGTTTACAAGAATATCAGCTCAAAAAGGAATATTGGAGAAAATTCAAACAGCTAGATCTCTTGTTCTGCATAACAGATATCTACCTGTATCACGTATAAAACTGGGAGATTACTCTGTAGTCATTTGTTCCGAGCAATGTCTTTTCATTTACAATTTTTGGATGTCAGAATTTTTAAAGTGGAAAATAAACTAGAAGGCGCACATACTTTAATAGGTCTATTGATAATATTACATAACTACATATTACCATTACTCATCCACTGCATGTAACATAATCTTGGATTTACAACTCTAAAAACAGAAGAAAAGTTTGAAATAGTAGAAAAACTAATTTAAAAAATGTGGCAAACTTTTGTCAAGAGAGACAATTAAAGAGTCCTGGAAAAAGAATTAAAACAGGAACTGGAGAGCAGAACCAGAAACAGAACAAGTATTTCTTAAAGAAACACTAAAGCATTAGAAGTGCAAACCTAAATTCCTAGTGCTAAAGTGTTTTCCTCTACATTTAGTTTAGGCCACCCCTAAATTTAAATAAAAGTCAAAGGATTTTACTCACATTATTTTTTTTGAGAGATTCAGTTTCTTCAGCTGCCTGATCTGTCTCATGCAATGTCATTCCGACTCTTACTCTTGTCCAATCCAATGTACCTTATAGCATTGTGGACAAAAGTCACACATGTGCTCCTCCAATCAAATGGAGTTTAGCTGTGAAACCATGTTTGCCTTGGTTCACACAGCAGAAGAAGGGAAAAAAACAACAACAACAGAAACCCTTTTTCTGGTGACATTTAACACAAAATTGATAAAGGTAAACACTGTTATTGAAACTAAATGGAAAAGGATCAGTGCTCTAAAAACCAAACACAACATTAAGAATATATATATATATATATATATATATACATATATATATATATATATATATATATGAGGCAGCCCACCAAAAATGGTAGGGCTCCCTCTAAGGCCCACAGGTAAGTAAAAACTAAACAAAAGAGGAGATGAGGTTGTGCCAAAACAGTACAGACAAAGTATAGTTACAAATATATGAAAAAATCCAATATAAAAAATAATAAAGTCCAACAAAGTCCCAATAAAACTTGCCATAAGATATAGCCTCAGATATGTCTGGAATATATCAGGGTATTCATCCGTATGTAAAAACAAAAGGAAAGTTAGTGAAACATAACCCAAAAATAGATAATACCAAATAATTCTAATATAGTTCTCATGTTTTTATAGCTTATAACCAGCTCTAGTATGAATAGCATGCAGTGGTACAATTCTCACTTAAAGGACCACTATAGTGCCAGGAAAACATACTCGTTTTCCTGGCACTACAGTGCCCTGAGGGTGCCCCCACCCTCAGGGTCCCCCTCCCGCCAGGCTCTAGGGTGAGGAAGGGGTTAAACTTCTTTCTTCAGTGCCGGGCGGGGGACTATCCTCCTCCTATCCTCTCCTCCTCCTCTCCTCCTCCTCTCCTTCTCCTCTCCTCCTCCTGCTTGGCTGAATGCGCATGCGCGGCAAGAGCCGCGCGCGTGTTCAGCCAGTCCATAGGAAAGCATTCTCAATGCTTTCCTATGGACGCTGGCGTCTTCTCACTGTGAAAATCAATGAGACAGCCACTAGAGGCTCCATTAACCCTAATATAAACATAGCAATTTCTCTATGTAAATCCAAGATTTACTGCTCATTGTATAGGGCGTCAGTGGTATAATGACCACTTAGGATTTTTTTCCTTACTGGAACATACAATGGATGCCAGGTAAAAGAACAAATAAAAAAGTAAAATGGCACACTCACAAGTGGAAGTAGCTAAAATATCTTAATTAAAACAATATAAAATATTGACAGCAGTATAAAATATCCTCAACCCGTTTCACCAAAATGCTTTATCAAGTGGATAAACAGTCAATTGGACTTCCTATTGTCTGATTTTATCATTTACGAATTACATACCTTTCTGTTCTAGTCTCAATAGATAATGCTAGCATTCCTTTGTGGAAGATAAATTAGGGCCACATATACTCAATAAGTAATGCATGAAAAGCCCATGGATAAACTGGTGGCTCAGCTTTTATGGAGGAAAACCATTTACTAGCTACAGACAGACATTTTGCACTATATCCACTACTTTGAACTGCTTAGAGTGCCCTTTTAAGCAAAGCAAACTATGGTCCTATAGAACATGTGAATCTATCTTGTATCCAATCTTTCATGTTCTTTCAAGTGTTAACATGTTACAGTGGTGGTATGAAGGAATGTGTTGTCACAGTGCATCTCTTATGATGCTTTGGCATTACAGGAACACTACCTTACAGCCCTCACTACATGAGTCTCCATGGGGAAGCTTTGCCTCCTTGGCTGAGATCATCAAGATCAATTATCTCAGCTAATCCAATGCTTTCCTTTCAGAAATATTTAGGAGGCATGTGTGACAAAATGCAGCGATGCAACTAGTAGATGGTCCATCATAATAGAAATAGCTTAGTTCTACTCGGCCATTTCAGAGGCAGTTCCTCTACTGGCTGCCAGAGACACAAGCCACATAAGGTATTTAAAACTTGCGGTGTAAGAATTGCTGTTCCTGAAGAACGGCATTGTTTTCACTTGTAGGATTAAAACTAGATGGACATGGCATCCAGACCATTTCATTGAGATTGTGGCTGGCAGAGCATCAGAGGAGGTCACCTCTATTTTTTTATAATAGTTCAGTGAAAGTTACAAGTACTTAAAATGTGTTATTCCTATGTTTATTGGGTGTTAAGTTTTCAAATTTTGAACTTTGCCAAATATATCTTTAGCATGCCACTGTGTGAACTTCGGCAATAGGGATTTTCTGTGATGATAGTAACTGGTGTTACTTGGCTGCAAGGCCAGTTAGTAAAGGTTTCTAGTCAAGGCACAGGAAACCACAGAAATCACAAACCCATTTCAAATTCACTTCATTCATTTCTGTAAATGTTATACCTGGTGAAACCTCATTAGACAAACTAAGCCAGGAAAATTAACCTTTTAAGCCACCTATTATTCATTAGCAGTTAACCTTATAGGACCCAGGAGGCCCAGGGGAATTTAAGAGCTTGATCATATTAACCCCACAGGCTTTTTTTTTTTTTTTGCAATATTTTTTACATGACTAAGTATCAGCTAGTCATTAAAAAAGGCTGATAAATGTGATTGTGGTGCACATTTATTGGCGTTTTTATTTTGAACAGCCAACCAACTTACATTTTTAATGGAATAAAATCTAGCTGAAATTGATTTAAACAAAACACAATGAAAAATGTCATAGTGTCGGTTTTCATGCTTTAGTTGCTGTTTTTATCTGATATAATTAAATTAAGGCCTAAATAAGGAAAGTTCTGAATTTATAAACAACTCATAATCTGCCTTTAACCTAATGTCAAAATTCTACAACATATAGGCAAAACTTCAAGAGTTCAACAGCACAGTTTTGGATCAATAAATACAGACTGTTAAAACACATTAAATGACGAAGGGTAACTTACCTCTGCAGGTATTTGTATGGAGCGTACTGATAAGAGAAGGTCCTGATGAGTTTTAATGAAGGGGAAATATCCAATATACCAATGTATTAATGCCTAGGGTGTCTTAAAATAAAGGGCAAATTAATACTTAAAGATCAAACGATTTCTGAGTGAATTGTAAATGTACTTTAAATTTGCATAGCCCCAAAGCATTGAAATTGATCTACTTTCTACAGAAATTATATTGACTTATCTTTAGGATTAATATAGCTTCATAGCTAAAACTGCATTACAGGGCAATGTAACGGATGAGTATGCCTTTTGTGGTTTTCAGATGTGAATCATTCTCTGGTTTGGATGGCTTTGCCTGCAGTGTGAATTGGTGTTAATTATAAAGAAAATGTAATCACAGGAAGCATTAGCAATGCCATTGAGGTATATGCAAATCAATAATCTATATCCACTAAATAAAGTTGGTAAACACACAAGGCAGGAATCAAATTGTTTGAATTATCTCTATAAGAGTTTGATTTTTTTATGTAGTGTTAAATTGTGTCATGAAGAATTATTTGTGCAATGTGTTATTTCACCTTTAAATTGATCCCATTACACGATCCAGGTTCCATTATAGCCAAAGGCCTTTATTATTAGGGGAAAAAATACACTGCTCAAAAAAGTAAAGGGAACACTTAAACAACACAATGTAACTCCAAGTCAATCACACTTCTGTGAAATCAAACTGTCCACTTCGGAAGCAAAACTGAGTGACAATCAATTTCACATGCTGTTGTGCAAATGGGATAGACAACAGGTGGAAATTATAGGCAATTAGCAAGACACCCCCCATAAATGAGTGGTTCTGCAGGTGGTGACCACAGACCACTTCTCAGTTCCTATGCTTCCTGGCTGATGTTTTGGTCACTTTTGAATGCTGGCAGTGCTTTCACTCTAGTGGTAGCATGAGACGGAGTCTACAACCCACACAAGTGGCTCAGGTAGTGCAGCTCATCCAGGATGGCACATCAATGCGAGCTGTGGCAAGAAGGTTTGCTGTGTCTGTCAGCGTAGTGTCCAGAACATGGAGGCACTACCAGGAGACAGGCCAGTACATCAGGAGACGTGGAGGAGGCTGTAGGAGGGTAACAACCCAGCAGCAGGACCGCTACCTCCGCCTTTGTGCAAGGAGGAACAGGAGGAGCACTGCCAGAGCCCTGCAAAATTACCTCCAGCAGGCCACAAATGTGCATGTGTCTGCTCAAACGGTCAGAAACAGACTCCATGAAGGTGGTATGAGGGCCTGATGTCCACATTTGGGGGTTGTGCTTACAGCCCAACACCGTGCAGGATGTTTGGCATTTGCCAGAGAACATCAAGATTGGCAAATTCGCCACTGGCGCCCTGTGTTCTTCACAGATGAAAGCAGGTTCACACTGAGCACACGTGACAGATGTGACAGAGTCTGGAGACGCCGTGGAGAACGTTCTGCTGCCTGCAACATCCTCCAGCATGACCGGTTTGGCAGTGGGTCAGTAATGGTGTGGGGTGGCATTTCCTTGGAGAGCCGCACAGACCTCCATGTGCTCGCCAGAGGTAGCCTGACTGCCATTAGGTACCGAGATGAGATCCTCAGACCTTGTGAGGCCATATGCTGGTGCAGTTGGCCCTGGGTTCCTCCTAATGCAAGACAATGCTAGACCTCATGTGGCTGGAGTGTGTCAGCAGTTCCTGCAAGATGAAGGCATTGATGCTACGGACTGGCCCGCCCGTTCCCCAGACCTGAATTCAATTGAGCACATCTGGGACATCATGTCTTGCTCAATCCACCAACGTCACGTTGCACCACAGACTGTCCAGGAGTTGGCAGATGCTTTAGTCCAGGTCTGGGAGGAGATCCCTCAGGAGACCATCCGCCATTTCAACAGGAGCATGCACAGGCATTGTAGGGAGGTAATACAGGCACGTGGAGGCCACACACACTACTGAGCCTCATTTTGACTTGTTTTAAGGACATTACATCAAAGTTAGATCAGCCTGTAGTGTGTTTTTCCACTTTAATTTTGAGTGTGACTCCAAATCCAGACCTCCATGGGTTGGAAAATTTGATTTGCATTTTTTTTATTTTTGTGTGATTTTGTTGTCAGCACCTTCAACTATGTAAAGAACAAAGTATTTCAGAAGAATATTTAATTCATTCAGATCTAGGATGTGTTATTTTTGTGTTCCCTTTATTTTTCTGAGCAGTGTATAAATAAAGAAAACATCAAACGGTCTGTGAATATACAGGGTTTTTCATAATGACAATGTAACTCAGCCTGTTTAATCAATGGAAATGTAGCAGTCCTGTAAATCTTATGTCAAAGTACAGTTAATGTTGCAAATTACTTTGCACACCGAAATGTAAAAGGGAGACTCTAAGTATCATAATCCCTAAAGTTCATTGTAGGGAAAACATTGTTATGGCACCGTTGACCTATTTTTTTGTGAAGCTTGTTGGAGCAGTTAAACAAAATCTACCTTTTATATTGTAAAACATATATTTACAATGTCAAATATTATCAGCAGTTGGCCTCAAATAATGGACGTGGAGCGTAGAAAACATTTTGGTGTATTGCAGTTCCAAATATCTATCAGTTGGTAATAGTAACAGTTCATGGCTAATATTTACAGACAACAATTTGACGTGAACCCTATATTGGCTTCACTGCTGGGTCCTGAGTACACCCACAGAGAAACTTTAGCTTATGCCCTAATAAGAGACTTGCATGCCCTGGCTTTTGAAAAATTCTATGGGACATTTTAGAAATTTAAATGGGGAATAACTGAAATGGTAGGTTGCCTACCAGGTAGACATAAACCAACTTACAAAAAACAAAATAACACATGCAAGTCCGTTTAAAATAATTGTTGGTATAACCCAGCAAAGAACCCCCACAAGAAAAGTAAAGATACCATATATTATGTGTAGAGTTCAATTTAATAACTATTCAAGTTTCCCAGTTTTTTTTTTCTTGTCAATCTTTATTTTTATTGAGCAAAAGAGTACAAACAAGCTTGTAGTGCCATGATAGTTAAGACAAGCCTTTCTAATACATATATTGAAATACATTGTCATGGGAGAGACAATAAGCGCACAATTTAATGTAAAGAAAAATATATCAGGCAAGGCAATCATGTCTAACTCTTTGGGCAAGATAAGCGTCACACATACATAGGTTATATGCAAAACTACTCAGATAGAAAATATAGTAAAGTCAGAGATGTTTATGACTAAGTGGCCTTAGTCGAGTTTAAGGACCACCTACCCTGCAAGCTTAACTTGCGTCATATGAGCCCAGTCAGGCACGATTAATATAAGTAGAGCGTACTAGGAAACAGGCTAATGTAACTTGCAAACGCTCAACCTGCCTACGTATTCCTGTTTCAGGCTTTCTGGCCTAAAAGTCTGTAGAACATGAAAAAAAATCACACGACTGGTAGTTCTTTTAAAGATTTGGTCTCCTTTTTGTCTAACTGGCTACAAGGTGAGAAGCTAATCCGGTAGCATATACTGCCATGGTGAGCCTTGAAATATACTTCACAAAAAGACTCAGGACATTTGGATGCAACACATTGTGGATTGAGACATGAACCAAGCGATCATAAATAAGACATGATAAAAAAATATGTGGTAAAGAGAAAAAAAATCCTTTCACAGGAGTCTTAGAAAAAAAATGTGTATATTCTATCATTTGAAAGTGCTACTATATATATTTTTGTACACATAACAATACATATCCTCAATGTACTATTTCAAATGTCCATGTTGTTTACAACTCCCAAATATCTAGAACAGACTAAACATCTTTAACTCGTGCATTCGTATTATTATTTTTTCTGTACAAGGAAAAGTTTGAAACATTTATTTAAAACTAAGGAATAATTGCTAGCTTATTTACATAGGAAGACATTTCAATTTAAATTGAAAAAGGTTATTTATTTTCTATTTTAAACTCAATTAACAAGGATTGATTTTTACCCCTTAGTTTTGCTTCAAAACTAATATAATCGAAAGCCTGGTGTTTTTATATATTGATCACAAAGGCGTCCAGGTAAGCAGACGACTGAAAAACTGTCTTGCATCCTATGGCTGCAGTCTACGGCTATTCGAAGAGATTGTAGAAACAATTTTACTAGAGAAAATTAATGTTGATTCTTTTACTGGTGCAGCTGTATCAACACAGTACATCGTTTTTGACTTACGAATAAAAATGAATGTTTCTGCTTCATAGCTTAACAGCTGATACCGCAGGAAAATATATCTGTTCAAAGTTTTACGTTTTGAAATTATCTAATGTTAATAATAATGTGACATTAATTATAATGAAATAATAACCTTCATATTTCAGTGGACATAAAACCACCCAGCTTTCTGCAATTAAATATTCATTGAAAAGTAAAAATTTAACATAAAACAAGCTACTATTTCAGTAGCATGTACAGCAACTACAAAACCTGAAAGGGAGCGTAATATATCATCTGGGAAGGCCTATTTTTCACACGAATTGGATAGTAAATCAAAGGTATGCTATTTGTCAGGAGCATAACTGGAGAAGTAGCTGCTTCCATAGCTATAGTCCTTGATCTTGACTAAGAGAAGTTACCTGACAATAAATATATCTTTTTAACTCATTGGGTTCTGAAATATCAAAATAATTGGGAATCAAAGTAATAAAGTTAGACATATATCTTCATTGATATTTTTATCCTGGACAACAGTTAAATTATGTAAATTTAGATACATTTCAATGTAATTTTTTTTTTTTCGATAAAATGCATTATTTTACAGAAACAATAAAGACATCTAAAAGTCTAAAGGTATAATCTGAAATTTTAGAATAGAAGCACAATTTTGTTTTTGGTTACAAACAGCAGGTTTGACAAAAATATATGGCTAAAAATATATATTATTTTTACATACCCTTGTCATTGAGTTTTATATTCCCATATTCCCCAAAAGAATTAACCTTGTAAGCTGATCATCACTTCTTGTTCTCCTTACTTGTTAGTTACCTGACCTAAATTACCACTATAAAATAAAAAATGTCTATATGTAGATATTCCAGCTAAGGTAAGGTTCAGGTTGGATGGAGTTATGGTTCAGCCAGGTGTTTAAGTTTGGGGGTTACAGATATGGATTTTTCAATAGGTTTAAAGTTAGGAGGCTTAAGTTTAGGATGTTAAAGGTTAGGGGTGATTTAGGTTTAAGTGTGGCTTGGGCTTAGGGGGAATCTACAACTCCCTTTATCTGGTAGAGAGAATTAGGGGTTACTGTATACAGAACGTTGATGGCTAGTATGACTTTAATAGCCCCCTTAGAAAGCTTAGTTATCTTACTTAGATACCCCCCTTAACCTTAAGCACCCTAAAGATGTCCTAGGTTGTGTGGTGTACATCTCTACAATTCTCATCTTATTTACTTTGCCTTTTTTGCAACAGTTTAATAAAAATTTCCTAGGACCCCTGCTCTAAGACCACATCATTTTATTTTTAATAGCTGTTTTTTATCATTGAGATTTTTTGACTTGACTTTTAGAAGTCCATTTAAAACAAAATAATCCTAGTGAGAAATTAAAATTATGCAACCTGCAGCCTGGACAGGTCTATTCCTTATATCTTGATCTTTATCCTTGTGCAAATATTTAACCCCTTAAGGACACATGACATGTGTGACATGTCATGATTCCCTTTTATTCCAGACGTTTGGTCCTTAAGGGGTTTAAGGGGCACTATAGTTACCAAAACAACTTTAGCTTAATGAAGCAGTTTTGATAAGGATCAAATGATCAGTTTGTATGCAGACAATGTTTTATTTACTCTAACACAGTGTTTTCCAACTGGTGTTCTGCAGAACCCTGGGGTTCCACGAGAACACAAATGGGGTTACGACAACATTTCTGAAAACAAAATGGACGTGGCTGGCGAGGGAGCAGTAAGCAGTGATCTCCTTGCTCAGCTCCCTCGCGCACACAGCAGTGATGCCGGAGCTGGAATATGACGTCACTCCGGCATCATTAAGAGACAAATGAGGGAGCTGAGCGGGAAGATCACTGCTCCCTCGCCGCCTGGACCCCAGCGGCTCAGCAGCCCCACTGGACCACAGGGACCGCACGATCAGCCCAGGAGCCCCACTGGTCCACAGGGACATAGAGACTCAATGCCAGCACTCCCAAAGGGAGCCTGGGTGGAGTAAAGATGTTTTTAAATAATAAATTGTATGTGTGTCTGTTAGGGAGTTTGTATGTGTTTGTGTGTCTGCCAAGGAGTGTATGTTTGTCATTGAGAGTGTATGTGTGTTTGTCAGTGAATGTGTGAGTGTGTATGTGTTTGTCAGTTAGAATGTATGTGTGCTTGTCAGTGACAGTGTATATGTGTTTGTGTGTGTATATGTAAAATAGTATGTGTGTTTGTCAGTGAGAGTGTATATGTGTCTGTCAAAGAGTACGTGTTTGTCAGTGAGAGTGTATGTGTGTCTGAGTGTGCCAGTGTGTGTATCTGTGTGTCAAGGTTTCTGTATGTGTCAATGTGTGTATCTGAGTGTGTGTGTGTGTATGTCAGTATGTGTGTATGTGTGTATGTGTGTATATGCCAGTGTACATCAGTGTGTTTGTATGTGCTTATGTGTGTGTGCATGTCAATGTGTGTATCTGAGTGTGTTAATGTATGTATCTGAATATGTGTATGTGTCAATGTGTGTATCAGAGCGTGTTTATGTGCCAGTGTGTGTATCTGTTGGTGCAAGTGTGTGTATATATCACTGTGTGAATCTGAATGAGTGTGTATTTGTGAGTCAAGATGTGTGTATGTGTCACCGTGTGCATCTGAGTGTGTGTATCTGTGTGTCAAGGTGTGTGTGTGCGTCAGTGTGTATCAGATACATACACACACACATACACACTGACACAAAAATACACACACATTCAAACACAGATACACACACCTTGATACACAGATACACACACCTTGACACAGATAGATAGATATTTTCCCACGCTGTGTAATTTGACTCGCAACACTCTGATTGGTTACTTAATCCACCAATCAGAGTGTTATGAGTCAAATAACACAGCGTGGGAAAATTCCAAAGAACTTTCCCACGCAGTGTAAAATGACACAGAGCACTATGATTGGTGGATTTCAAACCAACCAATCAGTGTGCTGTGAGGGGTAAATGTAGAGACTTACCTGTCAGTCTCTTCATGTACCTGTCAGAGCACTCTGATTGGATGGCTTAAACCCACCAATCAGAGTGCTCTGAGCCTAATTGCAGTGTGGGGCAAGGCTTTATAAGCCTTCCCCCGCCATGCAGAGCTCAGTCTGCATGGAGCCCTCCATGGGTGAAGATTAATTTTTTTCTTTTTTGCACTTGTTTTTTTTTTGTTTTGTTTTTTTAATTGCGTCGGTTATTATGGATTTTTATTTGGCCTTTTTTGGGGCTGAAAAAAGAAGATTTTAGAAGATAGAAAACATTGAATGGTAAGTTTATGTTTTGTTTTTACAGGTACTTAGTTAAAGGTCCCCCCTCATTATTTTTAGGGTGAGGGGGGTAGGTAGGGGTTTATTTTTGGGGGGAAGGCGTGACTAGGGGTTTGGGGACCCCTAGTCACCTGGGGGGAGGAGGCTAAATTTTCATTTAGGGCCCCCACCCACCACTCAGGGGTGGGGGCCAGGGGGGAGGACATTAGGTCCCCCCAATTTGTATTTAGGGCCCCCACCCACTGCTCAGGGGTGGGGGTCAGGGGGGTGGACAATAGGTCCCCATTATTCTTGTTTAGGGCCCCTACCCACTGCTCAGGGGTGGGGATCCGGGGGGAGGACATTAGGTCCCCCCTTATTCTTGTTTAGGGCCCCCACCCACCGCTCAGGGGTGGGAGCCAGGGGGGGGACATTAGGTGTCCCCCTTTTATTCTTGTTTAGGGCCCCCACCCACCGCTCAGGGTTGGGGGCCAGGGGGGAGGACATTAGGTCCCCCTCAATTTGTATTTAGTGCCCCCACCCACCACTCAAGGGTGGGGGCCAGGGGGAGGACAATAGGTCCCCCCCTCAATTTGTATTTAGGGCCCCCACCTGCCGCTCAGGGGTGGGGGTCAGGGGGGAGGACATTAGGTCCCCCCTATTCTTGTTAAGGGCCCCACCCACCGCTCAGGGGTGGGGGCCAGGGGGGAGGACATTAGGACCCCCTAATTTTTATTTAGGGCCCCCACCCGCCACTCAGGGGTGGGGGCCGGTGGGGAGGACAATAGGTCCTCACCCTTTTTTTTACTTTATGGCCCCCACCCGCTGCTCAGGGAGGGGGGACCCTTTTTTTTTGTAACAGTGAGCAGCCACAGTAAATTTGGCTGAAAGACCAATTTAGGTCTTTCAGCCTTTTGGTTGATAACTCCCAATACCGTGGGAATTAGGGAGTTATCTACCAAGCGGCTGCAAGAAAAGTCCTGAAATGCCGGAGTTCTGAAGTTGCCGAAGTGCCAAAGTTCCGAAGTTGACTAAGTGCCACAGTGTCTAAGATCCGAAGTGCCGAAGTTCCGAATTGCCGAAGTCCCGAATTTCGGAATGCCGAACCGAGACGAATATTTTCCCCATGCACATGCCTAACACACACACACACAAATACACACTGTGTGTCAAAGTATGTATCTGTGTGTCAGTGTGTGTATCTGTGTGCCACTATGTGCCAGTGTGTGTGTGTATCTGTGTGTCAGTACATACACACACATATACAC
>OW240920.1:68216634-68317057 GCA_933207985.1 Pelobates cultripes
AGACATACAGCACACACACATACACATCACCCACAGACATACACATCACCCACAGACATACACAGCACCCACACACATCACCCACATACACACAGCACCCACACACATACAGCACCCACACACATACAGCACCCACACACATACAGCACCCACAGACATACACAGCACCCACACACATACAGCACCTACAGACATACACAGCACCCACACATACAGCACCCACAGACATACACATCACCCACACACATACAGCACCCACAGACATACACATCACCCACACACATACAGCACCCATACACAGCACCCACACACATACAGCACCCACAGACATACACAGCACCACACACATACAGCACCCATACATAGCACCCACACACATACAGCACCCATACACAGCACCCTCAGACATACACAGCACACAAACAGCTCCCTCACACACACACAGCACACTAACAGTACCCTCACAAACACAAACAGGACCCTAACAAACACACAGCACACTACCAGTACACTCACATACAAACAGCACCCTCACACACAGTACATTAACAGCACCCTCACAAGCGCGCACACACACACAAACAGCACCCTCACACACAGTACATTAACAGCATCCTCACAAGCACGCACACACAAACACCCTCACCCACATAGCACACTACCAGCACCGTCACACACACATCACACTAACGGCACCCTCACACAGCACACACAGCAGTGTGTGTATGTGTGTATATATGTGTATGTGTGTGTATATATATATATATATATATATATACATATACATATACATATATGCGGCGTGTGCTTGTGCTTTAGGGTGCACACCCTAATGCAATAGGCTGCGCACGCCTATGTGTGTAGAGTTCAATTTAATAACTATTCAAGTTTCCCAGTTTTTTTTTTTCTTGTCAATCTTTATTTTTATTGAGCAAAAGAGTACAAACAAGCTTGTAGTGCCATGATAGTTAAGACAAGCCTTTCTAATACATATATTGAAATACATTGTCATGGGAGAGACAATAAGCGCACAATTTAATGTAAAGAAAAATATATCAGGCAAGGCAATCATGTCTAACTCTTTGGGCAAGATAAGCGTCACACATACATAGGTTATATGCAAAACTACTCAGATAGAAAATATAGTAAAGTCAGAGATGTTTATGACTAAGTGGCCTTAGTTGAGTTTAAGGACCACCTACCCTGCAAGCTTAACTTGCGTCATATGAGCCCAGTCAGGCACGATTAATATAAGTAGAGCGTACTACGAAACAGGCTAATGTAACTTGCAAACGCTTAACCTGCCTACGTATTCCTGTTTCAGGCTTTCTGGCCTAAAAGTCTGTAGAACATGAAAAAAAATCACACGACTGGTAGTTCTTTTAAAGATTTGGTCTCCTTTTTGTCTAACTGGCTACAAGGTGAGAAGCTAATCCGGTAGCATATACTGCCATGGTGAGCCTTGAAATATATTTCACAAAAAGACTCAGGACATTTGGATGCAACACATTGTGGATTGAGACATGAACCAAGCGATCATAAATAAGACATGATAAAAAAATATGTGGTAAAGAGAAAAAAAATCCTTTCACAGGAGTCTTAGAAAAAAAATGTGTATATTCTATCATTTGAAAGTGCTACTATATATATTTTTGTACACATAACAATACATATCCTCAATGTACTATTTCAAATGTCCATGTTGTTTACAACTCCCAAATATCTAGAACAGACTAAACATCTTAAACTCGTGCATTCGTATTATTATTTTTTCTGTACAAGGAAAAGTTTGAAACATTTATTTAAAACTAAGGAATAATTGCTAGCTTATTTACATAGGAAGACATTTCAATTTAAATTGAAAAAGGTTATTTATTTTCTATTTTAAACTCAATTAACAAGGATTGATTTTTACCCCTTAGTTTTGCTTCAAAACTAATATAATCGAAAGCCTGGTGTTTTTATATATTGATCACAAAGGCGTCCAGGTAAGCAGACGACTGAAAAACTGTCTTGCATCCTATGGCTGCAGTCTACGGCTATTCGAAGAGATTGTAGAAACAATTTTACTAGAGAAAATTAATGTTGATTCTTTTACTGGTGCAGCTGTATCAACACAGTACATCGTTTTTGACTTACGAATAAAAATGAATGTTTCTGCTTCATAGCTTAACAGCTGATACCGCAGGAAAATATATCTGTTCAAAGTTTTACGTTTTGAAATTATCTAATGTTAATAATAATGTGACATTAATTATAATGAAATAATAACCTTCATATTTCAGTGGACATAAAACCACCCAGCTTTCTGCAATTAAATATTCATTGAAAAGTAAAAATTTAACATAAAACAAGCTACTATTTCAGTAGCATGTACAGCAACTACAAAACCTGAAAGGGAGCGTAATATATCATCTGGGAAGGCCTATTTTTCACACGAATTGGATAGTAAATCAAAGGTATGCTATTTGTCAGGAGCATAACTGGAGAAGTAGCTGCTTCCATAGCTATAGTCCTTGATCTTGACTAAGAGAAGTTACCTGACAATAAATATATCTTTTTAACTCATTGGGTTCTGAAATATCAAAATAATTGGGAATCAAAGTAATAAAGTTAGACATATATCTTCACTGATATTTTTATCCTGGACAACAGTTAAATTATGTAAATTTAGATACATTTCAATGTAATTTTTTTTTTTTCGATAAAATGCATTATTTTACAGAAACAATAAAGACATCTAAAAGTCTAAAGGTATAATCTGAAATTTTAGAATAGAAGCACAATTTTGTTTTTGGTTACAAACAGCAGGTTTGACAAAAATATATGGCTAAAAATATATATTATTTTTACATACCCTTGTCATTGAGTTTTATATTCCCATATTCCCCAAAAGAATTAACCTTGTAAGCTGATCATCACTTCTTGTTCTCCTTACTTGTTAGTTACCTGACCTAAATTACCACTATAAAATAAAAAATGTCTATATGTAGATATTCCAGCTAAGGTAAGGTTCAGGTTGGATGGAGTTATGGTTCAGCCAGGTGTTTAAGTTTGGGGGTTACAGATATGGATTTTTCAATAGGTTTAAAGTTAGGAGGCTTAAGTTTAGGATGTTAAAGGTTAGGGGTGATTTAGGTTTAAGTGTGGCTTGGGCTTAGGGGGAATCTACAACTCCCTTTATCTGGTAGAGAGAATTAGGGGTTACTGTATACAGAACGTTGATGGCTAGTATGACTTTAATAGCCCCCTTAGAAAGCTTAGTTATCTTACTTAGATACCCCCCTTAACCTTAAGCACCCTAAAGATGTCCTAGGTTGTGTGGTGTACATCTCTACAATTCTCATCTTATTTACTTTGCCTTTTTTGCAACAGTTTAATAAAAATTTCCTAGGACCCCTGCTCTAAGACCACATCATTTTATTTTTAATAGCTGTTTTTTATCATTGAGATTTTTTGACTTGACTTTTAGAAGTCCATTTAAAACAAAATAATCCTAGTGAGAAATTAAAATTATGCAACCTGCAGCCTGGACAGGTCTATTCCTTATATCTTGATCTTTATCCTTGTGCAAATATTTAACCCCTTAAGGACACATGACATGTGTGACATGTCATGATTCCCTTTTATTCCAGACGTTTGGTCCTTAAGGGGTTTAAGGGGCACTATAGTTACCAAAACAACTTTAGCTTAATGAAGCAGTTTTGATAAGGATCAAATGATCAGTTTGTATGCAGACAATGTTTTATTTACTCTAACACAGTGTTTTCCAACTGGTGTTCTGCAGAACCCTGGGGTTCCACGAGAACACAAATGGGGTTACGACAACATTTCTGAAAACAAAATGGACGTGGCTGGCGAGGGAGCAGTAAGCAGTGATCTCCTTGCTCAGCTCCCTCGCGCACACAGCAGTGATGCCGGAGCTGGAATATGACGTCACTCCGGCATCATTAAGAGACAAATGAGGGAGCTGAGCGGGAAGATCACTGCTCCCTCGCCGCCTGGACCCCAGCGGCTCAGCAGCCCCACTGGACCACAGGGACCGCACGATCAGCCCAGGAGCCCCACTGGTCCACAGGGACATAGAGACTCAATGCCAGCACTCCCAAAGGGAGCCTGGGTGGAGTAAAGATGTTTTTAAATAATAAATTGTATGTGTGTCTGTTAGGGAGTTTGTATGTGTTTGTGTGTCTGCCAAGGAGTGTATGTTTGTCATTGAGAGTGTATGTGTGTTTGTCAGTGAATGTGTGAGTGTGTATGTGTTTGTCAGTTAGAATGTATGTGTGCTTGTCAGTGACAGTGTATATGTGTTTGTGTGTGTATATGTAAAATAGTATGTGTGTTTGTCAGTGAGAGTGTATATGTGTCTGTCAAAGAGTACGTGTTTGTCAGTGAGAGTGTATGTGTGTCTGAGTGTGCCAGTGTGTGTATCTGTGTGTCAAGGTTTCTGTATGTGTCAATGTGTGTATCTGAGTGTGTGTGTGTGTATGTCAGTATGTGTGTATGTGTGTATGTGTGTATATGCCAGTGTACATCAGTGTGTTTGTATGTGCTTATGTGTGTGTGCATGTCAATGTGTGTATCTGAGTGTGTTAATGTATGTATCTGAATATGTGTATGTGTCAATGTGTGTATCAGAGCGTGTTTATGTGCCAGTGTGTGTATCTGTTGGTGCAAGTGTGTGTATATATCACTGTGTGAATCTGAATGAGTGTGTATTTGTGAGTCAAGATGTGTGTATGTGTCACCGTGTGCATCTGAGTGTGTGTATCTGTGTGTCAAGGTGTGTGTGTGCGTCAGTGTGTATCAGATACATACACACACACATACACACTGACACAAAAATACACACACATTCAAACACAGATACACACACCTTGATACACAGATACACACACCTTGACACAGATAGATAGATATTTTCCCACGCTGTGTAATTTGACTCGCAACACTCTGATTGGTTACTTAATCCACCAATCAGAGTGTTATGAGTCAAATAACACAGCGTGGGAAAATTCCAAAGAACTTTCCCACGCAGTGTAAAATGACACAGAGCACTATGATTGGTGGATTTCAAACCAACCAATCAGTGTGCTGTGAGGGGTAAATGTAGAGACTTACCTGTCAGTCTCTTCATGTACCTGTCAGAGCACTCTGATTGGATGGCTTAAACCCACCAATCAGAGTGCTCTGAGCCTAATTGCAGTGTGGGGCAAGGCTTTATAAGCCTTCCCCCGCCATGCAGAGCTCAGTCTGCATGGAGCCCTCCATGGGTGAAGATTAATTTTTTTCTTTTTTGCACTTGTTTTTTTTTTTGTTTTGTTTTTTTAATTGCGTCGGTTATTATGGATTTTTATTTGGCCTTTTTTGGGGCTGAAAAAAGAAGATTTTAGAAGAAAGAAAACATTGAATGGTAAGTTTATGTTTTGTTTTTACAGGTACTTAGTTAAAGGTCCCCCCTCATTATTTTTAGGGTGAGGGGGGTAGGTAGGGGTTTATTTTTTGGGGGAAGGCGTGACTAGGGGTTTGGGGACCCCTAGTCACCTGGGGGGAGGAGGCTAAATTTTCATTTAGGGCCCCCACCCACCACTCAGGGGTGGGGGCCAGGGGGGAGGACATTAGGTCCCCCCAATTTGTATTTAGGGCCCCCACCCACTGCTCAGGGGTGGGGGTCAGGGGGGTGGACAATAGGTCCCCATTATTCTTGTTTAGGGCCCCTACCCACTGCTCAGGGGTGGGGGTCCGGGGGGAGGACATTAGGTCCCCCCTTATTCTTGTTTAGGGCCCCCACCCACCGCTCAGGGGTGGGAGCCAGGGGGGGGACATTAGGTGTCCCCCTTTTATTCTTGTTTAGGGCCCCCACCCACCGCTCAGGGTTGGGGGCCAGGGGGGAGGACATTAGGTCCCCCTCAATTTGTATTTAGTGCCCCCACCCACCACTCAAGGGTGGGGGCCAGGGGGAGGACAATAGGTCCCCCCCTCAATTTGTATTTAGGGCCCCCACCTGCCGCTCAGGGGTGGGGGTCAGGGGGGAGGACATTAGGTCCCCCCTATTCTTGTTAAGGGCCCCACCCACCGCTCAGGGGTGGGGGCCAGGGGGGAGGACATTAGGACCCCCTAATTTTTATTTAGGGCCCCCACCCGCCACTCAGGGGTGGGGGCTGGTGGGGAGGACAATAGGTCCTCCCCCTTTTTTTTACTTTATGGCCCCCACCCGCTGCTCAGGGAGGGGGGACCCTTTTTTTTTTGTAACAGTGAGCAGCCACAGGCTGCTCACTGTTTACTTGACATGCCCCTACTCGCGGTATAGCGAGTAGGGGCACAATTTACTAATACTAAGTAATTTTTACTTAGTATTAGTAAATTTGGCTGAAAGACCAATTTTGGTCTTTCAGCCTTTTGGTTGATAACTCCCAATACCGTGGGAATTAGGGAGTTATCTACCAAGCGGCTGCAAGAAAAGTCCTGAAATGCCGGAGTTCCGAAGTTGCCGAAGTGCCAAAGTTCCGAAGTTGACTAAGTGCCACAGTGTCTAAGATCCGAAGTGCCGAAGTTCCGAATTGCCGAAGTCCCGAATTTCGGAATGCCGAACCGAGACGAATATTTTCCCCATGCACATGCCTAACACACACACACAAATACACACTGTGTGTCAAAGTATGTATCTGTGTGTCAGTGTGTGTATCTGTGTGCCACTATGTGCCAGTGTGTGTGTGTATCTGTGTGTCAGTACATACACACACATATACACATTGACGCACAGATACACATACTGGCACAAACACAGATACACACACCTTGACACACAGACAGACACTGGCACATGCAAGAAACAGCGCAATTTAAAAAAAAAATTTTTATCGAGGGGGGTTGGGGAAGGGTTTGTTCCACAATGTTGACACACTATGTCAAAGGGTTCCAATAAATTGGGAACCCTTGCTCTAACGAATCATATCAAATCTATAAAAACTCTTATGGAGGAGATTAAGCATTTCTAGTACGGTATCCAACTATCAGTTAAACACAAATAAGTCTCTGATTCTAGATTCTAATCTCGATGAGAAATGTAAAAAAGAAAACAGAAATTAATATGATTTTTTCATGGGTAGAAGAAAAATGTAATTTTTATTAATAAATTAACAGGAGATATCAACATAACCATGGAGACAAACATTTTGAACCAATTACAAAACACATACAGATGGTTGAAAGAATGTAAAAACTTGGAGATTACCTTTTGGGGGAGGATTAGTGTAGTGAATGCACATGTGATTCCAAAATGGATATATATGTTTCAGATGCTGCCATTTGATCTTTCCAATAGTTGGCTCAACATGATCCAACATAGGTTTACGCAATATATACATGGAAAGGAAAAAAAACAAGATTAAACCAAAAAATTCTAGCTCAAAAGATGGAGATATTGGCTATTCTATCTTAAAGAACAACTGTTTGGCCTCTAAAATATTGCATATATACAGAAAGTAGTTAACCATCAATACTTATGAGGGATGGTATAAGATGTAAGCAAAAGCAGGGGATGATAAAATCTAAATTATTTGATATATACAAACATATACAAAGATAAGAATATACCCCAACTCAATAATAACACAGTTATTGAAGAATTGAGAACAAATCTAAATAGCTCTTAAAATTAATTTTAAAAATGCCAATCCATCTTGACCTGAAAGTCATTGAGCAACAAGTTTCTGATTTGAATTTAATAGAATGGACACAAGTAGGCATCAACATATTTTCCCAACTGATAATAGACAGAGTATTAAAGACTTTTTCACAACTAGTGTCCAAATTTAAATTACCATCTAAATAATTATTTAATTTTTCAAGATTAAAAAGTTTTTTAACATCCCATCTAATAATATCTAACTCATCAAATGTAAAGAAAGTAAAGAAACTATTTAATTATAATTCTATAGGAAAACCTTTTTCAAAAGCCCTGTCTATAGGTAGATCACCTATGAAGGAGAAAAAAAACAACAGCTTTAGTAGTATGGGGAAAAGAACTCAATGTTAAAATAGATAATAAAGGGACACTATAGTTACCAGAACAACTACAGCTTATTGAATTTGTTCTGGTGAATAGAATCATTCCCTTCAGGCTTTTTGCTGTAAACACTGTCTTTTCAGAGAAAATGCAGTGTTTACATTACAGCCTAGTGATAACGTTAATGGCCACTCCTCAGATGGCTGTCAGAGATCCTTCCTGGGTCATGGCTGCCTAAAATGCATCCAAACATTCAGTATCTCCTCCCTCTGCATGCAGACACTGAACTTTCCTCATAGAGATTCATTGATTCAATTCATCTCTATGAGGAGATGCCGATTGGCCAGGGCTGTGTTTGAATCATGCCCCTGATCTGCCTCTTTGTCAGTCTCAGCCAATCCTATGAGGAAGCATTGTGATTGGATCAGGCCACCACTTCTGATGATGTCAGCAGACTGTTTGTTTTTCTGAGGCAAACACCATGCAGAGCTACAGCTTCAGGCTTGAATACAGTAAGATTTTGCTATATGTATAGAGGCATAATGGTTCAAAGAGGCTCGATGGTGGTTTTAACACTTTAGGGTCAGAAATACATGTTTGTGTTCCTGACCCTATAGTGGTCCTTTAAAGAATGGGGTTTCTCATTGATAAGTGTGACCAAAAATACCCACTCTTTAAATCTAATAGACTCCTATTTCAAAGTACTTATTAGGTGGCACTTAGTTCCAAAGGAAATGAACAAAATGTTCCCAAATGAAAATTCTCTCTGTTGGAAATGTCGAACAACAACAGGCACATATCTACATGTATGGTGGGAATGTGTTAAGATTGAAGACTTATGGGATAAAACGTATCAGTTCATTTCTACAACGCTAAATTTTAAAATAACAGACAGCTTCAGAAGTGGCCTTACTTCACTTTAATTGGCCCCATATGTCCCTTGTGAACAAACAGATTATAATTCACCTATTTTTGGACACTAAGTTAGAGATTTCGAGACACTGGAAATATGAAAATAATATTTCTTGGTTATTAGTGAAAAAACTATTTGAATTTCAGGTCAACATGGAACAACTGTTTAGCAAACAAAGTGTAAAAAAATAAATAAAAAAAAAATAGAAAAACATCTCCCTGGGATATCTGCTTGGAAAAGTTAAATAATGTTCTTACTACATTTAGCTATTAGATTTACAGTAAAACCTCAAAAGAATGATAAAAGGTAATATGACATATGGTTTGTATACTCTTATAGATATTATATATTAAGTCTAAACCCTAGGTACAAGTAGTAAAAAAAAAAAAATAAGGTCATGTACGGTCTAAAAAGCCAGTAATTTTTGGCTGTTCAAGTAAAGGTAACTCCCCTTCCTCTCTTGGCACTGCACAGGAAGTTGGTATATTATGTCTGCTATATACTGGCAATAGACTGTGATGTGTTTTTTTTTTTGTGCAAATTGTAAATGTCTGCATACTGGACATGTATCTATGTTTGTAATGTATATATATAAATATATATATGTGTAAAAGCACATCAATGTTGTTGTAGATATGCGCCATCAGAATATACAAGTATCAATATGTCTAATGTATTGTCTTATGTTTTATATGTTAGAAAAAATAGAAAAAAATATTTAATAAAGATTTTATTAAATATTTAATAAAGAGAGAATTATGCAACTTGCAGCCTGGACAGATCTTATCCCTTGATATTTATCCTTGTGCAAATGTTTAAAGGAGCATTATAGTTACCAAAACAACTTTAGCTTAATGAAGCAGTTTTGATGTATATCATGCATCTGATGTTTTACTGCTTAATTATCTGCCATTTAAGAGATACATCACTTTGTTTCTGCTTCTGCAGCACTAGCTACACATTACCTTGCTGTGACTCACAGAGCCTGCATGAAAAAAATGGTCTCATTTTCAATCATATGTAAATTACTTTAATTTTTTTTGAGTCTCCTATTCTGTATTTTAATTACATACAAGAGGCTCCTGCAGTGTCTAGCAAGCTATTAAATTAGAAGATAATAAATTATAAATTAAACAGAATTTGCAAAAAAAGGAAGTGTTAACATTAGATCTCACTTTATAGGAAGTATTTAGGAAGGCTGTATAAGCCACATGCAGAGAGGTGTGACTAGGGCTGCATCAGCAAAGTAATTTAATACCTAAATGGCAGATAACTGAGCCGTAAGACTGCAAGGGCAAGATCACCAAAACTGCTTCATTAAGCCAAATTGTTTTGGTTTCTTCAGTGTCCTTTTACCATAGCCCTACCAAACAGGCTCACGCTAGTTTTTCATGTAAATGCAGCTTTCCCCGGTGAATAGCTAACTCTAAAACAGACCTATACCGCAAAGATAATTTCATGACATTTGCATTCAATGTACATCCCTTACTATTTGCTCTCTATTTTGATACTTCTTTCCCTTCTGTTTCCCATTGAATTATATATACAGATGAAGCTTCATCTATCAATGATTCCTGTAATGGCATCAAGCACTTCACATATTCTGTATAGATTACTAGAAGTAATCACTGCAATCACTGGGGGTTATTCATTTAAGCACAAATTGTTGAGGATTGACAATTGGAGACTGTCTGTTTTAAACTAAAATGAAATAGCAGAGATTAAGATTTTCCAAGTTAGGCTGGTTTAGTCTAAAATGTGTAATTCTGTTTTCCATTCTACACAATTCCTAGCTTGGTAAATAAACTTCAAGTTACTTGATCATGTGAAATTTTATTGGTTTATCAGATACGTTAACTTGATTGTCAACATTAATTGAATTGTTTTATAACCATATCTCTCGCTCGCTCTCCTCTCGTCTAAATATATACATATATTATTTTATTTATTTTATTTTATTTTAACATAGCAAAGTTAACTAGCATGTGCTTAAGAAAATAACCCAAAGTGCTCTGATTAATCATAGTGCATACTCTGAGAATTGTTAATTAATTTTAGTTCAGGAACACAATTTCTGAAGAGTGTAGTTATCTATGCTCAGCAAACTGGAAAATCATTGACATTTTGTGCTGCATTTTCATTTTCTAAAATTCTGGAGGACAGTTTAGATAACAAATTAAGAGTCAGGTCTTGTTGCTTGAAGAAAAGAAGCAAACGCAGTAGGAGATTGTCTTAATACGTTCAGGCATGAGAAACATTTTTTACCATTAAATGCATTAAGCTTTATGTACATTAATCTTTTCGAAAATTAAAAACACCAGCTTTCAGCTACTCAGTTACTATCTAGCTCAACTAGAGAAAGGATGCTTGAAAAACTATAAGTATAACTCCGATTTGTTTTAGAGTACCTTTTCAGGGTGGCTTTAGTCAGCCTTCAGAATATGTTTTTTCATTTGTTTAGTTTTTAAATATAGGTTTGCTTTAAGTGAATTCCGTTTATTGTCCCCAAGGGAAACTCACATAGAACAGTACTCCAACACACTGATGCCCAAACTCCAGATTACGTGAAACTAATCACAACGTTTGCCAACCTTTATAGTGTCAAGGTATCATGAAAATTATAGTTTGAAAACATGTGTGTGATGTGTTTCTCAGATCCCCCTGGACTAATAACTTGTCACAAGTTAATATAATTTACATAACAATCACAGTGTTAGAATGTGCAATGTTAATCCAGTGGTGAATAGCTGGCTATAAGTATTCATTTTGGTAATGCATAATAAAATAGTTACGTCATGTTTAGTTTGTTTGATGAATAGTATGACCTATATGATGGTGGAGTTTGTAACACATTTCCTCCATCTATTGAGAAAAAAAAATCCCTAATGCATACCCTAATCTAATGTGAAGTGCACCTTTTGTATTACCTATGTTAACTACATTCCCATAATCTTCAGACATCCTTCATGCAAGCTTAGAATTGAAGGAAGTGCAGCCTAATGTTTGGGGGTGAGATTTGTAGCCATCACTGTGCTAAAATAAATTATTTAAAGAACATGTCAGATTAACGTCACTTACAAAAGTTGTATAATGATGATGATTATTATTATTATTATTAAGAAGAAGAAGATAAACATTATGGCAAAGAAGATGTTACATGGTTACATGGAGCATTTTAAAAATGTTCACTCAAAATCAAGTGTCATGTCTGCTATTAAATCTGCTGTTAAATCATACTGATTTGTATTTGTGATTTTGCTGTCCTGTGTAGTCATCTGTATCCTCCATTATGACATTCAGACCATTAATTACCATTACATGCTTTTTCCTCATTAGCGTTAAAAGAATTACACAATTAAATCTGACATGTATACAGCTGATGACCTTTCAAGAAAGTCTCTCTGGTTACAAATATTATCCTGACTACAAAGTGACAAGATTTTTTACATTTAAAAAAAAAAGATCAGGTTTTCTTTTAAAAAATGTGTAACAACTGAATTTTTTTTTAAACACTTTTCTTTTGTAATGGTTAAATATAACCCAGCCATCTACAAGGACATGCTCAGTATTCTATCAACTCGCATCATCAGTTTCAATGCATATAGGTCATGGTAATATCAATATCACCAAAGAGTGAATAATAAAACAGAACAACCTGTATATGAATGCTGAAATACAATAGGGAGATGTATCTGGGGAGAAAAGAAGAATATAGTGCAGTATAATCAGCACAGCGGTGGGGGCAAGGGATGATGGAAAACTCACTAGATGGATGCAAAATCAGGCGTATCTCTGTCTTAAATAGGGTGGGACGGTATAGTGATGAACAATCTCCAGATGGATATCTTCAGAAAAGGTATCTTCTAATATCACTCAAAATTAAGAAAATAGGGAGAAAAAATAGTGCATATTGTATAAAAGTAACAAATGTATTGAATACTTATGCACTTACAAGATGTCCAATGACAATCAGCATATCTCCACATTAAAGTGCTATCCAGGTCTCCTGCAAGTAGCAGGAGAAAAAACTCCAAGTATGGAAGATGCAATAAAACAAACAATAATAAAACCAAGATAAAATAAAATAACAAGTCCTACATGTTTCGTCCCATCAGGACTTCCTCAGGGATGTATGCTATGTATGTTTCAAGGGAACACTTTTTTACAGAAAGGATATGTTCGTGTCCTCAGAGCATATAGTGATTTACTTTTTTGATGGTAATTTCAATGTCTAAAAGGGGATCCCCAAAAACTCATCTGATTTATTAGCTAATTGCTAACTCTGGAGAACATGTTAAGAAGCTAATATGGCACAAATAATTATAAAATAACCCCGAATTAAACCCTTTAAAAAAAATATTTTATTTATAACATATTTGTCATTTTTTTTACAAATTCTTTTTAATTGCTTTTATTGTGTCTGTGATGATTAAAAAAGGAATCATAAGCAGCAACGGAGAAACTTTCATTCACTCAGTCCATCCACAAAGCATTTCTGAACTAAAAAAAGCAACTTTAAAAAGATTGTTACATTTTTTGTAAGAACAACTGACCAAACATGCATGATGAAATAATTGCTATTAATAAACTGTACAGCAAGATTCCTTAAATATTATTATTAATAATCTCTGGCTAAAACTGTCTATCAATCTTTCTATCTATACTATTATTATTATTGGCATTTATTGGCAACTGCTGAAGAAGCGTCTCATGTTAGACATGAAATACATATTTCATGCTTAGTGGTGTCCCCCTGTTGTTTGTTTTGTCTGTATTTGGAATTATTTTCCTCGTACAATATTTTGTTTACTTTCTGCTGTATTTCTTTTTCCACAATAAATAAGCATCTACAAGGATTATCCATGTTCTCAAAAGCGCAATATATTCCTCTTTTTTTTTTGGATGGAACCTGGTTTATTTGCGCCGGATCATACATATATTTACACATCCAATTGCACGGTGAATACATTTTTCAATATTTATTTTCTTAATTTTCTTTTTCCTTGCAACATACATTGGGGCACTTAGTAGTTTTAATGTGTGGTTTACGCTTGCTGTGCAGTGTGGGAGTGAGAGAAAGCCTGAGTATTTGATTCTACTGTGAGTATATACTTAGCTCATTGCTGTATCTACCTACCTAGCTACTATCAGTGGCACTTGAAACTAATTTGAGTGAGAGATAGAAAATTGAGATTGTGCTAGTGACCCTAGTGTGAGATTGGGAAAGATCTGCTTTATCTTCCAAGCAAACAATATAAATATATTCTGCCAGTGGCACTTAATGCTCTGTTCAGTGGAAGATAGGAGATTGCAATTGTGTCATTGGTCCTAGTTTGAGACTAGGTTTAAGGTACTACTGTTTTTACCTATCAGTCAGTATAGTTACAGGCCACCAGTGGAACTTAAAACAACTTTGAGTGTGAGATATTGACTGTGTCATTGACTCTAGTGTGAGACTAAGTTACAGATATTACGTTTTTAAAATTCGTTTTTTGTTAAGTGTTTGCAAAAAAATATCAGTTTTTACGAGAGTTAAAAGTAAAAATGAGGAAAATTAGGAAAAAAATTCACTTTGTCTAGCTACTCCCACGGTGGCGCACACACAAACTTTAATGGAAAATAGCTATCTTCATTCATCTAACACTAGTGGTTATGTAAGCACTGTGTCTACGGCTAGCAACTAAAACTCAACACCAACATGGAATCCCCAATTTACAGTTTGACAGACAGTGATTTAAATACTTGTAGAAAGAAAATCAATTTTTTATTCTTTATATGAATGTTCAGACCAGTGTTTTGTGTGCAAGATTTTTATTTATTCCATATACCCTCTTGATGTAAAACAAGTTCCTGCTGTTGTACCTACTCTCATCAGTCTCAGCTGCAGTATTTCTTGCAACAGCACCAGTTGAGCTTAATATTCAGAGCTGATTCTTTGTCTGGCTTATGATTTGCAATAAAATCCCCTTGCTGCAAAGTTCTTGAATGAAAATACAGGCACTGACAAACACAAACAGAAATGGCAGATAACTCTGGGGAAATGTTCATAAATTTATAAGACAAGAGTATGCACAAGATCATACTAATAACATGTAATAAGAGACACACTAAATAGCTGATAGCCGATCATAGGTAAATTGGTATGCTTATATCAATGTTTTCTTGTTACGACTGTCCACAATACTTAAAAATATATTAAATGCCAATCTTCATCTTGTATTGCATCTGTGTTCCAATTTTCACATGTGACTGTGACTATATCTAAAAGTATATAAAATGGATCATAATTGCATTTCCAAGTCATTTATAGCAACCGCTAATTTGTATACTGGAAAGTCAACTATAAAATCTGCTTTTAAGTCATCATATGCTGATATCCTATAACACTAGCAAGTATATATTCATACCCAGTCATGAGTTAGCAGGGGCACTCAAACAAACACAGCCAACATGAACAAGCCTTTTATCTCTAGACCTCTTATCTCTAGACCCCTAGAGGTTTTAACCACTATCCTTGAATATGGACTAATGGATTCATCTACTTCTGCTATCCTGTTAAACCACTATGTCTTCATCACAGGGGTGTCCTCCCTGTAAATCACAAATATTTAATCGTCATGAGATTAAAGGCTCTAGCCACAACTGTTCTCAGGGACTAATGGGGTCATGTGTTTATTATTTTTGCCCTTTTGTGCCCTTTTCTGATATTGGAAATCAAAAATATCTCAACTGCTGAACAACTATGATTTCCTCCTATTATTTTGCTTTGACAATGAGTTCTAGATGGGTTTAAAAAAAAAATTACCCAGTGCCAATTCACTTCCATTGTTAAAAATGATCTCTTGTTAAAAACATCATGCCAATCTCAAATAGGACAAAAAAATTATTATTTTGCCATTTTTCTATTAATTTGTCACCAGTTATTAGGGTGTCATAACATGTATTGTGATTTCTTAATCCTGGATATTAAGGCTTAAAAACACACTTCACAAAACTGATTAGTTTAGGCATTTACATTTATTTTACTGTGCAGGTTTATTATCTCCTGCAAATATAACCAGCCACCCTCAATAAGGTGCACCTGCACAGGTTCTCCCCCAGCTATAGCCAAAAATGATGGTCTCTTACATCACTATCCTCCAACCATGTGATTTACTGCTCTAGCCAGACAAGAGCGTACACAACATTTTTAACATAAACTGTGTTTAACATGTTTATACTTTTAACATAAACATAAAGACTTAAAGCTTTCTTTATGGCTTTACAAGCATACAAAATTAAGCTACGCACTCAAATTCCCACTACTTGTCGGTGGAAGCAATGACTATAGTACTTAACAACTCCAAATTCCCCAATACATAGAATAACAACAACAAAAAGTCACCTACGCACTCTCGGAAATCCCTACACACATTTAAAAAACTGGAGGCTTTTATTATCGCTTCAATGACCATTAAAGTTCAAGCTCACCTGCCATGTCAAGGTAAACCTTTTAGGCAATTCCTAACAATAACAATTCACCTTGTTACTTTGAGCTAAAAGGCAACATCTGTAATGAGACAGAAAGGGTTAGGAGTAGCAGAAGTTTGAGTGCGGTGCTTAACTTTGTATTTTTGAATTTGTTATTATATTACACAGCCATGTTTCAGTGTTGTCGCCCGCTCTATGTGTACTCTATTAAGGATTAATAAGTTTAGTGGTTCAAAGAAATACCCCTTTCTATCTCATTAGAGATTTTGTCTTTTAGTCCAAAGTAGCATGTAAATGATGTCCCTCTTTTCTAGGAGCTCTGTATTGTTGGTGTTTATGAGTGTATAACAGAGCACCACAGCAACAATACTCACAGTAAAGTATATTTAAACTACTACAAAAATGTTTAGAAATTGGTCGGTGTAAATATGATATATCACTATTGTTCTAAATTTTTTTTTTTATTGCATATATTGTTATTAGTTAGTCACTAAAATTTGTTATATTATATATCAATTTACTACAATAAATTATAATAAGTAACAGATTATACCAAATTATAGCAAGTAGCAGTGTATTACAGAAATAGTAATACACAGAAATTAATAAACCAAACTTAACTTACAAGATGAGTCCCCCAGTCTAAGAATGGTGACTAAAGAGATAGCTGATGTCCTTTGCTATTTTCAGGAACAAAAAGGAATGGCTGCCTCTTAACGCTCAATTTGTCCCCAAGGGATGCACTTAGAGAGGTAACTTCTCAAGAGTAAGCTGATCTGTGATGTCACTGCCAGAAGCATATGGCATAAGAAAACCATAAGGGGGAAATTAATCTTACATATTGTGTCTAGTAGTCCTTCTGAAGGAGTCGACCCATAGGGTAGCAGGGATACAGATCTTAATTAACACTGTCTACCATATGGATGTATTTTCACTAAATAGGGGGTTGAATTTTTCCACAACTCATACCATGAAAACTCTCTTTATTTAGCGATCTAAAAAATATATTTTATTAAAGGGTCATTATAGTCACCAGAACAACTACAGCTTATTGAATTTGTTCTGGTGAGTAGAATCATTACCTTCAGTCTTTTTGCTGTAAGCATGGTCTTTTCAGAGAAAATGCTGTGTTTACATTACAGCCTAGTGATAACTTCACTGGCCACTCCTCAGGTGGCTGTTACAGATCCTTCCTGGGTCATGGCTGCCTAAAATGCATCCAACATTCAGTATCTCCTCCCTCTGCATGCAGACACTGAACTTTCCTCATAGAGATTCACTGATTCAATTAATCTCTATGAGTAGATGCTGATTGGCCAGGGCTGGGTTTGAATTGTGCTGGTTCTGCCCCTGATCTGCCTCTTTGTCAGTCTTAGCCAACTCTATGGGGAAGCATTGTGATTGGATCAGGCCACCACTTCTGATGATGTCAGAGGTCAGAGAAAGTTCACAGGCAGAGGCAGCAGCTTCAGACTTGAATACAAGTAAGATTTTACTATCTTCAGGGAGGCAAAGGGGACCAAGGGAGCTAGATAGTGGTTTTAACATTATAGGGTCAGGAATACATGTTTGTGTTCCTGATCCTATAGTGCTCCTTTAAGATCTTTTAAAATAATATCAGCTATTTAGTAAGGCCAAATTCAAATTTGTTAGTGTATCAACACTATATATTTATTTAGTTGTTCAAAATCACACAAGAATATTATTTGATATAAAACTGTACTATTAACCTACCGGCTACTGGTCTATATATTGTTCCTAGATTCTAAGAAACAAAGTTGCTAGGAACTCCAAACAGATCTGAGAGTCTCTACCAGTTTTAGAAATTCAGGTTTCCTAGTCTGGGGAAATAGAAATCACTTAAAATATTTAATTAAGGGACTAGACAATATAAGAGACCAACTTTATGTACATGTTTGCATGGATATTTCGGTGTAGATTGGTTAGACACTAAAATGTATACATTAGTTTGGAATATCCATGGAGATGGTTTAGAACAGTATGTTTGGTTGGGAGCTGTTTAGTTATAACTAAAACACACCAACTGTTTTTAAATGCTCATGGTCACAAATTGTACACTAAAACTGGCTTTGGAGATTTCCCCTTTATACCATTGATATACAGAATTTGTTTAAAGCAACCTGGGTAGTATATTGAAAATGTTTATTACAAACATGACATTGTGGCATGTGCAAGGCTGGAAATAGGACATTTTGGCCTATGCTAGGCCGAAATAATCAATTTTAGCCTTTATAAGGCTGAGAGGAAATTAAGTGTTTGCAAGGGTAAGAAGTGCAAGACTGTTGAACTCTTGACCAGTGAAAGTTCTTTTGGATCTTCCCAACATTACTAACTCCTGGCCTGTGTAGGCCTAGAGACAAAGACATGTGCTGAACTTAAACAAAGACATTGATTGATGCCTGAAAAAAACCTTCCAGCATTTTTGTGCACCTAACCAGATGACTCGATACAGAACTGTTTATGTGCCAGGACCACAGAGCTGTATACTTCAAGAACTAACTGTACCTAAAGGAAAGTATTTCTTTATTGTTATAACTTACTCATACAGTTATCATTGCATAATTATAATAATGTTGTGATAATATTTTTAAAAGACAATATTATTATTAGTAAAGCATTTCATTACAGATCACAGCTGCACCTAGTCTTCCTTACCACATAATCGACTGGATTACTTAATATGATTTACCATTTGTATATCAAGCAGGCCCGGACTGGCCATCTGGCATACCGGGCAAATGCTCGGTGGGCAGCGATGGTTGTGGGCCGAGGCCGGCAGGGGCCAACCCCTGCAGGGCCAGTGCAATCTGAGCGCCGGCCCTGCTGTGTGCCTCCATGAGCCGGTGAGGAGATCAAAAATCTCCCTCACCGGCCCAGAGGCACTGAGATGCGGCCGCTGGCTAGGGAGGGAGGGAGGAGAGGACCGGCGGAGCTTTAGCCAGCAGCTCCGCCGGGATCCTTTCGCGAGGTCTGAGCGTTGCCACTAGAGTTCACTCTCACCACTGGACCACCAGGGAAGGCAGCACCCTCCATGGCACCACGGCACCCCCCATGGAAAACCGGCTTCCCACCCCCTCCCAGGCTAAAGGTAAGAATGGAGGGGGGGATACATAGTTTTTAGTTTTTTAAATAAAAAAAAACCAAAACACATTTATACAAACATTGTGCTATATACACTCACACTAAGAGCACTCATACTAACATCACCCTCAGACACAGGCAGCACACACAGCACCCTCACACACACACACACAGCACCCTCAGACACACACAGCACCTTCACTCACACAGCACCCTCAGACACATACATCACCTTCAGTCACACAACACACTCATACACAGCACACTCTCACACATATACAACACACACACATATGTATAATATATAAAATAACCCTCAGTAAGTTAACAGATAAAAAATATTAGAAACATAGAATGTGACAGTAGATAAGATATATATATATTTGGACGTATTGTATGTGTGAAGCGTGCAGCATGTGTGAGGATTCAAGTGTGTGTGAGGGTGTTCTTATCTACTGTCACATTCTATGTTTCATTATTTATATAGGTATGTGTTTGGACGTATTGTAGGTGTGAAGGGCGCAGTGTGTTGGGTGTGCTGTGTGTATGAGTGAAGGGTGCAGCATGCATAATATTATTATTATTATTATTATTGCCATTTATATAGCACCAACAGATTCCGGTTAGAGGTCGATGTAAAGAAAATTTCAACCTATTTGTAAACCTGGGATATTTTAATTCTAATCTTAGAAAAAGTGAAAGATTAGCTTTGATGTAATTATACAGTAACCCTAATATACCATTCAAGGGACATTACAAAGGGGAGGTCCTGTGGCAATGGATGAAGCCTATCATAATTTGAGTGATATCACTTGTAATATGGAACTAAATGTTGACGCCTCTAAGGTTAATAGAGTCGTTTGATCAAAAGACATGTAAGAGGCATGTAGGAACACAGAAAAACACAGAAATAAAAACAAATAGTGTAATTCTGCCAAATAGGCTATACATTCCATCAAATGTAGCCTAACATAAAAAGATGTATCAGACTAATACTGCTGATAATGTAGATTTTTTTTTTATATTATACCATGTTGAATGATTTTAAATCTGAATCTTCTTGCTTGGATAAGAGATATTTGGATAACTTATATGACCTTAAAGTCTTATCTTTCATTCCACCAGTGATATGACTTAAAGGATATAAAATCTTCTTTAAATGCCACAGCTAGTCATATACAGATTCTAGCCTACCCACTAACCTTCTAGCCAAATCTCAGTCTTCCCATAATAGACAGAAAATTGCTAGTAAACATATGGACCATTCTGATGAAGCAGTCTTTGCTACAACCTTTGATTATAGGTCTAATGAAACTACTGACAGGGCCGGACTGGGGATTCCAGAGCAGCCCTGGAAAAAAAAAATCTATGCCAGCCCCATAAGTCATTGCGCCTTATATTGTCGCATGTTATATGTAAGTCTATGTCTTGCTACCCTAGATGATATATATATATATATATATATATATATATATATATATATATACATAGGGGGTACTTAATTGAAATAAATCAAAAAAGTGAATACTGGACTCAGTGGGAATATCAAGTTAAAAAGATCCTTAATGTGTCCTTCTGAGGTACAAATGTATCAGCTGGTCGGACCTGAACCTCCTATAAAATAAGGCAGGTAGTATCCACCAGCTGCAAAATAGTTAATATAGTAAAGATCTTATATGTGTAAGAATCAATACCACAAATTAATCAAACATCTAACATTCCCCTCATAAGAAGATATGTATAGATAAAGGTGTATTAATAAAAGAGTCTAAAGTTAGTCTAATATATGTACAGCAGACATCAAACTTATATTTATACTTTATTGTCTGAACAGCACACATAAAATATATAAAGACTAACAATAGTTAAAATAAAATAAAAACAGTCCCACATATGAGAGATGGATGGTATACCGGGTCACAGTAGACTGAGGGTCCAAAAAGGTAGGTAGAAGTTTCTCTCTATTGGCGGCCGGACAGAGAAGGAGGAGGACTGCCTCGTGCTATACTGACACCGGGTGTTCGCCGCGTGCGTTCCACTGCGGCTGGATGCGTTCCAAGTCTCTCTCTCAGGAACTGATGATCGGAGGATGCCTTCCTTACGTGTTTCGTGATTTCAAATCACTTCATCAGAGGATGGCATCAAAGAAGCATTGACTTCCTATATACTCACTGGCTTCAATCAGTTAATTGCTCTGATCAGTTAATTAGATACAATTAATAAATTAACCCTCAATTTGCCAAAACAAAGAATTGAGAGCAAGAAAGCTTTTTGGAAAATCATTAAAAAAGTGATTAAAATATAAAAATAATAACATACAATTAATTACATCATGAATAGATTATCATATAATCATACATTATAAACATACTAATTAGTACATAATTCAATAAAAAGTCTAATTTCTGCAAACAATCATTATATGGGATTGGTAATTCAGTATCATAATAACACTTGATACATCCGCTGTTACAAGTTAAAGAGAGTTATTGTGAATGACAGAACATCGGATACTTTATGCAAAAGGAAACAAAACATAATAAGAAACAGAGTAGTCAATAGACACATATGGTGTTAGGACAAACCATCTAATATAACTGCAACTAGCTGAAAAGTGAAGTGGGACAAGTCCTGTAGTAAATACATCGCTACTACTTAAAATGATAAAATATCTAATAAATGCATATAGCAATTAATAGTGTTGAATGGCATAAAAATAATAATAATAATATATTCCTAAAAGTCAAAGTAAATACTAAAAATAAAAAATCTATGTAAGTGGTGGATGGGGAAGAAATATTACCACAATCTGATACAGGTTTGGCAGATATTATAAAAATGTAAAATATGTAAAATATGTTAAAAATGTATATAAAAAACTTAAAAACTCATAATGAATCGAGTGGATATAGTATGGAAATAAATTAATCAAATACTACAAAAACTATTATGAAAAGTATGTGAAAAAAAAATAAAAATTATTTCTTATTTCTTGCTTCATTTTTTGTCCAGCCTTTTCTCAAAATCACCTCCCCTCCAATGTGGATTAACTAAATCAATAGCATAAAATTCTAAGCCCGTTGGATCATTAGAATGATAATCGGTGAAGTGTCTTGAAAGATTGTGAAGTGTCTTGAAAGATTGTGCGTATTTAATCCTTTCTTAATATTACGGATTTGTTCTCCTAATCTCGTTCTAAATTTTCTTTTCGTCCTGCCCACATAATGTTTCTTGCAGGGACAAATTAGGAGATATATGACTCCTGTGGAGTTACAGTTCAAATTTGATTTAATTTTAAATTCTTCATCTCCACTCATATTACTAAATTTTCTTGTCAGTGTTGGTTGTATTGGATTATTCTTACAACCTGGACATTTATTGCATTTCTGAAAGCCTGCCATCTCCTGGTTCATTCTGGATGGTCTAATTTCTTTAATCGTTGGAGCTAGTATGGTTTTCAAACTTGGAGCTCGGGAATAGAAGATTTTCGGTTTGTCGTCCAATATGGTACTCAATGTGGTATCTTCTTTCAGGACCTTCCAGTGTTTGTTTAAAATATGTATAACTCCCCCTGCTTGATCACTAAATTGAGTGATAAATGCGGGAGCCTCAGTGTCAAAATTAGATATTTTACTTCTACTTTGTAGTGTTTCTTCCCTTGATAGATTCAAGGCTTTGTTCATGGCATCAGTCAACAAATCTGGGTCATATCCTTTCTTCAAAAACTGACCTTTCATTTCTTCCATCTGATTTCTACAAATTTCTAATTCTGTACAGTTCCTTCTTATTCTCCTAAATTGCCCATACGGGATATTATCCAACCAGGATTTCTTATGGTGACTGTCCGAGGGAATGAAACTATTGCAGTCAACAGGTTTTCTAAAAGTTTTAGTATTAATTCTTCCTTCTTTAATATAAATCTCCAAATCTAAAAATTCCACAGAAAATTGGGATCGAGTAAAAGTGAATTGTAAATTGTACGGATTAAAATTAAGATAGTCCTTGAATTCCGTTAGAGAGGATAAATCCCCTTTCCAAATAAAAATACAATCATCGATGTAGCGCCGCCACAGGACCAGGTTTGCACCATGTGTGGTATTGTTCCAAATAAATTCTTCCTCCCACTTGCCCATAAATAGATTGGCATAACTTGGTGCAAACCTGGTTCCCATGGCAATGCCCTCTATTTGAAGGTAAAACTTCTATATATATTTTATGTGTGCTGTTCAGACAATAAAGTATAAATATAAGTTTGATGTCTCCTGTACATATATTAGACTAACTTTAGACTTTTTTATTAATACACCTTTATCTATACATATCTTCTTATGAGGGGTATGCTAGATGTTTGATTAATTTGTGGTATTGATTCTTACACATATAAGATCTTTACTATATTAACTATTTTGCAGCTGGTGGATACTACCTGCCTTATTTTATAGGAGGTTCAGGTCCGACCAACTGATACATTTGTATCTCAGAAGGACACATTAAGGATCTTTTTAACTTGATATTCCCACTGAGTCCAGTATTCACTTTTTTGATTTATTTCAATTAAGTACCCCCTATGTATTTTTATCTTGTAACCTTTGGTGGTGGTTACTAATAGTACTAGTGGCACAGTGGTTATACACATACCTTAAAAAAGACATACACACCTTGACACACACACACACCATAACACAGACAGACCGTGACACAGACACACACACACCGTGACACAGACACACATTACATGACACACACAGACACACACACCATGACACAGAGAGACCATCACACAGACACACACCGTGACACAGACACACACACACCGTGACACAGACAGACACACATTACATGACACAGATAGACACACATTACATGACACAGACAGACACACACACACACCATGACATAGACAGAACATGACACAGACACACATTACATGACAGGCAAACACAATGACACAGACAGACGCACACACCATGACAGACTGACACAGACACCATGACAGACAGACACACACACCATGACACAGACGCACACACCATGACAGACAGACACACACACCATGACACAGACGCACACACCATGACAGACAGACACACACACCATGACACAGACGCACACACCATGACAGACAGACACACACACTCACAATGACACAGACAGACACACACCATGACAGACACACACACATACATTCACAGTGACATAATTTCTACCTGTGTGCTGGCATGGGGAGTTCTGATGGTGGCCGCAGGGTTTGCTGGCTGTTCTGGCCGCAGGGGGAGCTGTCTCTTCTGGTGGCCGCAGGGGGGAGCTGGCTGTTCTGTCTCTGCTCCCCCTCCCCAGCGCGCCGCTTAATGAGACCGGGGCCGGAGTATGACGTCATATTCCGGCCCCGGTCTCATTAAGCGGCGCGCAGGGGAGGGGGAGCAGAGACAGAACAGCCAGCAAACCCTGCGGCTGCCAAAGGAGCTCCCTCTGCGGCCGCAGGTGAGCCGGCTGCCTGCCCGGCCCCAGGTGCCGACGGCCCACCGGGAAATTTCCCGGTATCCCGGTGGGCCAGTCCGGCCCTGACTACTGAGATTTTAAATGATAATTGGGTCATTTTACACTGATATCCTTGGTTGAAATCTCCCTTCAAAGTCCTTGATTACCTTTAATAAAGCCCCTAACATTAAAGGCAACAAAACAACTTAAGCTTAATGAAGCAGTTTAAGTGTATAGATTATGCCGCTGAAGTCTCACTGCGCAGTTCTCAGCCATTATCCATTTAATAAAAAAATACAGTTACCTGCGCACTACCCCAAATCCCTATTTATATTTTAAAAAAATATTTTTTTTTTGTTTCACTCTAATGGCCATTAGGTGTAAGTCCACCTGCCATGTCAAGGCAAACTTCTTAGATGGGTCATACACTAACAATTCAACTTGCTTCCTTCAGCTTTTGGCAAACAAAATCTCTAATGAGACAGAGAGTGGGCATTTTTCTAAACCACTACAAACTTATTAACCCTTAATAGGAAACACATGAGTTGGGCGGCAGCATTGTAGCATGACTGTGTGATGTTGCCACCCAGGAGTAGTGGGAGTCTCGGCTTATTTTTGTGTTACTACAAACAGCAAAGGTCCAAGGAGTGCCATACCCAAAATCTCACTTTTCTCGGGATTGACTTTAAAATTTAAGGTAAAGGGAACATTTACTATGAGGGAAAGGCAAATTAGGAAAAGCTCCATAACAAAAAAAAAGTGGGGTCAATAGGCAGTCTTGCCTAGTGCCATTATAACAAAAAGGATAAAGAAAACTGACCATTAACCAGTATGTTTGCCAAGGGGACAGTGTAAAGAGCCTCAATTTCAAATCAAATTCCAATTCCTCCAAAACACAAAGAGATAGGAGCAATCCACTCTTCCAAAGGCTTTCCAGCATCAGCAGAAAGTAGCAAAGTTGTATTGTGGGAGGTATTAACCTCACAAATTAGGTTAGTATGTTTAGTATGAAAAGGTTTCAGGTTTTCCTACCAGGCACAAAACTCACCTGATCTCAGTGTCGCTGAGAGTGATATGTCTATAAAAACTGTAGAAAAACTGTTATAGAGGCACAGTGAGTAAATGGTGCAATATGTGCTAAGCTAAGAGAGGAATATTTTGTAATAATGCAGCCTTAAACCATACGGACAAATTATTTTACCTATCAGGGTGGATTTAATGGCCTCTGACAACTACTTCTTTGTAAAAGGCAAATCAAGAGCATGGGGGTAACTTTACTACATATAATTTATGGGATATAGTCAATCTACCTGATACTGTTATATCTACCCTGGGATTATTCAACAGTGATTCAATTAAGTGGATGGAGGGCAATCTCTTGAAAAATTAGAAAAGTGGGCATCAGAACTTGGTTGGACCACATAATGCTACCAATAAGAGCTTGCTGTTGAAGGTGGAGGTGTCTGTGAGAGATAAAAACATATCCATTCAAAATAAGGAACCTACTTTGGGAGCTTGACAATCAGTCAGAAAAACTAAATACAGTAGTGTAAGAAAATAAAATGGCAACTTCCCAAAATTTACATTTGGCATAATCACTGAAGTATGCTTGTGCAATGTATATTATGCTTCAAAGATGGAGCCAAACCTTCTCTAAAACATGTCTCCTGTAGGAAACAGAATTGGACTGGGATCTTGAAAATTCCTTATAAACGTACACTTTTCAGGTGTATTTAGTTTCCTTCATTAGTTAAAGGTGAGCCATTAGCAGATTTAATCAAAAGGCCAGTAGGAGATGTAGGAATTAAGACGTGCAACTTACTTAAAGGGACATAATAGTCACCCAGACCACTTCAGCTCAATTAAGTGGTCTGGGTGCCAGGTCCCTCAGGTTTTAACCCTTCACATGTAAACATAGCAGTTTCAGAGAAACTGCTATGTTTACATTAGGGGTTAAGCTGACCTCAAGTGGCTGTCTTCTGGACAGCCACTAGAGGCGCATCTGCGACGCTGGAGGCGAATTTCGCCTACACCATGCAGAGCGTCCTTATAAAAAGCATTGAGATGTTGGACGGGGGAGCTGACGTCGGACGGGGAGGAGAGGTCACCAGCGCCGAGGGAGCCCGGTGCTGGGTTTTAAACCTGAAGGGGTTTTAAACCCTTCAGTGCCACAGGAGGTGGACCCTGAGGGTGGGGGCACCGTCAGGGCACTATAGTGTCAGGAAATCTGCTTTGTTTTCCTGACACTATAGTGATTCTTTAATGAGAGTGGGCACACAGAACAAATTAAATAAAACTATATATATTAAAAAAAGCTAACTTCAAAAACAAAGAGGAGTCATAGCACAGGAGACAGTGCAAATCCCAATATGTAGACAATTACCACCAGGGATATATATCACATGAACCACTTGGGGTGGTAAAGTAGAGTTAGTATGACATTATATCATGGCATTTTATCAGGCTGTTAGAGCAGGTAAAACAGAATAGTAGTCACTGATGTGACAAGAATATCTGATTAATATACCCGTACATACCAGTCATAGTGGGTTAGAAACAGAAAGGACTATTGGATTAATAACAGCCCTAACAGACTCCACTAGTTAAACATTGCGATAAGTGGTCATAAAAAGATTAAGCTATAGCAAGCATAAACCCTCAACTATAAATGCAAACAAAAGTGAAAATTAATTGAAAGGAAGCACAATGGGCAATAAAATTGGTACTATATGAAATCCCATTTTGGTGGCCTTTCCAATCACAGACTCCTCAGTTAAAGATGTGTTGTCCGGTAAGATGATGGAGATCAACCTCTTCTTTGTTTCATCTATTGCGATTGCACCTATTGCAGAAAGCAATCCAGAATTGCTAGGTTATATAGGCCTATCTAGTCCAAATCTTTGTACTATGAAATATGTCCAATAGTGTTAATAACAATATGTGAAGGCAAGTAAAACATGTTAAGTTGGTAATTATGAATCTTTCTAAATAACAGGTTAAGATGAATCAAGTCCAGTAATCAATTCTAAGTTCACAAGCCAGAGTGCAGTCACCATCACTGGGAGCAGAAGACAGACATTTTACATAGGTTACTGAATTGTTCACATTTTAGTCACCCTGTGCCCATTATAGGTGTAGGGTGTGTATAATGTATTTGTTTATTGTGAAATGTTTGTGTGCTCTCCTGTCCTGCTGATTCTTTCAAATCAACTATGTGGATTTGGCTGTGGAGCCTGTACAGAGCCATCTGTTGGCTGTAAGAATCTTGAAACAACTAGATGCACTGCCTGAAAAGCAAGGCTTGTTAATTTGCATATTCAGGCAGATTTGCATATTATGAATTCTGCAGGCAGGGGAGATATTTTGGGGTAGTTATTATCTTCCCCACCCCATTCTAAATATATTATTATAAGCTCCTGTATGTCTTCTGATATGATTTGGTTATTTGTAATATATTGAGTTTATCAGCAAGTTTAATTTCATGTGCATATGGAAAAAATTAAGCATGTGCTAGTTCCTTTTGGAACTGTGTGTCCTGTGTGCACACCACTAACAGAGTTGCCATACCTGCTGGCTAGCTGTTTGGTCCTTGTAGCTGGGACAAACAAAAAAGATCTAGGCCAAGAGCCACAAGTGCATTGTAAAACAGTAGCTAATCACAGTACAGGCAGAGGTGTGAATACCTGCCTGGGAAATGAGCTAAAGAGCCAAAGTCAGAGAAAATTATACCTGCCTGAAAGAAGAGAGTTGCAGCCTGGTCAGATGGAAGGGTTTCTGAGAGACCAGCTGAAGCTTTCCAGGGTTCCTGAAAGTGGCTAGGAAATGGACATTGGCGGAGGTACACAGTCGGAGTATGGGTGCTCCATCACACAGAGTTTCTTGCCTGAATTGTTGATTAGGTAGAAAGAGTGGTTGCATGATGGGGCAAAGTAACAGCACCTGCAAGAAGAACAAAACAGCATTGACTTTTTAAAAACAACATATGAATAGTGCATAGAGACACTGACAACATATACATTTATAGTGGTGTGTAACGTCTATCAGTGTCTCCTAAAGAGACAGTATTAAATATCTGCATGACATAGGGTGAGGGATCTGCATTTATCTATGATTATGTCAAAGCTCACCTCCTTGTCCCACAATGCTATGTCATTTAAAATTGATGGACAAAACAGTTTAGCTTTAATGAGCTAGAGGAAATGTAAGATAATTAAATGCATGATACCATATCCAAGAAACATAGATAGTTTTGATGTCTCATCAAAGGATTAATTGGGCAAAAGAAAATGACGAACATCTAAGGGAACACAGACACACACACACACACTGTGACACAGACACAAACACACCATGACAGAGACACACACACCATGACACAGAGACACACACATACCATGGCAGACACACACACACCAGCAGTAGACAGTAGATTCAGGTAAGGAGGGGGTTCTATCAAGAATGAACTGACCCTAACACACAAACCTAGGTAAAATAAGATAAAGTATGGAAGCTTACCTGTCCTTAGAGTGGCCGGGCTAGCATTTAGAATATAAGTCAGAATGTCTGCAAGAAGAGACTGAATAAACGTAAATAGACTGAGGTCAAGGATAACAGAGGTACAAGGAAAAGAGAAACAGGCCAAGGTCAGCATAACAGAGAGCAAGAATAGTAAGGCAAGCCAAAGTAAACAAAAACTAAGTAAACATAGACAATAGAGCACTCTCAGGTAAACAAAAACCACAATAGGAAAAGAAAACAAGGACAATCTGGAAGTATACCAACCCTATATTGGGTTGTGATTGGTTACAGAGCGATGATGTCACAACTGTATAAACATTATCAAAAATCTCCTCAAAGACTGACATTATACTAGGAGACCAATGTTATATATGATGCCATAATGAGACACCAGGAAGCTAGGGATGAGTGGGTGTGCATCAAAACACAGAAGAAACATGACATCTGTGATTGCACAGTGCCACAAGGGACATGTATTATGACAGGTTTCAATACAGGACAAACCTCTCCAGAAAAACCACAGCACGGGAGCAAGAACTTGGCACCAAATCAATAAAAGCATTGGTCTATAACACTAGATAGGACCCAGGGTGAACACTGAAAAAAAAAGCCTCAGAGACAATCCAGCACCTAACAGTCAGGTGTAGGATGCTAGCATGGACATTTTACACTGAGAGGCGCAACCAAGTTGCTAGGATTATGTATAGAAATATCTGCACCAAATATTGGTTGGACCTGCCAAGTACTGATGGGAGATGCCACAAATAGCAGGGCTAGGATCCTGTGGGACTTACATATCTAGCTGGACAAACAAGTTCTAGGAAGCAAACCAGAAACTGTAGCGGTGAAGAAAGAACAGCAGACTGATGCACTGGTGGATGTAGGGATACCCAGTGACTATGAAATCAAGAAGAAAGAATATAAAACAAATACCAAGAACTGAAAGAGGAGTAAAAAGTATAATAGCCCCTGTGGTGATTGGTTCACTTGTGACTGGGACTCTGAAACTGGGGGAGTGACTTCATCAGCTTTCTGATGGGACTTCCAAGATCCCTGTCTAGAAGAATGCAGTTTTAGGAATACCTAAGGTAGTCTAAGTGAGTTTAGAAAGCCCTCAGACTTCTAGGGCTCCGGTAGAAAATACAAACCTGAGAAAGACATAAAAAAGCCATCTATAGGTATGAAATTGTGCCTGAAATCGTGGGAGGGGTTATCCAGCACATATCAACTCTCTCTCCAGCTAGGTGTTCTGACAGTGTCTGACATTCTAATAGCCTCAAGATATCTTGTGCTATCCTAACCACAAAATGCGTTGAGAATTGAGGGTTCCTGGTGTATATCTATCTTTTACATTTGTGTATTCTAATATCAATAGGATTCAACTGTTTAAACAAGCTGCTATGTGGATAAATTAATGCACACCAACTATGGTGTATACACGGTGCTTGCAGTGGCACATACATTTTAAGGCTTGGTTAGTGGCATAGAACTACAAATTTTAGATATAAATATATATATATATATATATATATATATATTTGTGGTCAGAACTTAAATCGTATATGGAAATAGAGGAAAGAGAGAAAGTTGGTAGTGGTGTGCCGAAACCAATGTACGGGTAGGCCTGTAATAAAGAGGGCCCATCAGAGGTAATATAATAATAATAGTAAGATATTAGAGGGAGTTGTGAGTGGGGTAACTCAAACAGGAAACGGCATAGGTAAGCGGGGGGTAGAGTTTAAATAGGGAAAACTCCTCCCACAAATTCAGGCCTATGGCCTTTTACTTGTGATCAGAACTTAAATCGTACATGGAAATAGAGGAAATAGAGACAGTTGGTAGTGGTGTCCCGAAACCAACTTATAGGTAGGCCTGTAATAAATAGAGCAAAATATATTGCAGAAAAGCACACTTTATTGCATACTCACAATGCTAAACATTTAAAAGCTTTCCTGAATTTTTCTTAGATTGCGGAATATAAGTGTTGTAGACAGATGATTTCCATCTGCCCAGTCTTTTAATGAGATGGACTGCTGTGTCCATACAGGAGGCTGCGGAGGCTGCCCCAATTCTGAAGGAGTGACCAGAAAACAAGTTGAGGTTATGTCCCAACCTTAGGAGTAATGTTCTAACGTGGAATATGAACTTAGAAGTGGTAACTGGGTGTCCGTGAAGAAGTAGTAAGGAGAGTTAGCTGGGAGACTGTTGCATGTGGTTAGAAATTAGTTGAGTATTTTAACAGGACACCAGAAGTTATCTGTTGGAAAGAGAGGGATTGTAGTAGGATAGTTAGTGTGGTTACATATATAATGACATAACATAATGTTCGCAGTGTTTTACCATGTTCGATAATTTTACACATGTGCTGATAATGGATTGATGGACCACAGTGAACTCTCGGGGTCTGAGGAAGACGTAAAAGGTGATGTAAATAGCTATTTTGATGATAGAGTTAGCCTGGACATTAAAGGGGTTTGTGTCCAATAAGTCTGATATGTTCCTGAATACAGGTCCGTCTATGGGTAATTTATTAGTAGTAGGAGGTCGATTTATTTTGTTGTTTTGTTTTGTTTTTTTCCAAAAATTGTTCTTTATTACATTTTCACATAGTTAAGTAACAAAATCATCCAGCCAGACAACAGAAATAGATATTTCATATACAAGAACAATAATCGATTTCCCATATGTCATTTATCAAAATGCCTTTTAGAATAGTTTTGATGGGTTATGAAGAAAGAAAAGGTGGTTGATTGGGAAAGGTAGTGAGGACATGGTCCTGTATACCCGTAAGATATAATTTGATAGTGTTATGTGCTAATTTTGAGGTGTAAGTGACAAAAAGAGGCAATCCCCATCATAGTCTCAATAGAGTAATTATCTAAAATGTGAAGTTCCCCACCAAATTTGCAGAAAACAATCAACGCCCTATCATATGCTGGCTTTGTGTTGGCTGACAGAGCGTTGCGTGAGAGTAACCGTGCATGGGTCAATAATCCAGTTAGTCCGTGATTAGCTCTGTAAATGTTGATATTCTGGATGGGAGCTCGTTGGCAAAGGGATGCACCTTGTAGAATGTAGAAAACATAGAACAGTGAGATACAGCTGTAAACCTAAAAAAAATATGAGAAAGCAAAATAACATAGTATAGTGTCCTTTAAAATATGTATGACACGCTGAGATAATGCACTCACAGAATGTAGGAATAAAAGTCGCCAGTAGGTTGCCTCCCTAGATAGCTTTTTTGCTATCTAGGATCCTCCTCTCCTTCCCCTTATGGATATTCCAGAGTCAGACGAAGCAGGGATTAGGCAATTAGTAAAAACTATATTTACTGCCAAACAAAAAAAAGTATAAAACATACAACTCCTTCTTATGCGTTTCGTTCTACAATTAGAACTTCTTCAGGAAATTAGTAAAGATAAAAATACAAAGTTACAGAATGCAATATAACAAACAATAACCACCTGAAATTCCTCCCCTCCACAGTCCATATATATATAGGCATACTCTCTGAAAGTTCATTGGTGGTTCAGTGGGTGTTCCTTTCATCAAATGCTTGATTTGGCATTGAAAGATCTTCTAAGCTGTCTTTAATCCATCTATTTCAGCTTTTGGCTTCCGTATTAATGACATAATCCCTCTCGCATGTACTTCTGTGCGTTCCGGGGATGTCAAGAACATCTGTGTTCCACATCAAGCGTGACTTGCGTTCCACCTATGTACTTATGTGCTTATGCGCATGAGCACCAAAGGAAAGATCATAGGCAAAAACGATCATTATAGCTTCAATCTGTGTGTTAACCCTATATTTGATCACCATTTTAAGTATGCATAAAGTGCTAGTAACTTTCTTAAAATGCATTAAAAAATAAAGTGCCTTTGCAATCTTTTGTTAAGCTCCTAATTTGTTCTTTTGATACTACATACATACAAATTTCATTAGTAATTCAAAGCAAAAAAAAATGTTTCTACAAAATATGTAAATATAAATTCTATATATAAAATAATATTAGAAACAAATGTCTATATGTAGGCCATGACAAATCATCTGGGGTTGTCTCGGTATTGTATCTCCTATCATGGGATCATTAAGCAAGATAGACCAATGCTTTTGTAAACTTTTCTTTATTTCTCTATGGTGAGTATTATATTTTGTCATAAAGGCGCATTTGAAAGATTCTCTGCCTTGAGCCTTATTAGTGATTATAAATTATTATATTTATTTCCTTTTGAGATATCATCCTAATTAAATTTTCTATATTGTTCTTATTATAACCGCTTTTTATTATTATTTTTTTTTTTTTTATATGGTTTGCCTGATCATTAAAGTTTTGTATTTTGGAGCAGTTTCGTTTTTCTCTTGCCAACTGACTTTTAGCTATCCTCTTTAACTTTGTAGAATGCCTGAAAATTAGACCGGGACAAAGCATCAGCTGCTGTATTGTGAATGCCCGGAATGTGTTCACACACCAAGAAAAATTGTAGTTTGGCGGCAAGCCATGTCAATTTTTGTACCAATCGCATTATGGTCAAGAAGGAAGAGTGGCCTTTATTGATGATCGCTTCCCACGTGTACATACATATGCATGCCACGTCTCGTGGCCGGAAGCCGGCATCTCTGATACGGGAGCCAGGTCAAAGACACTGATGGCGGGTCGGAGACACAACGGGTCCGAGGCACTGAGACCGGGTCAGAGAAGCTGCAGGTCAGTCAGAGAAGGTGCAAACCAGGTCGGAGAAGCTGCAGGCCGGGTCGGAGAGTCTGAAGCCGGGTCAGTGGAAAACTGGCGGCAAGGACCGAAACCGGAAGTTCTGGTTGTTGTGGCAACGTCACTCAAACAGGAAATGGCATAGGTAAGCTATATATAGTTTATATAGGGAAAACTCCTCCCACACATCTAGGCCTATCATCTTTTTACATATATATCTATATATATATATATATATATACACAATTATATTTTTCTGATATTCTAATTCTGTACTTGTCATCAATGTCCACAATTCTAAATAATTTTCTTTATCTGTTTATAAATGTGCTCTTTTTCCAGAGTGTGTGTGCACACTTACAGACTTTGTAAGACTGTAATACCTTATACAAGCATGTAATAATTGCTACACAAGAGATAAAACCTAAAGTAGATAATTGCTATGCGATTGGAACAGAAGATGATAAAAGATTTTGCCCACAGCAAATTGTGCTGTGAAAACTGAATTTTTCCATTTTAGAAACCTCAAAGTGTATCTGAGGTTACCGCATATGTTACAATTAAACCAATTGCTTTCCAAGCTGTTATTCAGACTTCATGTACTGCTGCGAACTGTTATAACGCAAAAGCTATCTACAAAACTGTGCGGATATACCATTCAGCATAATATATTTCTATAAACCATGTTTAATATCATCTCTAGATAAATGTATAACAAAGGTTTACTTAACTTTGGTAACAACTTAATGGATGTGATGGGTTGAACAAATATGCAGATCTATATATTTATGTATTCATTTATGTATATATTATATGTATATTATATTATATATTATTTGTATATGAGACATACACAGTACAATTATCCACTAACAAAGAGTGCAGATTATATATATTTTTTCAGGCAGATGCAAATGCTTTCAGGGACTTTAGACTAGTTACAGATTATTATTTTTTTCAGGCTGGTTACTTGTCGAGAAAGTAGTTTGACCCACTCTTCTTTAATAGCAAAGGATGGAAATCAGAATATAGGGAGTGGAAATGAGGACATAGGGATGAAGGCAGATGGTGAGTGTTACGGTACCTCCAGTAATAAATGTGCAAACCTCCGTTTAGTTAATGCTCCCCGTTCGCAATAATGTAGTCTGGTAGCGTATGCAGTATAATCATGCGAACCGCCAGCTAGGGAACACTCCAAACTACCGAACGGTCCCTGTATGGCTCTTTCCCTTCACGAAATCCAAATCCCCGAACTGACAATATTAGCCGAACGCCAATATCTTCCAAGCGGCAAATAATCCAAATAAACAGTCTCTAGTCGCCGGTAATAAAATCCCCCCAATAACGAGACCAAGCTCCGCTTTGAGGGTAAAACACGAACTGATTTACTGTGGGCTACCTTCCCGGTATTTATGCAGGTCTCCCACTTGGTGGACACTCCCCTAGGAGACCAAATGGGAGACTGGAATTAAAGAAAGACATGGGGACATTTTGGACATACATCCCCACAATATTCCCAGCATGCATCACAGTTCCCTCCCCTCTGCTCGGGGGATAATTGGGAAGTAATTCAATTATCTCCCCGAGCAGAGGCAAATCGCCATTTTAAGTACAAGTCACAAAACACATAAAAATCTATAACTTTATAACTACCGAAAATATTGCATTCGTGTAACTCATCCCCAGATAGCCTGGATCTGAGTGCATATTATTGGCGAATAGCACTCAGATCCCATTCACATAGTTCAATCACCATGGAGTCAAAGTCTATTACAGTTCGTTGGTATGCGATCGACTCCATGGGACGGCTATCTGGGTTAAGTCCATTCGTGTTGTTGAATCTCCCGAACGGCCGGCATTCGCATGCTTTTGTCGATTGAGAAGGGGAGGTCGATGGCTTCAGCGGTGTTCGGTTGTAAAAGTGTCCGTTTTCAGATCCATGAAATAATTGTCGAACACCGCTGGTCTTTCGCATGGTTAAAATGGCCGCCGCCTCGTGGTCGACATACGAACGACGACCACCCGGCATTCGGTTTTAATTGAGAAGTGCCTGTGGTTAAACGCTACGTTCTAATTGGGATCAATAGGTTAACCAGCAGCACACTTCTCTTCTGGGTGGCCGTCCGTTCGGTAGTTCCGTTCGACAAAACCAGACATTCCCTAAAACAAAGCATACGAATGGGAGAATTCATGCAAACGGCAAAACAGGCGAACACAGTACTTTTAGTCCAGACAGATGGGTCTGTCACACGGCTCCCCCCTTGTGGAACACTCCGGCAGACCCGGCTTGACCCTTTGGCGGGTCAACTTGGGGATGACCGGACTGAGAAGGAGTAGGGACGTCTGTTTGCCGAGATAACCCATCCGCATTCCCATTCTGCTTACCGGGTCGGTAGCTGATGGTGAAGTTGTAAGGCTGCAGTGCCAAACTCCACCTCAGCAGTCTGCCATTGTCTCCTGAGACCCGGTTAAGCCAGACAAGGGGGTTGTGGTGCGTTATAAGGGAAAACTCCTGCCCGTACAAATAAGGGCTCAATTTCTTCAGTGCCCAGACCAGGGCTAAACACTCTTTCTCCACTGCCGCATAACTCACTTCCCAAGGTAGTAACTTTCTGCTTAAGTATGCGACAGGGTGCTCTCCTCCATCTTCCCCGACCTAGCTCAGCACAGCCCCCAGTCCATACATGGAAGCATCTGTATGAACAAGAAAACGTTTGTTAGGGACTGGGGCAGCCAGGACGGGGGCATTCACAAGAGCCTGCTTAAGTGCCTGAAACGCGGCTTCACAAGCTGGAGACTGCTTAGGTAAATTCTTCTTAGTCAGGTCAGTCAAGGGCTTGGCAACCGTACTGTAGTCGGGGACAAAACGTCGGTAATACCCTGCCGTCCCCAGGAAGGCCAGCACTTGGGTCTTGGTGATAGGTGTGGGCCAGTTAGCTACAGCCTCTACCTTGGCTGGCTCCGGTCTCTGGCTTCCACATCCTACTCTGTGACCCAAGTACTGCACTTCTGCCATGCCTAGATGACACTTGTCTGGCTTCAAGGTCAGGCCTGTGGCCCGAATCTTGTCCAGCACCACCCCCACGTGTACTAAATGGTCTTCCCAGGACTCACTGTAGACCGCAATGTCATCCAGGTATGCACATGCGAATTCCTGGAAGCCATCGAGGAGCCTATCCACCATACGCTGAAAGGTAGCCGGAGCATTCTTCATCCCAAATGGCATAACCTTAAACTGGTACAGGCCAAATGGGGTGACGAAGGCCGACTTAGGGATAGCATCCTCGGCCAGGGGGATCTGCCAATAACCTTTACACAGGTAGCGCCCCCTGGCAATGCGGTCTAATAACTCGTCTACCCGAGGCATAGGGTAGGCGTCAGTGGTGGTCCGCTCGTTGAGCCTCCTGTAGTCCACACAGAACTGGGTGGTCCCATCTTTCTTAGGCACCAGAACTACAGGCGAGGCCCAAGGGCTGTCTGAGTGTTCGATAACCCCCAGCCTGGTCATCTCCTGTATCTCCTTCCGCATTCCTTCCCAGACTGCTTCAGGGATACGGTATGGGGGTTGTCGTATGGGGTTCTGTCCAGGCGTCTCGACCTTGTGTACCGCTAGAGTAGTGTACCCGGGTTCTTGGGAGAACGTCGCCTGCTTCTCCCACAGCAGCTGTCTTGCCTGTACCTTCTCTGCCGGGTTTAGCCGGTCCCCCAGCTGTACAAGACTAGTAAGGTCTGTCTGGGGATCCCTCTCTAACAAGTCAGGTAAAGGTAAGTTCTCGGGGTCGTCAGTAGCTGGGGCACATACTGCCGCAACATCCTCTGGTCTCTCCTGATACTCCTTCAGCATGTTCACATGGAAGGATCGCTGAATCCTTTCATCTGAACAGCTGGCTATAAGGTAGGTAATATCACATACCTGAGCTAACACTTTATATGGGCCCTGCCAAGATGCTTGCATCTTGTTCGTCTTCACAGGCTTGAGTACCAGAACCTTCTGCCCAACCTGGAAGACCCGCTGTCGGGCACCCTGATCGTACCACCGCTTCTGTCTCCCCTGGGCCGCCTGGAGATTCTCCCTTACCATCAGGGATAGTTTCTCCATGCGGTCCCGGAGTTCCAGAACATATGGTACTATGGGGGTCCCTTCTTGCTCTGTCTCCCCCTCCCAGTGTCCTCTAATGAGATCTAGGGGTCCACGGACCCTTCTCCCATAGAGTAACTCAAAGGGGGAGAACCCAGTAGATTCCTGGGGCACCTCTCTGTATGCAAATAGCAGATGAGGCAGGAATCGCTCCCAGTCTCTGCAAGTGTCAGTAAAGGTCCTCAACATCTGTTTGAGGGTGCCATTAAATCGCTCGCAGAGACCGTTAGTCTGTGGGTGATACGGTGAGCTAAGCAGAGGTTTAATACCGCACACCTTCCACAGCTGCTGGGTAAGCACAGCGGTGAACTGGGTTCCCTGATCGGAGAGAATCTCCTGAGGGAACCCGACCCTAGTGAAAATTTTAACCAGGGCATCAGCAACCGTCTCTGCCTCTATATTAGACAGCGCTACTGCCTCTGGATAACGTGTGGCATAGTCCACCACGGTGAGAATATACTTCTTACCTGATGGGCTAGCCCTGGCCAGTGGACCCACAATGTCAACGGCTATGCGGGAAAAGGGTTCTCCAATGATAGGCATCGACTGAAGCCTAGCTTTTGGGTGATCCCCCGCTTACCTACCCGTTGACAGGTGTCACACGTGCTACAATAAACCCGCACATCTCGGTTAAAATTGGGCCAGAAGAAGTTTTGTGTGATCCTATGAGCTGTGCGGCGGGAGCCTAGATGGCCTGCTAACGGCACATCATGCCCAATCCGCAGAATCTCCTGCCGGTATTTTGCAGGTACCACTAGCTATCAATTCTGCTGAGGGGTACTCGGTTTCTGGGACGGTTTCGAGATCCTGTACAATCTATCCCCCACCCACTCGTAGTGCTCCCCATCTACTCCTTCTCCCCCAGAATCGGCCCTGGCCCTGTACTTTGCTAGCGTCGGGTCTTCCCTGGTTTCCTTCCCGTACATCTCTGGGGTATGCCAGCCTAAAGGGGCCTGGTCTAAGGTACAAGTCGGGGTAGAGAGTCTTACCTGGGTCTCAGCAGCAGGTGGGCCGGTCTCGGCGGCACGGGTCTGGGCACGGGTCGTGACAGCATCCACTTCAGCGGGACCCATGGGAGCGAAGGCTGAAACAAGGGGCACCAAGTCATTGCCAAGGAGGACATCCGCGGGTAAGTCCTTCATGACCCCCACATTCACATGTCTAGCGCCCACTCCCCAATCCAAATGTACCCGGGCAACGGGTAGACAAAACATGGCACCCCCGGCTACTCGCACTGCGACCGTGTCCCGGGTATGTTGGGCTTCGGATACCAGGTGCTTCTGGAGCAAAGTCATGGTTGCCCCGGTATCCCGTAGACCACTGACCTCGTTCCCATTTACTTTCACACACTGCCGGTGGTGCTGTCTGTTATCCCGGTGGGCAGCCTGAACGGGGTCTGCCTCATGCAGGATGCCCCAGCACTCCTCTTCCTCTACACAGTGAGTGGCTGGGAGGGGAGGTCGTGGATTGCCGCCTGCTGGTCTCCTCCAGGACTGGTTCTGGTTGGCGCTGTTCATCGGGCACTCGGGTCGCTTGTGCCCTAGCTGCTTGCACAGGTAGCACCGAATGGGTTGAGTGTACTTTCGTGAATTAAACCGAGGTGGCTGTTTGTACGGGGCAGATGGAGGAGGTGCTGATGGGCGATTCATGGGAGGCTGATATAGGTTGGCTGCTGTTAGTGCTGCTGGCCTATACTCCATTCTGGCGGGAGCCTTGCTGATGAGACTGTCCAGTTTGCGGGCGTCGGTATACTCATCCACCAGGCGAGCTGCTTCGTGCAGAGTGGAGGGTTTACGGTCCCTTACCCACTCTCTGACCCCTGCTGGTAATTTATCAAAACAATGTTCCAAAAGAAACATCTGCAGCACCTCTTCTCCGGACACAGCCTGGCACACCGCCATCCAGTGGGCAGCTGTGCGATGCACCTTACATGCCCATTCCACGTATGAGTCCCCAGAGGTCTTGACAGTGTCTCGGAACCTCCTCCGGTACGCCTCAGGTGTAACGGCATACCGGGAGAGTTAAGCTACCCTGACGGCCACATAATCCCCAATCTCTTCATCAGGAATGGCCCGAAAAGCCTCGCTGGCCCGGCCGGATAACTTGCCGGACAATATAGTAACTCAGTCTTCCAGGGGTACCTTGTGCAGGGCACATTGCCGCTCAAAATCAGCAAGGTACCCATCAATCTCTCCTTCTGTCTCACTGAAGGCTTTAAACGCAGTAAACAGCACCTTCTTTCTTTCCCCCAGGTTTGCTGTGACTGGGGCTGCTGCAGCACCGCTTTGGCGAAGCAGGTTGGCCTCCACAGCGGCCATGACCTGGGTGATGACTTCTGTAGATGGGTTGGGACCATAATGTGCCAGCCTGATTCTTACCGCCCGGTCAAAGCTTGCCTCCTCGGGGGTTCTGTCAGCTGTGCTGGGTCCATTGGTTCCCTCTGCCGCTGGTACTCCATCCATTTCCAGCAATAGTGCAATAATATCCCTCTTCCTGAGGTTACTGGCTTGTCCGCCTCTTTGCTCTAATAAATCCTTTAGGGTAGCTCTTCTCAGGTTCTGGTATTGTAATTCCATTTAGTCCTGGTTGTAGTGGTCTCTTTGGGCGCTGAGGATCATCCCGTCGCTTGCCACCAGTTGTTACGGTACCTCCAGTAATAAATGTGCAAACCGCCGTTTAGTTAATGCTCCCCATTCGCAATAATGTAGTCTGGTAGCGTATGCAGTATAATCATGCGAACCGCCAGCTAGGGAACACTCCAAACTCCCGAACGGTACCTGTATGGCTCTTTCCCTTCACGAACTCCAAATCCACGAACTGACAATATTAGCCGAACGCCAATATCTTCCAAGCGGCAAATAATCCAAATAAACAGTCTCTAGTCGCCGGTAATAAAATCCCCCCAATAACGAGACCAAGCTCCGCTTTGAGGGTAAAACACGAACTGATTTACTGTGGGCTACCTGCCCGGTATTTATGCAGGTCTCCCACTTGGTGGACACTCCCCTAGGGGACCAAATGGGAGACTGGAATTACAGAAATACATGGGGACATTTTGGACATACATAGAAACATAGAAACATAGAAACATAGACTGTGACGGCAGATAAGAACCATTCGGCCCATCTAGTCTGCCCAATTTTCTAAAAACTTTCATTAGTCCCTAGCCTTATCTTATAGTTAGGATAGCCTTATGCCTATCCCATGCATGCTTAAACTCCTTTACTGTGTTAACCTCTACCACTTCAGCTGGAAGGCTATTCCATGCATCCACTACCCTCTCAGTAAAGTAATACTTCCTGATATTATTTTTTAAACCTTTGTCCCTCTAATTTAAGACTATGTCCTCTTGTTGTGGTAGTTTTTCTTCTTTTAAATATAGTCTCCTCCTTTACTGTGTTGATTCCCTTTATATATTTAAATGTTTCTATCATATCCCCCCTGTCTCGTCTTTCCTCCAAGCTATACATGTTAAGATCCTTTAACCTTTCCTGGTAAGTTTTATCCCGCAATCCATGAACCAGTTTAGTAGCCCTTCTCTGAACCCTCTCTAAGGTATCAATATCCTTCTGAAGATACGGTCTCCAGTACTGTGTACAATACTCCAAGTGAGGTCTCACCAGTGTTCTGTAATGGCATGAGCACTTCCCTCTTTCTACTGCTAATACCTCTCCCTATACAACCAAGCATTCTGCTAGCATTTCCTGCTGCTCTATTACATTGTCTGCCTACCTTTAAGTCATCAGAAATAATCACCCCTAAATCCCTTTCCTCATATGTTGAGGTTAGGACTCTATCAAATATTCTGTACTCTGCCCTTGGGTTTTTACGTCCAAGATGCATTATCTTGCACTTATCCACATTAAATGTCAGTTGCCACAATTCTGACCATTTTTCTAGTTTACCTAAATCATTTGTCATTTGGCTTATCCCTACTGGAACAACAAACCTGTTACATATCTTAGTATCATCAGCAAAAAGACATACCTTACCATCAAGACCTTCTGCAATATCACTAATAAAAATATTAAAGAGAATGGGTCCAAGTACAGATCCCTGAGGTACCCCACTGGTGACAAGTCCAAGCTTCGAGTATATTCCATTAACTACAACCCTCTGTTGCCTGTCACTCAGCCACTGTCTTACCCATTCAACAATATTGGAATCCAAACTTAAAGATTGCAGTTTATTGATAAGTCTTCTATGTGCAACAGTGTCAAAAGCCTTACTGAAATCTAGGTAAGCAATGTCTACTGCACCACCCTGATCTATAATTTTAGTTACCCAATCAAAAAAATCAATAAGATTAGTTTGGCATGATCTCCCTGAAGTAACCCATGTTGTCTCTGATCTTGAAATCCATGTGTTTTTAGATGTTCATCAATCCTATCCTTTAACATGGTTTCCATCACCTTCCCCACTACTGAAGTAAGGCTTACTGGCCTATAGTTTGCCGACTCCTCCCTATTACCTTTCTTGTAAATGGGCACAACATTCGCTAACTTCCAATCTTCTGGGACTACTCCTGTTAACAATGATTGGTTAAATAAATCTGTTAATGGTTTATCCCCACAATATTCCCAGCATGCATCACAGTTCCCTCCCCTCTGCTCGGGGGATAATTGGGAAGTAATTCAATTATCTCCCCGAGCAGAGGCAAATCGCCATTTTAAGTACAAGTCACAAAACACATAAAAATCTATCTAACTAACATATTGCATTCGTGTAAATCCCCAGATAGCCTGGATCTGAGTGCATATTATTGGTGAATAGCGCTCAGATCCCATTCGCATAGTTCAATCGCCATGGAGTCAAAGTCTATTACAGTTCTTCGGTATGCGATTGACTCCATGGGACGGCTATCTGGGTTAAGTCCATTCGTGTTGTTGAATCTCCCGAACGGCCGGCATTCGTATGCTTTTGTCGATTGAGAAGGGGAGGTCGACGGCTTCAGCGGTGTTCGGTTGAAAAAGTGTCCGTTTTCAGATCCATGAAATAATCGTCGAACACCGCTGGTCTTTCGCATGGTTAAAATGGCCGCCGCCTCGTGGTCGACATACGAACGACGACCACCCAGCATTCGGTTTTAATTGAGAAGTGTCTGTGGTTAACCGCAACGTTCTAATTGGGATCAATAGGTTAACCAGCAGCACACTTCTCTTCTGGGTGGCCGTCCGTTCGGTAGTTCCGTTCGACAAAACCAGACATTCCCTAAAACAAAGCATACGAATGGGAGAATTCATGCAAACGGCAAAACAGGCGAACACAGTACTTTTAGTCCAGACAGATGGGTCTGTCACAGTGAGCATCCTGCATACGAATGGGAGAATTCATGCAAACGGCAAAACAGGCGAACACAGTACTTTTAGTCCAGACAGATGGGTCTGTCACAGTGAGCATCCTGCATAGTTAGTGTAGAGGTTTACCAGAGATACAGTTATAAATTCAAGGGTTAGCCGGTGTTGTCTATAATTGCCTTTAAAAATTGTTGTGTGGTATGTTTTGTCGAAAGATTAAGCCATGTGTTGTTTTTGACAAAATGCTGAGTTTAGGTAGAGTTCTCATTTTTCAATGTATACGCTGAATGAAGGTTGGGATCAAACATCATAATGAGAAAGTTACAGCTGATATTATTGTTATGATTGATTGGGAAATTTTAGGCTATATTAGGGGAATAATATTAAATACACATTTAGGATTTACCATTCTGTCTTTTAGGCTCTGAGAAATCAACATTCTCAAGTTTTATTAAACTTGACTTACTTACACAGATGATGGTGGCATCTGCTAAAGAGGATATTCGAAGCTATGCACAACATAATCAGAGATTCTCACACACATGTGGGTCTTAACTAATCACTTGTGAGATTTTGAAATGATCATTTATGTTTTCCATTGTGTTCTTAATTATCTATACACAAAGGTAGATTGATAGACAGACAGACTGACAGTCAGATGGATATATAGATGGACACAAAATACTCATTAGGATTGATATTGATATCATTGACAATGGATTTGATTCTACTTTTAACATATAGTTCTACTGCATAATAAAATATATAAATACAAAAAAAACATAAAATAAATAAATAATAAAATAATAAAAAATAAAGTTAAGCTTTAAATCTGGTAAACTACTATGGTACATCTCAAGGAGAATATAGATACCCCAGTGAAGATGGTAATATCACTGACACCATTGTTATCAAAGAAGAAGACATTTAAGTCTCGTTTCTTTCCACCTTTGTTCGTCAAAAGTCTAATTGGAGAGATACTGAGAATTGTACAGTCTTACAACAGCTGGTGCCTGCTCAAGCACAAAGTTTGGCAGCTGTAGCCACGGCTCAGATATAAAGCAAAGATGAATTGAATGTACAGATGGCAACAGCACAAGCCAAGGAAATGAATAAAGAATAAAGAAATATTATTGCAGTTGTGTAACAGCAAATTCAACCCCTAATCCTCAAGATTCAATAAGAACACCTTCCGACTATTTGTTAGTCATTATCATTCAGACAATAATACACAACTGTCTGGCATTCGAATGCTGAGTTTGTGATATGTTTCAATTACTTCCATTGAAAATACATATGTTACATACTTGTGAATGATTTACATTGTATAGACAGATAGACAAACAGAGAGGCCAAAACAGGTAGACAGGCAGAAGTAGATACAGACAGACAGACGGATAGATTATTGTGCTCAGTGTGACCCTTTAAAAATGCTAAATGTGTAGAAAGCGGTAGACTTTTGCAGGACAAAATAAAATTGAGTTATATGAAAAAAATGTTGGTTCAGGTAAACTGAGTTTTATTTATTTGACTTTTCGATTTGGGAATCGATCAGGGAAAATAGAGCAAAAATGTGACTACTAGTGTACTGCAATGTAAAAATGGCTCGAATGTTGTCTAGCCTATTTATTACATTTAACTTGGACAGTAAAAGTGTAATGTGGTCACAAGTTAAGTTAATAAAGAGTAGGTTATACTACTAAAGTTAATAGATAATTGTAAGTACAAGAACTGTTCTTACATCACCTATTAAATATGAGTAAAATTAATGGTAGCATTAAAATATTGTTTATATTTTCTATTTTTAATATTTATAAGTGCACTATGCAATTTTATGTATCCTTTTGGTAATGGCTGTATACCTACAATGTTCAGTTAATCAATGATTTAATCAGACAAGGTTTTACATGTGAGTATATGTAGACAATTCCAAATTGTTAAGCCTTTATTCCGTTCCATTAACCTTGTTGTATCCCACCTTTGCACCCTTTCCAATTCTGTAATGATCCTTTAGAGAGCTGGTGCCAAAAATAACATTTTATATTAAAGGTAGATTTTTGTCATTGATTCATAAAGGGGTGTAGATTATTTTATTGTGCTGATTCAATGCCCTTTTCCATACATGAAAGTACCTTAGCCCATTTAACTACAAACCAGCATAGCATATATATTTATTTTATATTACCTGCCATGCACATTTGGTCCATTTGGTCCTATATATTATGCTTGTTTCATTTGAGTTATATCCATTGAGAAAGACTGCTTGGAGCCAAAGTGTTGGGGTTTCCCCTCCTGATTGCATTCTGAAAGTATAACATTTTATTGGACCAGAGGTAGCATATATTTTTGTTGCACGATTCATTTTATTTTTTGCCAGACTTTTTTCTTTTGCATTTTGTTTCTTTGCTCTATGACAATGAAAATACATGACTGATGATTGTTTACAAAAGTGTCTTTGACTGCATACTAAATATGCTGATGCACTCACATCATTGAATTTATCATATGATAGATTTTTGCTATACTATTTATTTTTATATAGATTCAATAATTATACTTATTTTATTTATTTTTATGATTAGGAAAGAAAGAAACCTGATTTAAAACAGTGAAGTAATTAGTCACCATTGACAAATGCGTAAAAAATGGCATCCAGGCAAATGTGTAAGGGTTAGTCCTGGAGTTTAAAAGCAGTCTAAGCCTCCTATAAGCACACAATAAAATAAAAATAAGAAAATAAAATAAGAAATGTTAGATCAGCTCCAGGCTATAGAAGTACTCATTAAAGAGACCACATGATTATGTAACTATGTAACTAATAAGAACTAATGAGGATGGTTAACTCCACAAAAGGGGGAGAAACCAACCCCACAGGAATTACCATACAAAGCAAAAAAGGGTTGCTCATGCAACCTAAATGTGGTCAGAAAATAAAGTGTGTATACAATGGTGACTTGTTGAAAATTATATATACAAAAATAATAAAAAATAATAACAGGACTGCTAGATCTGTACCATAGAAACTCCCTAAAAAAACCTGTGAATTCCGCAAGTTACATATGTAGCAATACATGGTTAGATTCAGAGTTAGCAATCTGCTTCCTGTAGTGTCCTGTGGATAGATTGTACTCAATATAAGATTGACTTTGTATCAAAATACAAAAGTAGCAGGCTGCTAACTGGAGTAACTGGTGGCTAGACTAAAGTCTATATTAGATAAACCACGTTAGACGTATAAAGTAGAAGGAGTCAGTTGCAGAGTGGTACTAGATGAACTCTTAGACTAACATAGAGGCAACATGAGCTTACTTATCTTGGGGTAACATGTATGCATATTTAGAAATCCACATATAGGTAGCTTGTATGGTATAGATGGTGACTAGTATTAGGGGAAGTGGGAGAAAAAGGAGAGACCATATAGAAGGTAGGACAAGCAGAACCCAGTGTGCACCTTGGGACAGTCTAGACTCGCCCCTCTTATTTTGCTTAAAGGTAGTTCGCCTATGAATGGAAAGTACTTGAAATATATCTAAGTAACAATGGTAACTAATGCATGAGGGTAAAGCATGCATACGGCTTGAAAATATACCATTAAATGCCTGTGGTAGCTGTGGCATACCCTGCTGCTTCAAGGCAGCTCCCCTGGTCAGTAGAATATATTATATAGAGTCTTGTCAGGGTCTTGTCAGATATAGGCAATAGTGGCAGAACAGTCTAGATGGTAGAGCACGTATATAGCTAGAGTGATGGATATTGTATATTCCAACCAGCTAAACCAAACCCCTTCTGCTTCTACAAGGTAGCCCCCCCTAATCTAGTCAGAGTATGAGGTCTAAGGGTATCGCAGTCAAGTCCTAGTAAGAAATCTAAGTTAAAAGCAAAGTATTCATCGGCAGCCCGATGCACGTTTCGGCAAGAAAACTGCCTTTTTAAGAGCTGAAAAGGGCATCCCTGAATGGTCCATGAAAAAAGGTACATAAGACCCGCCTACAGTGGGAGTAGACCAATCGCATGGATACACGTAGTGTAGTGGGAGGAAACCACTCTAGTGAAGGCGTGGCAAGAAACGTCTCGGTGTGCATGCACAATCCAGATGTGAATTACGAGAGTCAGGCGGTCTATTTGCAAGAAACTATCAAGGGGAAACTGAATGTAAGTGTCGCGGGAAGGATCTGACTTTACTCGTCTGAGTGCACATGCACCCATAATGTAAATAAGCTATATAGTCTTGCCGTAGATGTGTATTGAAATGTATTTCTAAGTTGGCCTAATAACTCACTAAAGTGTATAGTGCTGACTGGAAGTACCCTAAAGTGGGTGCTTAATGGTCAGTAATGGTCATACTATTAGATATAAATGTGTCTGCAGTCTATGTAAGAATTTGCAAAGAAAGTACTTCCATAAATAAATGTATTATATATATTCACTGACCAAGTCTTTGTCAAAATTCTGCAGTAAAGATGGGAATTTGTCCTCTTATGTATAAATGGCATGCATTGCCTGGTATTTAAGGATGTCAGGTATTTAGCGGTATGGTATTGTGCACAAATCTGATAGAATGAATTCAGATAAGTCACTGGGGAATGTTGAAAATATTACAAGGGCAAGAAGGAGATCCTATATAAATGAAGCAAAGGAAAATCCTTCATTAAGTCCCAGAGGTTGTAGTATTTTTAGCTTGTAGATCCATCTACATTCCCTCTGTCTTAGAACGCTATCAAAGTCTTTGTTCACGCTTGACTAATTCCAAGCCACAGAACCTCTTACCTTTAGGGTCTCCCCTATGGTTTTCCTTAAGGTGTCAAAAGATGGGTGATACAAGACGATTTTTGGGGGATCTGACGTGCTCTTTAATCCTCTCTTTAAAGAGGCAAAAAGTCTTGCCCACGTATTTCGAGTTCAACTGCAGGTCAGCAAGTACACTAGACCCGCGGTATTGCAGTTGAAGAAATATCCAATTTTAAAGGTGTGTTGTCCCTCGCTGTCAGTTACATTCTTTGAATCTCTTAAAATATACTATTTATCTTTATCTCAATAATTAGACTTATTTTATTTATTTATTTTTATGGTTAGGAATGAAAGAAACCTGATTTAAGACAGTGAAGTAATTAGTCACTATTGACAAATGCGTAACAAATGGCATTCAGGAAAATGTGTAAGGGTTAGTCCTGGCTTCTGAAAGCAGTCTAAACCTCCTATAAGCACACATAAAAATAATAAATGTTAGATCAGCTCCAAGCTATAGAAGTACTCATTAAAGAGATGACCCCATGATTATGTAACTATAGTATCATGGATTAAAATAGGATCAGCATATTAGAAATGATCAGCAAATGTCCATCCTGATGCATCTGCCTTGTTTGCAATCTTAGGTATCAATAATAAAACCAAAAGAGATGGACAGGATGGACAGATTCTACAGAGTTCTGTAGGAGTTAGTGGAAAAACCTTCACCTAGCATCTAAGGGACATGGGAGTGAAAGAGTAAGGGACATAGCTGCAACATCATTGATTTGTAGCCTCATGTAGGAAATAGCTTGAGATGCCAATGTGTACAGAAGTCTGTAACACAATTTTCATGGATGAGTAAAATCAAAAGCAGCAGGAGAAGTGGGAAATAACTCTCCCCATGGTAAGAGTGGTATTTATCGAAATCTGTATACTGAGCAACATTCATCATTACATATTTTTATAGGCTCTATTTAGAATAGATATTAACTGTACAAAAAAGATGGTTTGCATATTTCTTGAAAGGGAACAAATGTTCTCAGTGAGTAGTTCAGAGATCTTGCTAGGAAGTATTTAAACTAGGAGGGAGGGCAAAAGGCAAAATTGATAAAACATCAATCTAATTGCTCCTCAAAACAAGGACAGAAAGTGCTTGTAGTGAGTGTGTTAAAAAATAAGCTCAGCGTCATGTCTACAATTGCTTGCATTAGTGAATACGATCCACAAACTTGTGGCAATAATGGCAACTGAGAATGTAGATTTAGTGGCTGTTACTGAGACATGGTATAATGAGAAAAATGGCTGAGGCATAGCAATGCCTGGGTACTCTTTATATAGAAAAGACAGAGAAAGAAAAAAAAAAAGGGGGAGGGGTGGCCCTGTATGTGAAGGATAGCATAAAATCTAACATAGTACAAGTTATTGGGCGGAAAATATAGATTCATTTTTGGTTACATTAGAATTTAATAATCACACAGTAACTCATGTTGGTGTGATTTATAGGACCCCCTGGACAAATAGTTAGATAATCTACTAGTTGAGAAGATTGCTAAAATTACATTGTAGGGGGAAGTTATCATCATGGGTGACTTTAATCTTCCTGACATAAACTGTAAAACCAAAATAGATGAATGTGCCAGGAGTACACATATTCTAAACTGCCTACTGGGATTCTCTCTAAAACAAGTTGTTGAGGAGACATCTCGTAAGGAGGCCATACTAGATTTAGTGTTAACAAACAGAGATTTGGTATGAGATTTAACTGTAGGATCTAGTGATCACCAGTCTGTGTGTTGAATATAAGAACACTGACAGTTACCCTACAGAAAAAGAAAATGATTTAGTAAAACACACTATTCTAAAATTAGCATATACATAAAGGAATCATTATCAGACTGGAGCGGTTTAAGCCTTACTTCAGAAGTATGGAAAGTAATAGAAATCATGTTAAGGGATAGGATTGTTGAACATATCTCACATGGATTTCAAGATCAGAGACAACATAGGTTTACTTCCAGGGAGATCATGCCAAACTAATGTTGTTATTTTTTTGATTGGATAACTAAAATAATAGATCAGAGTGGTGCAGTAGACATTGCTTACCTAGATTTAAGTAAGGTTTTTGACACTGTTGCACACAGAAGGCTTATGAATATTTCAATATTATTTAATGGGTCAGGCATTGGCTGAGTGACAGTCAACAGAGGGTTGTAGTCAGTGGAGTATATTCAAAGTCTTGTTACCAGTGGAGTAGCTCAGGGATATGTTGTAAGGGCATGAAGGGGGGCTTCCCTGCAACAGCATTGTCCCTTTAAATGTGGGAACCAACTTAGCAGAGAAATAATGCAAGGACACGATGAATGAAGCAATCGAGAACATATGTATTAAAGAAAGCCAAAGGATATAATATACAAAAACAAAATATGTACAATGCCACAAATATATATATATATACACAAGAAATCAATATAAATACAAATAGAGCAGGCAGAATACACGTGATAGTCCTTAGGCAAAAGTAAAGGCCTTAGTCAGGATCGTGCAGCCACCACAGAATATAAGTGGGGCACGGATCCTAAGCCACCAAGCACTAAATAAAAAACACCAAGGAGCAAAGCCTAAAGCAGGTCACACGTAAATAAGGCAGCAAGGTCAGAATCACTGGAAATGAAGTATAGGCAGGTACACTGCAAGCGAACACTGGAACGGGAGGCACAGGACACAGGACCAGGCAGAGACGAGAACACAGGACCATAAGGACATCGGAACAGGAACACAGGATCAGTATACACAGGATACAAGACACAGGAGCAAGGAGCAAGGAGCAAGGAGCAAGAATCACGGGAACCAGAAAACAGCAGGTACAGGATAAAGGATGAAGGATAATGATCTGACCAGGAGTGAGGGTAGAAACCAGAATATAAAGGGGCTAAACAAGGGCCAGGTGTAGTGCTTAACGAAAAGAAATGAGAAACAGTGCCAAACAGAAACAGTGGTGAGTGTGAGTACTGCACGAGGGCATATTAACTAAGGAGTGTCATGACATATGTACTTCGACTCATTCACTCATTCTCATTCGACTCTTTAATATTTTTATTAGTGATATTGCAGAAGGTCTTGGTGGTAGGTGTGTCTTTTTGCTGATGATACAAAAATTGGCAACATGGTTGATTTCCAGGAGGGATAAGTCAAATGGCAAATGATTTGAGTAAACTAGATAAATAGGCAGATCTGTGGCAACTGACATTGAAAGGACCACTATAGTGCCAGGAAAACAAACTCGTTTTCCTGGCACTATATCGTCTTTAGGTCCCACCCTCATGGCCCTCCTCCTGCCAGGCTGAAGGGGAAGGAAGGGGTTCAAATCTTACCTTTCTCCAGCGCAGGGCTCGCCGCGCATTCAGTTAGTCCATAGGAAAGCATTCTCAATGCTTTCCTATGGACGCTGGTGTCTTCTCACTGTGAAAATCACAGTGAGAAGTGCGGAAGCACTTCTTGCAGCTGTCAATGAGACAGCCACTAGAGGCTGGATTAACCCATATGTAAACATAACAGTTTCTCTGAAACTGTTATGTTTACAGCAGGCAGGGTTAACCCCAGATGGACCTGGCACCCTGACCACGTCATTAAACTGAAGTGGTCTGGGTGCCTATAGTGGTCCTTTAATGTAAATAAGTGCAAGATAATGTATCTTGGCCATAAAACCCCAAAGGCAGAGTGTAGAATATTTGATAGAGTCCTAACCTCAACATTTGAGGAAAGGGATTAAGGGATGATTATTTCAGATGACCTAAATGTTGGCAGGCAATGTAATAGAGCAGCATTAAATGCTAGCAGAATATTTGGTTGTATAGGGAGAGATATTAGAAGTAGAAAGAAGGAAGTGCTCATGCCATTGTACAGAGCACAGGTGAGACCTCATTTGGAGTATTGTACTTGACACTGTAATCCCAAAAAGGATATTGATACTTTTGTATTTGTAGTTTCAAGTTACGTGGGCTGATGCTTAATTTTTTTTTACCGAGAGGGTAGTGGATACATTGAATAGCCTCCACCTGAAGTGAAGGAGGTCAACACAGTGAGGGATAGCATGCATGGGATAGCATGCATGGGATAGCATGCATGGGATAGCATGCATGGGATAGGCATAAGGTTATCCTAGATATAAGATAAGGCCAGGGACTAATTACATAGTTACATAGCTACATATTACATAGTTACATAGCTGAAAAGAGATTTTCAAAATTGGGCAGACTTGATGGAACGAATGGTTCTTATCTGCTGTCACATACAATGTTTCTGGATCTCTATGAAAACATCCAGGTGATTGCTTTAAATTTGGTCGGATTGACCAAATTCTGACCATCATTTATTAAATCTGCCAATTACAAATTCGGACATATATACCAGATCATGTCTGGATATTTAGTGAATAACCCTGATTGCTAAATAATCTGACAGCTGTAGATTGAGATAATTAGGGAGACATACAGAAAGATATGAAGAATATCTAATAAATAAAACCATTAAAAACACTGTATTAATACGTAATAAAAACTCTTACTCTTATCCAGAGCATAATTACTGTCTGGCAAAAAAAAAAATCAGACAGGAAACATTTGCCAACTTGTTCTAAATAAGTTATGGAAAATAAAGTGCTTTTAACACTCAATGTGTTCAATTTTACGAGTAAGTGCTATAATAAAGCAATTTCTCTGCCTAAAATATATACTTTACCTCTTAGACTGCCACCTGCAATGGTTGTCAAGAGTAACTCAATGTTGTCAGAGACCAAAAAAAATAAAACTAAATATAGCACCATGTTGATTTGGGGAAAAAAAGCACATAATCCATCACAAACAATTTTTAAAAATGCTTGTTTCAACACAAATGCTATAAGCTACATGTGGCCAAATACACAGAATCTGCTTTTTCTAATTAGTAAAGCAAATAACCTCAACCTCAAGCTAATCCTTTAAAGGAAGACATTAACAGTAAAATAAACGTGTTTATTGCCTTTCTAGTTTAGACTACTGGGCCCCGTCATTTAAAAAAAAAAAAAAAAAAAAAAGCGATTAAAATTATGTATAATCAAACAGCTTTCTCTCTGCGGTCAGATATCTATCCAGTGAAATTGTCAAGACTGATGACCTCTGATCCAATTAAATGCTTCTCATAGAGAAGTAGGGAAGATGCTCTGGTACATGCACAATAACTGCCGCACTTGAATCATTGAATGCTTCTCTTTGAAAGCATTTGAGATAATTGGGGAGACATACAGAAAGATATGTAAAATATCTAATAAATAAAGCCATTAAAAACTCTGTGTTAGTATGTAATACAAACTCTTACTGTTATCCAGAGCATAATTACTGATTAAAACATCAGACAGGAAACATTTGCCAACTTGCTCTAAATAAGTTATAGAAAATAGACATTTAGTGCCATCATATTATGTATGATGATGTAGAATGTGAAGAGTTGTCAATGAGTTGATTTCAATGTATTCTGAATTGTTAAATATACTCACTATAATACAATTATCTAAGGCAAGGGTTCCCAATTGATTTTTCCCGTGGAACCTTTTGACATAGTATACCAACATCGTTGAACCCCCTCAAAAAATGTGTGTGACGTAGCACAAATCTTTTAATAAGATACATTTTCATTATCATTTTTTAATTTTTTTGCTCATAAACTGTTAAGTCTTATGATACTCCTGAAGCTTTTGCTTAAAAAAGGCAATGTCTTTATCTTTGTACTCTGGGTGGTTTTGCTCAAAATGACGACGTAATTTAGCAGGTGCTAACAAACTGTTTGGCAATATTTTCTTGCAAAGTAAGCATTGTTCTTGAGGAATATTTTTTTATGTCTGGCACTTGTGAATCCAAATTTCAAGTAGCGGTCATCATATTTGCTTTTCTTTGTTTGAGATGAAGGTTGGGTAGCATTGTGTGCTTTTATTTTTTTTCTTTGACTTGTCACTTGTCTCTGCTATTTAGGGAACAGTAGTTTCAACTATTTCGGATCTGTTTTCTTAATTTCTTGTTGTATCGTCTTTCTCAGTTTCTGTAAGGTTCGAACAGTTAGAAGTAGTAATAATTTTTCTCTTGATAGTTCCTTGTTTTAACCAGATGTCCAAATTCATGGTTATTGGTTCGTAAAAAAACAAAACAAAACAAAAAAACACATCTCTAACTTGCAAAAATACAGATCTCACTACCTGACTGCAATGGATGCTGTTTTTTTTTTTCATAATGCTCTTAGAAAGAACTTAATGTAAGAAGGATTTTAAATCAGTGTTGGAGCAAAAAAAAAATGGAACACTTTTAAACAGGTCTCACTACCTGACTGCAAAGGATGCTGTTTATTATAAAGCTCTTAGAAAGAACTGAAAATAAGGAGTATTTTGGCTCAGTCTTTGGCTCAGAACACTTTACTACAGATTTCACTACCTGCAAAGGATGCTGTTTTGTTGACAGCTCTTAGAAATATTTTTTTTGGGGTATATCACAGATTTCTACTGTACACAGAAAAACAAAATACACACAAACACACACACACACATGTGAAAAGCACAACCCAAATAGCAGCTGCAGACTTTTAACAGTCTCTACATGACAATAAAAACAATTAAAATAATTAAACCTACCTCATTAGCCACAATGGGCACTAATCTGAAGGGCAGTAATCTCTAAATGGCAGTATAAGAAATAATTTTTCCTGTGGCAAATATTGTAAGCTTAGCACCTAACAGAGGCTTTGAATGCTTTCACTCTATCAGAAGAAATGTTGTTGTTTTTTTAAATTATTTTGGTATATCACTGATTTATTCAGTTAGTAAGCAGACTATATATATTTTTTAAATAAAATTATTTGTAAATAAGTTTAACAAAAAACAAAAAGTATGAGAATCCCATCTAAAATAACTTGTTTTCTAATGCAGACCTTTAACACAGTCATTAAAACCTATCCGCAAGTGTCACAATGGACACTAATCTAAAAGGCAGTATCAGTCTAAATGGCAGTAAAATATATCATTTTCGTAATTTATACTGTTATCGGAGCGCCTTAATGCTTCCACTCTCTATCACCAAGTGGATATGAAATGGCTGATGGAGGGTGGGCTGACAGAGGGCGGGCTGGGCAGGCTGACACAGGACAGGCTGACAGCAGGCATGTACAAGTGTGCGGCAATCTTGCGATCTCTAAATAAGATCGCGGCCGCACGATCTCTGATGTTTCAGACCTTTTGGGAACAGCAGTGAGCGGCTTCCATTTTGGATGTGGCGATTCACGGTGGAACCCCAGTTTTGTTCTCGTGGAACCTCAATCGGGAAACGCTGACCTAAGGTATAATAAATATGTTAGATGCTTTCCTAATTTGAAAAATGCATTGTACAAAAGTTTAGTTGTGACGGTTTCTCTTTAAGATCGTTACTGTCATATCATGAAGGCTCTAGTACAGCGTTTAACTAGCACAGAAATCCAAATAAGAAAGTTGTATCTCTTGTCATTTTGTGCTTTGTATTTTATTTTAGTGGAAAGGTGACTGGAGTTTCTCTGGCATTTTTTGAAAAGTAAATAATAACTTCAGTAATATACTTGCAGTTCTGCTACCTGTAACATCGACATCTCCACCTGTGTGAAATGGCTTTTTTGTTCTGTGACAATTTGTCAAAACCTAAGCCATGGAACTTTGTTATCAAATTAAGTTTGAGATCAGACAAACTGGCCTGTTCAGAATAGTAATGCGCAGGCATTTGTTCAAAGCATACTTATTAAGGATACTAAATATTTAACTATTGTCCTTGGCAGTGATTCAGAATGCTTAACTGCAAGAATGCAAATGGAATTCGGAATCTGTAAATGCTCATTTGACAAAGAGAGGTTTATTTTCAATGCACCATTTGTAATTGCTTAACCATATAACACCTCTGTCTGTATTAGTTGCCAAGGAAAATTATCCAAATGTGTCTGCCTTTTTTTAGTATCACAATTACTATTTACACAGCACGGACAGGTCACGTTAGTTTGGAAAGCAATATATTAACAAAGTCATTCATGGAACCATTTTTATTTGCTTTTTTCGATATACTTGTGTTGAGTAATCCACAGTTTATGAGCTGACATAAACAGTATGCATTAAGTAACATACTTGTTAAATAATGTAAGTCTTAACAATGCATGTATCACATGAAACACTCCAAGTAAACTGTACAACATAGGCTATGTGGTGTTATGAAAAATGTCAGTAAATGCATACATCACATGTTATATTTACAGTCTGCTATATGTGTGTGCTCAAACAATGTATTCAGAAAAGAAGCCGAGAGAACCTTTACAGTCCATAATGAAAACAACAATGAACAGTGAATTCCTGATACAAGAAACATTATTATATAGTCTGTCTGAATGTGTGGTAACACCTATTGAGACACAGGTATTGTCTACAGGATTAAAGGACCACTATAGTGCCAGGAAAACAAACTTGTTTTCCTGGCACTATAGTGTCCTGAGGGTGCCCCCACCCTCAGGGTCCCCCTCCCGCCGGACAGTAGGGGGAGGAAGGGGTTAAACTTACCTCTTTCTCCAGCGCCGGGTGGGGAGCTCTCCTCCTCCTCTCCGCCTCCTCTCCTCCTCTTCGGCTGAATGCGCATGCGTGGCAAGAGCCGCGCGCGCATTCAGCCAGTCCATAGGAAAGCATTCTCAATGCTTTCCTATGGACGCTGGCGTCTTCTCACTGTGAAAATCAGGCTGGATTATCCCTAATATAAACATAGCAGTTTCTCTGAAACTGCTATGTTTATAGAAAAAAGGGTCAAACCTAGCTGAACCAGGCACCCAGACCACTTCATTAAGCTGAAGTGGTCTGGGTGCCTATAGTGGTCCTTTGTCCATGTTTGTCCATCTGATTTTGTCAAAGCTCTCACTATGGAATTTGAAATGTTTACACTTTTTAGATTCCTACATTTAAAAGCCTTTTTTTTTTTTACAACACAATTGTAAAATGTGGTAAACTATAACACTGGGTTCCATCTTAAAGAGACAAGTCTGAGAAATAAAAGTATTTTTTGCTGCCGAGTTCATTCAATAAAAGCCTTCATAGATCTGGTTAAAATGGATGTGGAGGAATCCTTAAAGGGGTTTGTATTCCATATTCACCCCTTAATAATCTTACCAAAGAAGAAAGATTGGCTATAAAAGATTTACTATTACTTTTAAGCTGACCGATAAATGGTATTATATAGTTACACAAAGTGGTGGATTATGTGGATGAACTTAACAGGCAACTATCAAATAGCTCAACTCAGTAATGATCCATTCTAGAGTTTAGATTTCTAGTTTTTCTGACAAATAATTGAGTAATTGTCTTATTAAATCTCACCCAGTAGTGCCTGTGATTTATACACTAACGAAGAGTTCAAATAAACCACAGGGAAAACCTGTAATGACCAATGTAGATTCCCACCCAGTTTAGGAAATGTTAAGTCTTTTATTAGGGACACTTCACATGTCAAGAAAATGAAGTAAGTTCAGGTTGAGGAACCTTTGATGCTAGTCACATTGGATAAAGAAAGCCTCTGTACCTATACACAACACAATGAGGGTATACTGGTTTTTGAGAATGTTCTTGAATCATTGGATTTTTATGATAAGAAAAAGGCTTTTTGTCACGTATTCATCCGCTTATAAAAATGTGGTTAATGGCATTTGCTGTCCACACAGGAAAAGTTGTGCCAAGCAGCAACCAAATCCACAGAAGGGTTAATGCTGAGCAGCAATTATGCCAATGGAAACCTGGTAACTGCCTTTGGGGTCAAAGGCCGGTTACAGCCTATCAGATCTAGAGGAGGGTATTTAGGCCCAGTTCTCATCCTGCTCAGTGCCCTGCTGTGGTTTCCCTTGTGGTTGTCTGAGAGTGTGTTATTAATTCTGGTAATTCTGATTATTTGACTTTGGCATTGATTTTGACTTCCCTGTTTTCTGGCATCCCTGACTCCTGGCTTTTCCCTTGACCTCGGCCATTCCTAACTTTTCTTTAAGTACGTTAGTCTGGCCATTCTAAGGTCCGGTATATGTTACCTATCAGTCCTCTGTGTTACACAATTCTACATGCTGGATCATTCTGTAATCCTGACACTTTTTAATGCAGTTTTGAAACTGGTGTTATGAAACAATTTTTTTTTTTTTTTTTGCTTCTCTAATGATTTTGTCTTACAGGAAACAATACGTTTTAGTGAGACAACACAAAAGATATCAAAGACCAAATATCTAAACACAAGTCAACTATTAGAACAGAAAGATTTGACTTATCTGTCCTTGCCCATTTTAAGGAAGCAAGACACAATTACACATTCAGATTATAGAACTAAAAAGAGGGGGGCAATAGGCAGCCTATGCTGAAACAAAGGAATTAGAGTGGATTAAAGAATTAGGTACGTTAGAACCAGCAGGTATGAATAATGGCTTTGCTTTATCCCCCCTTCTTAATAATATTGTTCTATGCTTTTTATTTCCAGATTATGAGGATTCCTGGTAACCAGATTTCCCGAATCTAGTAAGCTTTACTGGAGTAGTTTAACCCCTTAAGGACCAAACTTCTGGAATAAAAGAAAATCATGACATGTCACACATGTCATGTGTCCTTAAGGGGTTAAGGGAAAATAGCACCATAATTTTATGCTCCTATTGTATGTAAGAATTTTGTTCCTAAAGAAATGATCCTACGTCTGGGTATTGTTAGGTTTCTAAGATCTATCTAAGAAAGATATATCTATGCTTTGCCATGTAAATTGTGTATTTATAATATGTGTTGCAGTAAGAATGATTGAATTGTTTTAGGATAAAACAGTGTTGTTTTAGGAAGAGAGACTAGAAAAACTGCATTTGCTATCTTTAGAAAGTGAACAGTGTTTAGAAAAAGGCACTTCAGAGGGGATATGATAGCGCTATACAAATATATACAGAGTCAATATAAACTGCTATGTGATAACCTGTTTATTAGTAGGAATATACAGACAAGAGGTCACCCGTTGAGACTGGAATAATGGTGCTTTTGCTTACAGCAAAGGTAAGGGTTTTTTTTTCCGAAAGAACAATAAAGATGTGGAATTCTCAGCCTAAATAGATTGTTGCATCAGATTCTACAGATATATATATATATATATATATATATATATATATATATATTTTTTTTTTTAAAGGCCTACATGTTTTTTGTCGAAACAGAATATGTATATAACTAATATTTATGTGAGCTATGGAGAAATATGATTGCCATTATAAAGTCAAGAAGTATTTTTATTAAATTTGTGTGGCATTATTGGAAATCACTACAATTGGAGGTGTTTACCTTCTTTTGGATCAACAGCATAGAGGAATGGTTTTTTAAGCTTTTTTTTTTTTTTTTAAACCTAAATCACTATGTAACTATATCTTACAAACTTATTTTATTAAACCTATTATACTCTGTAGATACCTATTAATGTTGAATATTGTGCTCTTTTATGAATTATATGTATGGTCATTTTAACTTATATTTGCATTGTCACTTTAATCTATATAGGTAATAAAAAGCGCTTCCTGCAGTCTCAAGGATTTAACTCCATAAAACAACAGTGGATGTCCTCACACTTTGCATGGGGATGTCCAGCATCTTGAAACAAACCATAGGAAAATATTGATTCAATGCTTTACTGTGGGGAAGATCTAATGTGCATGCGGCAAATGCTGTGCATGTGCATTAGGTTCCCGGATCGTGCTGACATCGGCCAAGATGGAGCCAGATCCAGCAACCAGGGACATCAGAGCTGTGATCAGGTAAATGTTTAAAGGGCTTTTTAAGCCTTTACATGGCCAAGGGAAGGGGTTAGGCTCAGAGGGGCACTATAATATAAGCAATACAGCTTTTCCTTCTTAACATTTAGAGTGCAAGTTCACCTGACAACACTAAGGCAAAATTTGCAGGTGAATCCTACTCTTAAAGTTCACCTTGCTACTTTCAGCTAAAAGGCAATTGTCTTGACTTCCATTCTGCAGCATCCTAGCTAGGAGCAGTTCAGCAATAATTTTACTGAGACCATCTTGAACGTACTGTTTGCATGTACGTGACAGTGGAATCCCTTTTTGTCTTATCTTAGTTTAAATTTTTACAAGATTAAGAAGTGCCATTACACCATATAACTGTTTTGCACTATAGAAAGGTGTCAGAACACATAGTGCATCTGCATATTGTGCTGCGTGGTCACAGACCAGTCAAAGTGCCAATGGTGTTACCTGTCTACCACCCAAAGTGCCTTCAATGTAGACATGAGCATCGGAACTGCATCATGGACCAATGAAAGAAGGTTACCTGGTTTGATAAATCCCTTTTCTTTTAGATCAGGTGGATTGCTTGTGTCATGCACATCATTTACCTGGAGAAGATATGGCATCAGGATGCACTATGGGAAGATGGCAGGCCGGTGGAGGGAGTGTTATGTTCTGGGCAGTGTTTGACTGGGAAACCTTAGGTCCTGGCATTTACATGGATGTTATTTTGACATGTACCACCGACCTAGAGGTTGTTGTAGACCATGTACACCCCTTCTTGACAATAGTTTTTTCTTGATGGCAGTAACCTCTTACAGCAGGATGATGCACCCAGTCACACTGCCGAAAATGTTTAGGAATGGTTTGAGGAACATGATAAAGAGTTCAAGGTGTTGCATTGGCCTCCAAATTCCAAATTCCTCAGATCTCAATCCAGTTGTGTTGGATCATCAAATCCAATTCATGGAGCACCCATCCCACATATTGCAGAACTTAAAGGATCTGCTGCTAATTTCTAATGTATCTGATACCATAGGACATATTCAGAGGTCTCGTGGAGTCTGTGTCTTACTGCATCAGAGCTGTTTTGGCAGCACGAGGACTTACACGATATTAGGCAAGTAGTAATGTTGTGGCTAATCGGTGTAAATACATGCAACATATACATATTATATTCAATATATCGTTAATTTTACATATATATTTTGGTTAAACTTCTGGTTGAAAATAATAAATTGATGCAGCTAGGAAGTCATTATTTGCATCCTTTTCTAGTATAGCTCATCTTTTGTGGAATGTACCCTTAATTTCAGTTTTAAATTGCAACCTACCTATTATTTTCTAATAGACAGTGTGGTTATGCTTGCTGAAAGAACTTAAGGGGCATTCAAATGAATGCAGGACAGCAAACTATATTACTACTGATAATAAAAATAACAGATGTTTAGAGATAAGAACTGTGTAGCAGAAAAATAAATAAAAACATTTTAACAACAAAATAAAGTGTACATAATTCCGTCTGAATTCAAAGTGAATTTGAGATAAGGCTATAATAGCTGAACTGGGAAATTTCTTCAAGTCAGCTATGTTTTGATTATGGCAATTTTGGTAAATTCATGACATTTCACACTTAAATTAAAAGTTTTTTTTTAATTAAATAGTTCTGTGTCGTTTTTTTTTTCATTTAGAATGCCTGTTGGGATTTGGTTATTAGAGCCACCTCCCCTTCTAAACTTACCTGCAATGGAGCACCTGGTAAAGCTTCCTTTGCTGGATCCTACATAACAGCGTCCCTCGCCATGGTCCAATCAAATAATTCTCATAGTGCATGCGTGCTCTGAGCTGGGCAGGGATAGGGAGACAGTGGGTTTGGACAGAGGGAATGAATCAGGCAAGGACAGTAGGGGTGGGTCAATTAAAATAGAGGAGAGGGGAGCTCAAGCTGACAGTATCTGTTGCCAGAGTGCTATGCATGCTGATGACAGACATAATTTTTGCACATAACTGACATTAGGCAGCAGCCTAGGTCACTTGTGCCAGTAGCCTCTGTCACTAGAAACATAGAATGTGATGGCAGATAAGATGCATTCGACCCATGTAGTCTTCCCAATTTTAAATCCTTTCATTAGTCCCTGGCCTTATCTTATAGTTAGGGATAGCCTTATGACTTTCCCACGCATGCTTAAACTCCCTCACTGTGTTAACCTATGCCACTTCAGCTGGAAGGCTATTCCATGCATCAACTTCCCTCTCAGTAAAGTAATACTTCCAGATATTATTTTTAAACCTTTGCGCCTCTAATTTAAGACTATGTCTTCTTGTTGTGGTAGCTTTCCTTCTTTTAAATATAGTCTCCTCCTTTACTGTGTTGATTCCCTTTATGTATTTAAATGAGCCTATCATATGCCACCCACCCTCCCCCCTGTCTCTAATGGGCAAATATCTCTGAATGTGCAACTTTTAAAGCAGAAACACTACAGATAATAAACTACTACCACCATAACCACTTATAAAAGCAAAAGTGGTCATGGAGTAACTCTTTAACAACCATGAGAACTGTCAGTTAGAACTTGAGTATCAGTTGATCAAAGGGACATGCAGAGATCCACCTATTGTCGTCTGAGAAACACATTGATTATATATGATTACTGATGTTGCTACTCCATCAAATTGAATACTGAATTGTGTTGGTACAAACTAATTTTGAATATAGGTGCTTTAGCACTGTAAGATCAAAATGTCAAACAAAAATGGAAGTGAGCGTACAATTTTAAATCTCTAGATGGTTTAAAAAAAAAAAAAAACTTTACCCAATAATACATTAGATACTCTTGCAAAAGTATATGCCTTGTAAAAGTGTTATTTCACAATAGTATAAGGAAAATATGGTAGCTGTGACAACCATTAATTTATCCTGTTGCAGGTGAATATGTTGCCATTGAGATATATTAAATATAAATAATCTTTGTGATATAGACCTGGTTAGCTACTGATTATACTCAATGCTTGCCTTCAGTCATAGCAGTTACATTATTATTTTATAGCTACATCCTGACTAGCTGTTATTTCAAGCCCTAGGTGAACAAGTCAAAATCATAATTTCTTATAAAGACAGAAGAAGAAAAAAAATCATATATACAGAATACAGTAGTTATAAGAACTTGAAACGTACATTGAACATCGATTGGAGGATTTTAGTTTTTTCTTCTATGCTGCAAAAATGTAGTCCAAAATGCTTCATTTTATTTTTCTACTCTGGTTAGTCATGTAGCTATAACATAAAATATATTGATTTATTTATCCTAAATATTACTGTCTGGGGGTCAATAAGTTACTATCTTGTAAAAGAAACGTGGAGAAAGGTGATTGCAGAGAAGGGGTACAGTAAGCAGGTTAAAAAAAATTGTGCTTAAGGGAAAACTATAGCATTGTATCCCTAACGTTAACATATATTCCTAATGCTACAGTCAGGACCAATACTGGGGTCACTGACGCCTAGATGCAAGAATATTTTTTGCGCTTCCAAGTACGTGTGGCTATTTTGCTAACTCTTCCTCTTCACAAGCATAACACTTCTAACTACATCCATTTTCTATGGAAACCACTGCACCTCTTGGGCCTCCCAACTTCTCCAAGTCACATGTCACTCACTTCCTACAGTGCCAACTTTAATCCAAAAATCTAATCCGTATCATTTTTGTGCACAGCTTCCCAATGCTGTCTCTGTCCCCATACAGCTCCCCAGTGTTATCTTTGTTTCAAAAGAACTAATCAGTGCTATATCTGTCTCAATATAGCTAATCAATGCCATCTTTGTCTCAAAATATATATTTTTCCCATCTTATCAGTGCCACCTTTGTGTTCAAATTGTATAATAGTGCCATTTTTGTGTCCAAATAACTTTTTAAGTTGCCCCCCAGAAAAGCACTCACAGGAAATATAAGAGTTTGGCACCTTGGGGTGCCTCCCCTGATCAAGGCTGTGGGACTATCAGCTTCTTGACCTCCTTCCACCAATTATAAAGTTCAGAAAAAAAATCTGTGTAAAATCTCCACTTTTTAATCAAAATGATCTATTTTTTAATTTTGTGTTAACTAATATTGAGGAACTAACAAATGCAGGTTATTGATATCGTCCATGCAAAACGGTGTGGACCAAAGAGGAGAAGACCTACAAGAGGAAAAAAGATAACACACCCACCAAAACACTAATGACTAGAAATACAAAATACTTCAAGCCAAAGCAGAACTCTAGCAGGAAGTACAGAAGGGGTTGCAGGGGTAGTAGAGGGCATAACCCTAAATAGTATAAAGAACACAAGATAGTGAGGGGAACTCCTCGTAAAAATGGGGGAATTCTCCTCAAGACCACTACCCCTTAATAATAAATCAATATTAGAGCTTAAAAATAACAAACTTTATTGAAAAAAACCAAAATAAAATCCCAAGAAAACACAGTCACCCTAAAAAAATAGGGAATTAAGACCATAGCACTAGAGAATGGAAATCTAGCTGGCTAGGAGTAACTACAAGGCATAATCCCTTAGCAAAATGGGAAAGTTTCCAAAAGTGTAACAAATCTATTCACTTAGATGAAAGTCAAAACAAAGTAGCAGCTAGTGAGGAAACTGTTTCAGTAGTGCCCCAAGGGAATACAGCCTGTAGATAGATAATTATAGCCAAAAAGGCAGTTTACCATGCCCTAGTAGGTTAAAGAGGGACAGGTCGGATAAGGAGTATCCCCTATTATATAGTTTATTTGTATCCCTTTACAGATTTATAGCTGAATCCCAAGTATTGTGTACACATTTTAAGTAAGGGTTGGCAATATTTACATGTGAGCTATTGAATATTACTATGTAATTTAAAATGTGTTGTGTTGGAACTATCTACTGGGTTTGGTATATCTCTAGTACTACTTTTTAAGGGTAAGGTGGTGAGACATATAAAGGGTCAGTGGACTGGAGCCAACACTGTGAGTAGTTACAATTTAATAATGGGTTCCTCCTAAACTATTACTTAATAAAGTAAACTGTGCAAATGCTGCAGCCCAGGGGATTTGTAAAGAACATTTTGTTAAGTGTGGTGAAATAACTGTAATTGCCCAAAATTTTACTATGGGAAAATAAATATGATATAGGACTAACCATTAATATGTTTTGATAGACGTTTTCAAGCACATGTCATCAGCTGACCTTAACTGCCTTTTTATGTGATGTTTATTTAAAAGTTGGTTGAAAACTCAGACCTTATTGATAGACAGTAAAACTATTTTCATTTTCACTAACACAGAAAAGTATATGATGCCCTAGTTTGCAAACTGGCTCAATGAAAATGCAATGCTCATATGCAGCTAGTAATTATATCTAATGAAGCAAATTTTAGATATAATCATTTTTTCCATATAACTGAATTTAGCACTTGGGTAACACATTAGTAGCATACTATATTCATGAATTTGGTGTTAAAGGGTTACATCACTCATCATTACCACTACAGCTCATGTCAGGAGTACCCTGGCTCGGTTCCTTGGTAATAGGGCAACTGCTTTGGGAGAATTCCCAGCTAAAGGGATAGTGGAAACCTCTACTAGCATGTTTAGTATTAAACGTTTGAGGGTTTGTTTGTTCATTCTCTCTTCATGCTTGAGATCTAAACTGATTTGGAAAACGTTGATCAGAAGCTGGAAACAAGTTATATCAAAAGCTACCTGAATTTTATTTAAATAGAATAACAATAACAGTTATTTCTTTCAGTGTTTCATTGGTCATTGTTACTTTTCTTTACCATGATGATCTATGGGTTGCTTATCATCTGCATATACAAATGTACACACAATAAACACAATGAATATTGCTTTTTTGTTGGTTTTGCAGTAACATACATCTTATTTCTTAGATTCTTACAGTGTTTATGTAAAAAGATTGTGAAAAAATAGGTTGACATGACAAATATAGCTACAAACTTGGAATGTATTTTGGAAAAGTATTTTATACCAGAGCCCGACAATACTCTTAACACAATTTTCCAAAATAGTTATAAAATAAATTGAAGAATTATAGAAAATTTTCTCCATACTTACCGTGATTTTCTTTTCCTGGCTATAATTCATGGCAGCATCACTTATGGGTTAGCTCCGCCCCAAACAGGAACAGGACAGGAAACAATTAATTAATTATAACCTGTCCCTCCTCCCTCTCACCCACAGTCCAGTATGAAGCTATAAAACAAAAAAACATGGGAGGGTTGCTGATGCTGCCATGAAATATAGCCAGGAAAAGAAAATTAGGGTAAGTTTGGAGAAGATGTTCTATATTCCTGGCCATTCATGGCAGCATCACTTATGGGTAATACCCAAGCTCAGAAGAATAGGAGGGATAACAGAACAGATACTATCAGTCTGCTGCAAAATTAATTTATTCATGAGAATTAACTGAGGACAAAACACCTCTCCCAAAGGACAAGGATGAAGATCCAGCTTGTAATGCCTGATGAATGTCATAGGAAATGACCCCTGCATATGTCGTCAGATGAAACCTCTGCCCAAGTAGCCCAGGAAGTAACCAACGCTCTAGTTGAATGATTCTTTATCTTTTCTGGAGGAGATAGATTCTTGACATGACGGGCCTTTTTTATGGTGTTTGAAACCCAAAGCCTCAAAGTAGCGGTAGAAGCCGCCTCTACCTTTCTGTAGCTAGAAGGAATAAGGAATAGATGTTGTGACTTCCTAAAATTATTAGTGACCTCAAGATACTTAATCACACATTCCTTCACATCCAATTGATGAAGCTTAATTTCTTCCGTGGATGAAGGGTTTAGGTAAAAGGAAGGCAGAACAACTTCCTGTGCCAAGCGGAATCGTGAAACCACCTTATGGAGGAATTCCATTCTGGGTCTTAAGATAATTCTATTGTAGAATACCTGTACATGATTCAAATCACTGGAGAAGGCTTGAATTTCAGATTTTCTTTTAGCTGTAGTGATTGCCACCAAGAACTCATCCCAAAGGAGCAATGGGGGTGTCTGACAGGACATCCACTACCAAAGGAAGATCCCAAGGAGGAGCGTAATTTCTTGAAGGAGGTCTTTTGTGTATTGCTCCCTTAAAGATCCTCGCTGTTATTGGATCCGATGCCCAGGAGGTGTTACACAGAGCAGATAAGGCTGATGACTGAACCCTTTAAAGTGCTTAAGCTTGAGCCCTTCTCCAGCCCTTCATGCAGAAATTCTAGAACATCAATATTCGAAGGATGGAGGAAATTTTTGGATTTCTGTTCTGACCATAAGCGAAAAACATCCCATATTCTGTGATAGCATGCGGAATTGGAACTTTTCCTGAATTTTAAAAGCATATCAGCCACAGATTCTGGTAATCCTTGCTCTAAGAGTCTCTGCTACTCAAGAGCCAAACCCCCAGATTCAATTGGTTTGGATTGGATGAATCGCTGGATCTTGGATCAACAAATCTGATCTCTGAGGAAGAGGCCATGGAGGACCCAGGGACAATCTGTTCAGGAGCGGGAACCAAAGCCTCCTCGACCAAATCAGAATTATTGTGATCTTCCCTTCCTTCCAAATTTTCCTCAATAATCTGTGAATCATAGGTAGGGGTAAATCCCAGGGATGGGAAAAGGCATCTTGTCCTGCTGATCAATAGTCCGCCTGTAGGGTGAAATACTTCGAGACTTGAATATTCCGGCATGAAGCCATCAAGTCGATCTGAGGCGTGCCCCACCTTAACGATATAATTTGAAACACATCTGGATGCAATTCCCATTCTCCCAAAAGAATTGTTGTTCTTCTCAGATAGTCTGCCAGAACATTTTCTGTTCCAGGAAGGTAGACCGCTTTCAGACCCTGTATCTTGTGTTGAGTAAAATCCATGAGTGGAACTATTTCTATTAAGAGAGCTTTGCTTCTTGTTCTCCCTTGTCGGTTTATATAGGACACCACCGCTCTGTTGTCCATCTGAATTTTCACACAAGAGTTCTTTAGATATTGCTGAAATCCCAAAATGGCATATAATATGACTCTCAGGTTTGAATGCAACCTTCTCTCTTCCTACTACCATGTACCTTGTATACATTTTTCTTCTAAATGTGCACCCCATCCTTGGAGACTTGCATCTGTGGTAACTGTTTTCCATGGTGGATCTTCCAGAGGAAAGCACAAAGATAGGTTCATGATTTCCATCCACCAAGACAGGTTGTCTAATGTTTTCCGAGTGAGACACATTTTCTGATCCCAGTTACACTCTTGTATCTTGAAGTCTTTTAAGAACTTCGTTTGGATTGGACGCATGTTCAACTGAGCCCATTTTACTAATCCTATGGTTGATGTAAGAGAGCCAATAAGGCTCATAAACTCCCTTGCCGTAATGCATATTTGTTAGTGAAGATTACGGATCTTCACCTGAATCCTCTCCATTCTTTCTGTTGATAGATTCACTTGTCCTTTGAAAGTGTCTATGGCTACACCCAGGAATATCATATTCTGAGTAGGAACCATCATACTCTTTCCCATGTTCAACTTCCACCCATGGTCTATGAGATGTTCCACGGTCACCTAAGTGTGGAGGGCTACAATCTGGCTGGATGGACCTATGATCAAATAGTTGTCCAGATAATGATAGATCTCTATCTCCTTCTTTCGTATAACTGCCACCAAAGCGATGAGGATCTTTGAGAACGTTCTCAGTGCCAGGCTTAACCCAAACGGAAGTCCCTTGAACTGGTAGTGTCTTCCAAACACACAAAATCGAAGGAACTTGCTGTGAAATTTGTTGATTGGGATCTGGTGATATGCGTCCTTTAAGTCGATTGAAGTCATCCATTCCCCTATTCTTATGTTTCGTATGATAGTGGAAATGGATTCCATCTTGAATGTCCTTCCTTTTATTCTGGAGTTCAGATTCTTCAGATCCAAGATAAGTTTCCACTTCTTTTATGGTTTTGGGGCCAGGAACACTGTGGAATAGTGGCCCTTCAGGTGTTCTTTTTTTGGAACATGTTCTATAACCTGGTCTTCCAGAGGTTTCCATATGCAGTCGCTCATAGCCATTTCTTTTTCTTCTTTTGCTACACGAGATTGGATAAATACATCTTTTGTCAGAAAGGCTTTGAATTCTGTCCTATATCCTTCTGCCAAAATTGATAGGACCCAGGAGTCTGTCATGCATCTGACCCAGACAGGATAAAAGAGATGCAGTTTTCCTCCTGTAATTCCTGGTTGGGCCAGCAAAGGTTCAGAATTATTTACTTGGAATTCTTGATCCTCTCCCTCTAGAAGATTTTGACTGTGTCTGATAGTTTCTCCAGTTAGGTCTGGCATATTCCTTCCCTGGCTTATATGTTCTGCCATCACAAAAGGAACGGTCCCAGTACCTCTTATCTTTCCATGTGGTAGAACCATATTTTCTTCCTTGTGGAAGAAAGGCTTTTTTCCCATCAGCTGCCTTATGAATAGCTTCATCAAGGACTTTACCGAACAAAAGATCTCCCTGGAATGGAAGAGCACACAGAGAAGCTTGAGAAGCATAGTCTGCTCCCCAGGAGTGCAACCATAACGCTCTCCTTGCTGCAATTGACAGGCCCATGCTTTTAGCCACCATTCTAGTGACATCCAATGATGCTTCGGAACAAAATTCAGTAGCCAACTTCAACTCTTTTAGACCTTCCAAAAGGTGATCTCTCCAAACTCTTTTAGCAATGTCTTCCTCTAAGTTAAAGGTTAAAGCTACTGCTGGATGTAGAGCCGATCCCCATGCTAGGTAAGATTTTATAAGATTGGCATCCATCCTTTTTTTCCATAGGCGCCCTCAGATAAGCCATGGAGTCAATGAGCAGAGTGGTCTTTTTCGCCATGTGGATAACTGCTGCGTCAATCTTAGGGACCAAGATTTGCAATCTTCCTTTGAATAAGGATATAGTCTAAATTCTTTATTCTTTAGGGTTATTTTTCTCTCTGGTTTTTGCCATTCCTGGTAAATTATATCCTTTATGGTAGATTAAACCGGAAACATTGGTCTATTAGCTTTCAAATCTTCGAAATACCTGTCTGATTCTTTTAACTCAGATTTTTCCTCTGGGAATGTCAGAGTCTCCCTTATGATGTTGATTAGTTTAGCAACTGTCTTAGAATCCAGTGTTCATGAGGCATAGTTAACTTCACCTTCCTCTTCGTCTGACAGATTTTCCATTTCCAAACTATCATTTGATTCTGAGGACATCTCTTCTCTTCTAAGGTCATCTTGCTTGTTGTGGACTTAAATCCATTGCAATCGCCTCTGTAATCCATTTCTTTAAATCCATTTGAGGTGTCTCCTATCCATTACCTCAGCAGTTTCTGTCAGACATTCTTTACAAAGATTTCTTCCACTGGGTGCTAATTGATTGCAGTTTACGCATCTCTTGGATTTATCTTTGTGTTTTCTTTGAGAATCCTCATGTGGATTGCTTGGGTTGAAAAAGGCCACTATAACAACAATATATTATGGGCCCATAGTGGCACTCTTTTACCCCCCAGCTATTCAATTTTATTGAGGCTCACCTGTGTTTTCTGGACACAGATCTTGAGGCAGAGTGAGAAGCCATCTAAAAATAGGAAAGCTTATTTTGAGATTTAAATCTCCTTAGAATGTAAAAATAGCAACAAACAAAGTTAAAAAAATATATTTTTTTACCTTAAAAGACAAATTTCCTCTCTAGGGCAGCCTTCCAGCAACATAAACCAGTTCCTTCTTTGGCAAGGACACGTTAAACCTTACCAGAGGTGATTTCTTTAGTATTCTCGTTTTTTTTTTAAATGTTGACGCGATATTTCTTTAAGGGCCTGACGGTTCGTGCATGCGCAGACGGAACATCTAGACGTCGATGTTCCTGCACATGCTCCACCTACCAAGCACAGATGCAACCTGAGAGCCGGAGAAAGAACTCTCTGCAAGCTCCTGGGAAGCTCCTGAAAACCATTAGCAGATACAATCCCTCACAGACAAAAATACAAGGACATAAAAAGGTTAGAGATTAAGAACTTACCCAGACTTCTCACAAATTTCTGCATTATGATCTGAGGGGGTTTCTTTGATGCATACAGGGAGATGTTTAAGGATGTCACCGACTCCATATCATTAAAGTTTTTTTAAAGCAACACATTAATACACCATTGCTGTGGTACATATACTAATATGTACCTAATTCAGTTAGTCCTGCTCTTGCAGGCTGATCACTGAGTTCTTCAGATAAAGAGAGGCTGAACTTTATCTGGCAAGAACCCATGGTAAACATGGGAAGATGGCCTAAAAAAAAAAATATATATTTCTATAGGATAAAATTCCTGTTTGTCCTGTTTAAGGACAGAAACAATAGACTGTGGGTTAGAGGGAGGAGGGAACTTTTATGCATACAGTCTGGTTATAATTAATTAATTGATTCCTGTCCTGTTCCTGTCAGGGGCGGAGCTAACCCATATGTGATGCTGCCATGAATGGCCAGGAAACAAGCATTTCTTTACCTTTAGGAACAGATAAATTAAAGAATTCATTAACTTATTTGTAATTTTTAATTCAGTGCATATATGAAGTGGTGTACTATACTAGGTTTCACTTGGTCCTCTAATCATTAAATATGCCCATGATGTGATAATAATCACCATAAGCTATAAGTCTGACTCTGAAAAGCTGTAACTATTCTAACATTCCTATATTAATTTTTTTTTTTTTTGTATTTGTGTTACTTATTGCGTGTGTATTGAAGAGAATAGTAGTTCTTTCACGAGTCTTATTTTTATGGTAAATATTTATTTATGTAAGTCACAAAATGCCACGCAGTCTCAACGTGTAACTAAAATATCCTATGTGATTTTAAAATTCACTCCGATTTACTTGTGTGTTTTTCTATTAATTGGTGAACTTTGCTTGTAAGTGACCTTTTGCAAAAAAATAAACATTTTGTTGGGTTTAGCCGACAAACGGAACTGCCTGCATGTTTTTACACACTGACTGTATTTACCAAAAGGTCAGACGTTTTGAGAAACAATTGCAAATGTGGCATTTATTCTTTAATACTGCCAGAAACTAGATTGTATAAAAGTTTCTGCATGCTAAGAAAGCAAGGCTCCATTTTATTTTAAATGTCATTTAAACATCACGCTACATCATATCAAGCCTCGGATGATCACAAACTGTTATAAACTAAAAATTAAACCATGAAATTATATTAGAGAGAGCAGGTTAAATATTTATAAAATTATCTTGTTGTACAGAAGAGGTTTAATTTCAATAATTAGGAATGTCGTATGTTTTCTTATTTTTTTTCTTCTTCAATAGCTTGGGGGAAATGTGGTTTCTCATAAGTCTTTTTTTTTTGTTTTATGCATTTGAGAACATGTTAAAAACTATATTTAGGTACAAGTTATTTTTCAAAATGGAATAGAAACATTGACAATTTTAAATAACAGACTGAAGATCTATGTTTAAATGGACACTGTATGAAGATGTATTTTTAAAGTGACTACAGATTGAATTGGTTATGTAGCTTGGTGTCCTGTGTCAGTTTTAAATGGTTTACTCATCATTTAACAGAGATGCTCAGTCCCTGGCAGCCTGCATCCAGACCGGGTCTGGACTGGTCCACTGGGATACCGGGACGGACAACTCTGATCATTAAGTTAATGCCTGTAAATGAGTTTCCCCTTGAACTGTGACCAGGGTCAGTGCAAGGATTTTTGGCTACACAGACAGAGATTAATTTTCTCCCCCACCCCCCCAAAAATAACATGCATCTTCAGCGGTGTCTTGTATCCACTTTTTGGAAATTCTTATCCCATTTAGTGTATTGTATTCCCCTTTAGTGTGTCTTACACCCCCTTGTATGTCTCTAACAACCCTCCTTATGTATCTCCCCCTCCCAGCCCCTTGTGAGTCTCTTTCTTTCCCACAGCCCTTTTCTCTGGGTCTCTCGCCATAGCCTATTTTTTTGTGTGTACCTCTTCCCCTCAGGGCCCTTTGTGAATCTTTTCCTTCCCAAGCCATATAGACATAGATATATATATATAGCAACACGTACATACATGCACACAGTCACAGAAATATGCAGGCACACAATCAAACAAACACAGTCATACAATCAACACGTACAGGTACACTGTCATACCAACACAGACATACAGTCATACAGACACACACAGAGACATGCAGGCACTGTCATATAGAGAAATAAAGACACAGTCATACAGAGATATGCAACCACAGTAGAGGGGCAGTAGAGGGATGACAGGGTCTGTAGAAGTGGTACAGGGGCTGTAGAGGGAAATAGAAGGGCTGTAGAGGAGTGACAGGGGCTGTAGAAGAGGGCAGATGCTGTAGAGGGAAATAGAGGGGGCACAGGGACTGAAGAGGGAGGCACAAAAGTAATAGAGGGGGGCAGGGGCTGAAGAGGATGGCACAGGGGCAGTAGAGGGGGTAGGGGAAGTATAGTGGGTAAATAGAGGGAGCACATTGGCTGAAGAGGGGGCACAAAAGCAATAGAGGGGGGACAGGGGCTTCAGAGGATGGCAGAGAGGCAGTATAGTGTGGACAAGGGCAGTAGAGGAGGCAGTATAGGGGAACAGGGGCTGTAGAGTGAAATAGACGGGCAGCAGAGGGGGCGGTATGGTGGGGGCAGGGCTGTAGAGGAAAATAGAGGGTCTGTAGAGGGGGCACAGAGGCAGTAGAGAGGGCAGAGGCAGTATAATGGGGACAGTGGCTGTAGAGTGAAATAGAGGGGCAGTAGAGGGGGCAGAGGCAGTATAAAGGAGACAGGGGCTGTAAAGGGAAATAGAGGGGGCACAGGGGCTGAAGAGGGAGGCACAAAAGCAATAGTGGAGGCAATGGCTGAAGAGAGGATGTCACAGGGTCAGTAGAGGGAGGCAGGGGAAGTATAGTGGGGTCAGGGGGCAGTATAGGGGCAAGGGGAACAGAGGCTGTAGAGTGAAATAGAGGGGCAGTAGAGGGGGACGGGGGCAGCAGAGGGGGCAGAGGCAGTATAATGGAGACAGGGGCTGTAGAGGGAAATAGAGGGGCAGTAGAGGGGGCAGGGGCTGTAGAGGAAAATAGAGGGTCAGTAGAGAAAAAAGTTTTGATTAAAAACAAACATACTAAAAGGTCTTCCCCCATCCCAGTGGCTTACCTTGGACCAGGGGGAGGAGAACCTTATCAGTGGTAGTTGGATAGGATGGGCTGCACTGGAGGCAGGAGCTGCAGAGAGCGTCATGACCGCTGGGGAGTCTGGGAGCAGTTGAAGTTCCGCCTCCTTCTGGCATCATCAGAAGAGGCCGGATGACTTCACTGCCCTGCTCCTGCTGTGTGCTGGCTGCAGGGAGGGCAAGGTGAAAAATCTGAGTCTCCAGCCAGAGACAGGGGATTCAGATTTATGTGTCCCCCTGCTCTGGCGCCCTAAGGCAGCCGCCTATGAAGCCTTATGGACGCGCCGGCCCTGACTGTTACAGCCTCTGTCAGTCCAAGAAGATTAAGGAACAAGGTGCTGGGGGCTGGTCAGGCCCTTTTAAGGCGGCCCGTGGCCGGAGGAAGCACTGTGGGGCTCCCTTCACAATGCTGGACACTTCTGTACCCATGCTCCACCCCCAAATTCATGCCCTGTACACAAGCCCCACCTCTCAAATACAAGCCCTGACCCCACACACCCAAGCAGGAGGAGGCCTAAAAACAGTCTTAAGTTCTAAGTAAGCTTCGGTTGATTAAAATGATTTTGTGTATATGTGCCTGCTATTGAGTAAGCTTGTATGTTTCTGTGTCAGTGAGCATGTATGCTTGTGTGTCAGTGAGCTTGTACAGTTGTAGTGTACATGTGTGTGTAACAATGAGCTTGTCTGTAGTGATCATGTGTGTGACAGTGAGCTTGTCTGTAATGAGCATTTGTGTCAGTGAGCTTGTCTATACTGAGCTTGTGTGTGTGACAGGATGCAAGTATGTGTGTGTCAGTGAGCTTGTCAGTAGTGAGCTTGTGTGTGTCTGTGAGCTTGTTTGTTTTAAGCATGTGTGTGTCAGTCAGCTTTTCTGTAGTGAACTTGTGTGTGTTAGTGAGCTTGTCTGTAGTGAGCATTTGTGTGACAGTGAGCTTCTCTGTAGTGAGCTTGTGTGTGTCAGTGAGCTTGTCTGTATTGAACATATGTGTGTCATTGAGTTTGTGTGTGTGACAATGAGCTTGTCTATAGTGAGTATGTGTGTGTGTGTCAGTGAGCTTGTCTGTAGTGAGCATGTGTGTGCATCAGTGACCTTGTCGGTAGTGAGTTTGTATTTGTCAGTGAGCTTGTCTATAGTCAGCATGTCTGTGTCAATTAACTTGTCTTAAGTAAGCATGTGTGTGCGTCAGTGAGCTTGTCTGTCAGTGAGCATGTGTGTGTCAGTGAGCTTGTCTGTATTGAGTATGTGTGTTTTCAGTGAACTTGTCTGTAGCGAGCATTTGTTTGTGTCAGTGAGTTTGTCTGTAGTGAGCATGTGTGTTAGTGAGCTTGTCTGTAGTGAGCTTGTGTATATGTGTGTGTGTAACACCTAAACACAAGCTCACTACAGACAAGCTCTGTATGTATGTATATATGTTTATATATACTGTATATAAAAATCACTGTGCCATATAGTGTGTTTGTGATATGTTTTAAGGCCATAGGCCTGTATTTGTGGGAGGAGTTTGAATCTATCTTATCCTATAAGACCCACAATAACCCTCTAACCTGGACTGTTCATTCAGGTGATACATTACTTTGATTACCACGTGGACTTCCAGTTCGGCTCTTTGCGCCAAACGTTTTCCTGTACTTACCTTCATCCACAAGATCCAACTGATCTCCTGGCTAATAGCTTACTCTATCTGCATCGGATCTTCATTGCTGGTTCAGGATCCTGTGGGTTTACAAGTAACGCAAGTTGTTCTCCCGAATGCCCTCTGCTAGGGTTCTCCCTGTTTTGTATACATATGTATGTTGTTCGGCTCATCACAGGAGCTTTCATGCCTTTATGGGTGTTTCACTGAAACCAAGCTTTTGCATTATTTCATATATTTTCTCATATGTCACAACAAACGAAGGTTTGTATAACCATTTTCTCTTTTGTATGAGTATAATTGTTTGGCACTTTGTCCTTTACATTTTGTTTGTTTTAAACCCTATCTGCATTAGCGCGAGTTACAGTTAGTCATGTTTTGTGTCCGGTTGGCCGGTTATTTCATCAAAATTTCTCCTGAACGTTCGAGCATTACTCAAGGTTCGGTTTGAACTTCCATTTATTTAGGTCACTTTGGAGTGTTCGTTTAGTTTTTTGGGTTATATATTACTGAATATATAACTTTACGGTTAAGTTACTAATAGTTTACGGTTATCTTGATATGTATTTCACATTGTTCACAACTCTTGTTCTCAATTACTATTCCGATCACTCAACAGTAGATAATCTACTAGAACAAGAAGTCCATCTAGGTTTTGTATTAGGCCCATTCTGTCACCCACCTTTTCAGTCATGGCGCACAACCCCCCTCTGGGTTGTTTCTCCCAAATCTTCACACAAAAAAGGCGTTTTATTGATCTTTCGGCTCATTCTTTACATACACCATGCATAAATTCTATCATCCCTGCAGAAGAATTCTCCCTCCATTACGCAACGGTTGATAACGCCATACAGGGCATTATACACGTGGGTAGGCACGCTTGGCTTAGCAAAACTGATATCTTTAATGCTTGCAAACTGCTACCAATTCACCCATCCCTATGGCACATTCACATTGTTAAGTGAAGGGATAATTATTATTTTTACACTAGACTTAATTTTGGTTCCAGGAGTAGCCCGAAACTGTTTAATATCTTCCCAGAAACGCTCTGTTGGCTGCTCCTTAATGTCGTTCATTGTCCCATGGTGATTCACTACCTCGACGACTTTCTCCTGGTAACTGGTTCACAGACACCTCAAATATTTTCAGCACTGCTGCTTTAGGTATCCCCATTTTACCTGATAAGACTCTTGGCCCCTCCACCAGAATGGTGTTCTTGGGCATCACCTTGCACAAGGTCGCTTTACAGGCAAGCCTCTCGGGTGAGAAGCTGGTATGCATCAGGGAGGAGATGGATTATTTCCTGTGGGCTGGTTCATGTACTTGTAGGGAGCTTCAGTCTTTACTGGGGTCAATTAATTTTGCTATGTGTAGGGCGTTTATTCCAAAGCTTCTTTGTCTCCTATCTGGCTTGTCTGATGATGCAACTGTTCTTCTCGACCTTACACATGTGGCAACATTTTCTTGTTTCTTGGAATGGTATTTCTTTGTTTATTCCACCTCTTTCTCACTCATCGCCCCTTTTCATGACTGATGCAGCAGTCCATACAGGGTTTGCCACTATTTTTGGAAATATTTGGTTCAGAGATTCTTGGCCTGCCTTCAGGGAGACCTCCACTCTGAAATTTACCCCATAGTGGCAGCTGCGCACACTTAGGGTCATCTTTGGACAGGAAGGCCTTTAGATGTATCTGTGACAATGTTGCAGCATGTGAAATCATCAACAAGGGATGCTCATCATCCTTGACCATTGTGAGCATATTTCAGGTGTTGATAATCATTTGGCTGCCACACTTTCTCGCTCTCAATTTCAGGTGTTCTTTCAGCTTCCCCCTACAGCGGGTCCAGAACTCAGTATTCCAAGAGCTTGTGATGGACAAGCCAGTCATCTGTCTCACGCCCGGTCAATGTCACGTTCAGCACTCTCTGATAACACAAAGACTGCTTTTGATAGGGCTCTTAAAGTTTATTAAAGGTTTGTCATAGAATTCCACGTCCAGGAGCATTTCTCCATAGAATCCATAGTAGCTTTTTCTTCTTTTAACCACCTTCACCTTAAATTAGCACAGATTTTTTAAACACCTCCACTTGGCAGCCAAATTTTATTCTAGTTACCTGTGATGTTCAATCTCTGTATACCATAATCCCTCATCACATAGGTATTGAAGCTGTTAAATAAATTTTAAAAACTGAAGAAAGAGTTCCCAATGCACAAAGTAATTTTATCTTAGAATTAATTTATATTATTTAAAAAATAAATATTTTTTTTTAACTCTTTTTACCTCCAAAGGATAGGCGCTATGGGGACCAGGTCTGCCCCTAGCTATGCCAATCTCTTTATGGCAGATTGGAAGTCCTCTGCCATTTGGGGAGGACATGCCTGGTGGACGAACCTGGTCACCTATTTCAGATACATTGATGACCCCTTTTTTTTATATAGGAAGAACAGAAGATTCACTAATTTATTTTATTAGTCATCTTAACATAAATGATAGAGGTATTATTTTAACTTGTGAATATAGTAGGGAGTCTATCAACTTTTTGGTCCTTGCAGATTTTTATAAAAAATGGGACCCAAATACTGCAAGAGACCATTCTAGTTGCCACTACAAACCATGGCTAGAATGAGCACCTAAGAGCCAGTTTTTACATCTTCTGAGAAATTGCTCCAGAGTGGAAGATTTTAATGAACAAGCTGTTTTTTTAAAAAAAAAACTATTTACTGAGAAAAACTATTCACCAACTTGTCTACACTATAGAGGAAATTAGACAAAGAGAAACGTTGGATCTCTTAGTTTACAAAAATAAAAGTAACATCACTCCCCCTTCCATTCCTATTATTTTTAATTCTAATAACAAAAATGGACATATAAAAAGAATAGTAAATAAACATTGACACGTTTTAAAACAAAATGGAACATTAAAGGATTTTATATCCGAAAAACCTAATGTTTTTATGGGAGCACCCAATTTTAAATCCATTCTAACAACTAATTTTCCACTTCAAAGAAAATAAACCAAAAAAAAGTCACTATACTCTTCATTTTTAACTGAACCTAAAGGAATTTATAAGTGCAAACGTTGCATTGTTTGTAAAAGTACCAATCCCTCTGTCCAATCAAAAACTACAAATTTTAGATCAATTATAACAAAGAAAAGTTACAATATCAAAGATTTTATTAGTTGCGACACTAAAAAGTCATCTACTTATTGGAGTGTCATTGTGGCCTCCAATATGTGGAAATAACAACCAGAAATTTAAAAAACAGATTGGGGAAACACTGCAGGAATATTTTAAAGGGATATGAAATTCATTCCATATCTAAGCATTTTATACACAAAAATTTCTACAATCCGTTAAGAGATCTCTAACATCTCTCCCTCCCCTTTCAATACATCTTCCAATACATCTCCCAATCCCACTCACTCCACTGTTCTATGCTCATTCGCACCTACTACAACGGTATAGGTTTCTGCTCTGCTCCGGTCCTCCTGCCCCACCACCTGTTGCCTCGATGCTATTCCCTCATATCTCATCTGCACCCTGTCTCTGTTTCTGGCCCTTCCGCTCACTAAAATTTTCAATCTCTCCCTTTCCTCCAGCACATTTCCTTCACCCTTCAAGAATGCAACCATAACACCAATTCTGAAAAAGCCGGACCATGACCCCAACTCCCCATCCAACTATCGCCCTATATCGCTATTGCCATTTGCCTCTAAGATCCTTGAGAGAGTTATGTATGCAAGATTGACAGACTTCCTTGAATCCAACGCTCTGCTTGACCTGCTTCAGTCTGGATTCCGTTCTCGTCACTCTGTTGAAACAACTGTGACCAAAGTATCCAACAATTTAATTGCTGCTTAATCTCACGGCCATTACTCAATCCTAATTCTCCTTGATCTTTCTGCTGCCTTTGACACTGTTGATCATTAACAGCTTCTTCTCATTCTCCATAATCTTGGTCTACGAGATACTGCTCTCACCAGGTGCTCCTCCGACCTCTCCCAGTGCTTTGTCAGTGTTTCTGTCTCTGGCTCTGCCTCTTCTCCCCAACCCATCTCTGTTGGCGTTCCCCAAGGTACTGTCCTTGGTCCCTTACTGTTCTCCATCTATACTGCCTCTCTTTGGTAAGCTCATCAGCTCTTTTGGCTTCCGTTATCAATTATATGCAGATGATACGCAAAACTACCTGTTCTCTCCTGATCTCTCTCTGCCCATCTTGACTCGTGTCTCTGACTGCCTCTCCGCGATTTCCAACCGGATGGCTGCTCACTTCCTTAAACTCAATCTGTCCAAATCAGAACTTCTTGGCTTTCCTCCCTCTAGTGTTACTATTCCTGTGTCTGTCTGTCTCCAAGTTAATAGCGCCACCATCACCTCTACCTCGCAGGCTCACTACCTAGGTGTTTTCTTTGACTACGACCTCTCCTTCACCCCTCATGTCCAGTTGATTCCCAAATCCTGCCACTGCTATCTCAAAAACATAGCTTGCATCCATCGCTATTTAACAACTTGATGCAGCTTAGGTGCTGGTCCATGCGGTTGTTCTTTCTCGCCTTGACTACTGCAATTCCCTTTATCCGTGGTCTTATGTGTTCCCAGATTGCACCACTGCAATCTATTATGAACGCGGTGGCAATGCTAATTTTCCTGTCTGCCCGCATCTCCCACGCCTCCCCCCTCTGTCTGTCCCTACATTCTCTTCCAGTTAGATATTAGGCTCAATTTAAGATTCTGGTGCTTGCTTACAAGTCCCTACATAATGCAGCTCCAACCTACCCCACATAATGCAGCTCTTAATGCACAAGTGTGTCCCGTTGAGGCCCCTTCACTCTGCCGAAGACTTATGTCTATCTTCTGTCCGTACTCCCACATCTGATGCTTGCCTCCAAGACTTCTGCAGGACTGCACCTTTTCCGTGGAACTCCCTTCTCTTCCCCGGTAGACTTTCACCCAGTATCCACTCCTTCAAAAAAACTTGGAGAACACACTCTTCATGAAAGCATATAATTTAAACTGAAAAATTCTGGTGTACCTAATGTGACACACAGCGGAGAGGGAGACAGACTAGCACTAAGCTGCTCAAAAACTGGAATGAATAGGGGTTCACTAAAAACCTATATAGGATATAAGAAAAAAACTCTAAATAAAGATTATATTTAATATTTTTAAGTGCACTTTAACTATTTTAATTTATATTTTTAAGTGTATAAAAAACTGGTATTTTTTTATGAATAGATCCAGTTTTTATTCCTTCAGTCTACTAGCTATACATTGATATATTGCTTAAGCTAACAGTTCCATATACTGTGTTGCTTAATATTTAGATACTTTCATCTTTGATAATACAAAGTATATTATCTAGAACGGGCATCATCTACCTCATACCTCATATAATCACTTCTCTTTATTTGTGTTCTTCTTTTTATCTATGATCCCCTATTTAAAGGGACATTACACATATTGAGTATTTAAAGGTATAGCATCAGCTTTTTTATTTTACACTATTTTAGCCATTAGTCACTGAACTAGCTCCTGGAATCTCCACTCTTTATTTAGAGTTTTTTTCTTTTATAATTTAAACTGTTAGCGGGTTTTCTTTTTAAATGGGAGATAGACCAGTACAAGTTTTTACGTAAATTAAGACTTGCTGATTATTTTAAATCCCGTTCCGATACCATCGAAGATACCCAGAAAGAAACTATGAGACTGCATAGCATCTTTGACCCCAAGAGCACAAATGCATCCTTAAAAGTGTTTGCAAAAAATGTAAAAAAGGACACCAGAGTTTTGCTAAACAAAAAAATCAAGAAGGGTGCAAATATTTCTAAAGTAGAACAGGAAGCGCTCAAAAGCCTTGCTTTATCTATTGTAATTCATCCTGTGGACAAGGGAGGTGCTATTGTTGTTATGCAGTATAAGGAGTTTAAAATGGAAATCTTGGGAGAGCTATTGTATACTGATGTATACAAATTATCTGAACAGGATGCTGCCATTGAATTTGGCAAAATTATTTCAAGGTCATTACAACAGGGTTTGGAATGTAATTACATATCACATCAGGAATATGAGTATCTGCATGAAACCCACCAAGATGTTCAATTTTATATACTCTACCCAAAGTGCATAAGGACCCTATACCCCCACGACCGTCGGTTGTATCAGCCAATGAAGGTTTATTGGAACCTATTGGTAAATGGCTAGATAAGCTATTTAACTCTCTGGTAATGGCTCTACCAACTTGTGTTAAAGACAGTGGTGAAGTTATAGAACATTTGAAGAATATTACACTACCAATAGAGGGGGTCCTATCAGCGAAATTGACGTGTGTAGTTTCTACACTATAATCCCGCACCAAGAAGGATTACAAGCAATGGAAGAGGTCCTGCAGAACTACACTGATTGGGTGAGTCCCCCTCTTGAGTATATACTGGAGTTATTACAACTATGTCTGAGCCTTAACTACTTTATGTTTGAATCCAAGTTTTATGTACTGCAGACAGGAACATCGATGGGGTCACCTATGGCCCCATGAATGCTATGCATACATGTATGAATATGAAAAGGGATATATTCTTGCACAACATGGAGTTTATATACTTAAATATCTCAGTTTTATAGACGATATCCTCCTCTTCTGGACGGAGGAAGGGGGAAGATGAGGAGAAATTTATCTCTATGATGTAACACTTGAACTCTGCAATCACCCGAGAGGTTTATGTATCAAGTGAGTGCCTCACAAATCAGTTTCATTGACCTACAAATCTTTGTTACAGGGAACAAATCGGGCTACACGTTATTCTCTAAGCCATCCTATAGGAATGCTATTCTCCACATTACAAGTTTCCATCGAAGAAAGAATCTCTGCCAGTATCCCAATTTACCAGAGTTTTACGCAATGACTCTGATAACAGCCAAGCAAATATACAAATCAGAGAGTTATTCCACAAATTTCTACAAAGAGGATTTTCAAAAACTATCTTGATTCAAGCATATAGACGGGCTGTTAAATCAATGACGGAGAACGAAATCCATCCCTCCAGCATTCCACCCCAAGCCACAGGAAATGGGGATCAGCATCTGTAACAACTGCACAATTATGAGCAAGGATCCTACACTACCCCCAATGTCCCCAAAAAAAACCATTATGAGCTAGCTAGAGGAAAGGGATAAACCTACGAGACTATTTAGTACATACTGATCTGACAGCGAGGATTTAACCACATACCTCAGCCCCTAATGTGGGGTGTTATCGATGTTTAAACTGTACAGCCTATAATTCCATGATTTTGTCACCCGAGATCCGGAAAAGTATACAAGATCAAACATCGTATATCATGCACCACCACACACGTGGTATATAGGATTACATGCCCATCCGGCCTCACGTATGTGAGGAAGACATCAAATGACTTAAGGGAGCGCATGTGGGGGCATAGATCTACTATCCGCTCTGCCCTACTCAATGGATCTGCTAGTACCTCAGTTGCACAACACTTTTTGGAAATGGGCCCATCTCACTTCGATTTATAGGGATAGATCATGTGCCCATCTCACCCAGAGATGGTAATCGAGATGTTTTACTGTTAAAAAGAGAAGCCTTTTTGATTCACACCCTGGGAACTTAATCTCCTTTTGGCCTTAATGAAAGAAACTATCTTTATTGCTTCCTACAAAGAAGAGAATCAAACTTGTTATTTTATTATACTTCAGACTTTCATTTGTATTTGCTATGCTTTAAATTCTTATGCTGTGCCACCATGATGGGAGATTGAGCCAACAAGTGTAACAATATGCCTAACTGGATACCTTTCTCTTTTTCTATATTGTTGTGTCAATAATGGATACTGTAGTAACACAGTGTTACAAAGTAAGAGAAGGATGGCTACTTTGTTGCCAGTTCTTTCACTGGCAAACCACACTTGACCTTTGTTTCTGCCCTCTTGGATTTCAGGTCTGTAACTTGTACAAAGTATTTTTTTTTTTTTCTCTCATACCCTAAGCACGTTGCTTTTACCCTCTGTATTTTACCTGCTGACGTATTTTGAAAATATTCACGTCACTAGTGACATCACAGATCTCGTTCTCATCTCACTCACCCTCCAATTAGATCTTCACAGTCAAATATTTAGCATTTTTCAGTTCACTCCATTATTTGTTTTGATAAAAGTCTGAATAGACTGAAACATCGACTTATTTACGTGTATCACTGTAATTGCTTAAATAAAGCAACAGTTTAAAATTATTATTAAGACTCCATAGTGCTCTCTTCTTGGATTATATATAATATATATATATTTTATTTATTTTTTTCTATGTACTTCCCCTCCAATATGGCCGCTACCATTGGCCTTTATTCCCCCACTAAGATGGCCGTTTAGCAATTTTTTTTCTATTTCCCTCAAAATATGGCCATTACTATTGGCCTCTATTTCCCCACCAAGATGGCCGTTTAGCTGTTTTTTCAATATGTGTTTCTACTTAGTTCTTACTTTGCTGTCGCCCATTATTTGGGCTCACATGTTGTGCTCATGTTACCGCGCCCCCTGGGGAATTGGCAAGAGTCGTTACTCTACAAACGCCCACTGCAAGGATGCACATTCCCTAAGACTACAGCCCCCATAAGGCTGTGCGCTTGGGCTTTTCCAAAGAATAGAAACCAGCAACCATCTTAGTAGAAGATATCCAGCAGTGAGTAGCCAACATAAAGAGTTGGTCGGCAGTAGAAAAAAATGTCTACTTCAAACAGAGCCAGAATGCTGGCAAGTTTTCTCTGAGAGATACAACAACCATGGATAAACATTTCGACCTTATATGGGCCTGGCTATAGTTCTCATACTCTCTATTTTTGTTGCAATGCATTTGCTTGGGCCCTCCCTAAGCTAAAATGGTAATATAGGGTACCTCACTGACAAGGTCCAAAGAAGGCTGAAATTATCCGAGGTTGCTGAATCTCTCGGCCAGAGAGAACTTGGCACCATTTCAGTTCTGCCTGCCCTTATGGGTTAGTTTAGTCTGATAAGCAAATGGTTCTCTTTGTAATGGCACAAGTGATCAAAAAAAGATTTGAGACTTGAGCAGGGAGTAACTGAAGGGCAAGTTACTGAGTTTCTCTAAGCTTTTGACCATTCTCGAAGTTCTTATACTCTCTGTTTTTATTAATATTCACCACTAGAATACTATTGCAAATTTTGAAATAACATTGAAGGGAGAGATTAGTGTCCTTTTGGGTCCTATCTATCGATCTATCTAGCTATCTGTCTGCCTATCTATTTTTATATTTTATATGTCTGTCTGCATATATTCCTTTGTCTGTCTGTCTGTTTGTTAGTCTGTTGTTCCTAAGTGAGTTCATTTTGCAAGTGCAATTGGTATTTTAACATCTAAAACAAGTAGACAGCTGCCCCTAGAGTGACAGAGCGTTATTATCCTGTCTTGACTAAAGCATTTTGAAAACCTAACATAAAAAGTATATTTTGCCTGTTTATCATTTTGCTGTCAATTTAACACAATGCATTGTTTGGTGAATAGACCCCTCTATTTAAGAACTATTTGACTAGGTTTGTTTCTGACAAGTATTTTAATTGAAGCACAGAAAAAAAAAAAATTTTTTGTTAGGTTTTCAAAGTGCTTTAGTCAAGGCAGGATGATAATGTTCTATCTAGCCCTCAAGGGTCTGCCAGCCTACTTGCTTCAGATACCACACTTTCAAAATGAACTCACTTATGAAAGTCATAGAAAGTGCCGGATCTAATTTGCGTGATTTGTCAAAGAACAGCTGTAAGGGAAAACCACACAGGTTCTAGAAAATCATGTGAGTTGGATGAAAGCAACATTTTCTACCAGCTCTGTGAGGTCTTGGCCAGAGGGTACATGACATTGATGATAGTTAAAAAAAAAAGGAAAAAAAAGTAGAATTAGTAGAATTATTATACACAGCTATTAAAGGTGTATAGCAGTGTTTAAATAAGTATCTGCAAGTCTGAATTTTGAATAGCATTACTGGAATGAGATTGCACTTATCAAATATGACACAGTGTAAGGAATTCAAATTAATCTATATAGGACTGACCCTACACATTATATTGCTTAAATCTAACATCTTCTAGTCCGCACCCCATGATAACATAAATGTCTGACTCCACTCCCACTTCACTAAAACTGCAACATTGGAAGGTACACTATGTGAAGAGGGTTGGTGGACCATGGCAGAAGGTTTCCATTGATGCCATGAATGCATGCCAGGTTGACTAAAAGCCTACAGGATGGCCCCACTGAGGGCAGACAGAGCTGCTGAAGAACTCTCTGCCTAGTAGTAGTGCCCTCAGAACAAGGGAAACTAATGATGGATTTGCACAGTGCTGGCTAGGCACATCTCCCTGGCTTCCCTGAATGTAAGACAAGAGGAACAAAATCAGGATGTCAGGACAAGACTCTGGGAAAGTTGGGAGGCTTGTCGGACCTCAGTCCCCACTCTTCTAACCACACAAAATAACTGCTATTCATAAATTCCTAATCATGTGAAATTTCTGGCATTGTGAGACACAACTATTGTTTTTTTAGATGATGTCCAGCTTTGGTCTCTCATTTATTGGTAAAGAAAGGGGTATGTTTTTTGTGTAAGTTGATGCTTCCATCCTGGAAACATGTGGGTTAATTCAATGTGCTTTATTTTTTTCATTTTTTGATGCTCCTTCACGCTGCTATTTTTACATAATTGATAGAACATAGGTATTTGATAGAATACACCAGAAAATAGGATTGGAAATTTTGATATGCTGCTAGCAAATGTGTCATAATATTTGCCTTGATGCAGTCTTTTTTTTTTTTTTTTTAGTATGCATGTGGTCACCCAATAGATTAGCAGGCAGACTTGAGACAAGTACATTTTCTGGCTCTATGTCTATATCAATCTACAGCTATCTAAGCATTTGGTGATTTGTTACACTGACACAACTGAGCATTTTGGATGGATGTCCACATGGATCAGAGAGTCTGCTCTGGGGAGGAAGTGGGGGGTGAGGGAAGGGGTTGCAAATTGTGGGAGGAGTTAGCGTTACTATAAAACGCTACTCCCCCTTCTTACCTTTGCCGTGACGTTGCTGCTTACTCCTGGTCTGCTCGCGTCTTCTCGACATCCCACACTTCCGGTTTCCGTCCTCTGTTCATACTTCCCACCAGTTCAGCATCCTCCGTTCGGGAAAAAAATTTATTCAAACCATTTTCAGCGCCTTCACGCAAACACACGAATGACCAGGTAATTGGTGAAAATAGCCGCGATCGGGCCATTCCCTCCGTTCATATATATGATCTGATACATGTTTCAATGTCCATCCGAACAACAAACCAATGACTTTTAGACCTGCTATACCAGGTCCATTCATTTAACAATTTAAGCACTTTACTATGCTTTTGCTTAATGAATGGTAGAATACAGTGTAATTGTACCAATAAATATACACCTGTCAACTGTTTAGGAGGGGGATATCAATTAATTCTAATCAGAAGTTACTTATGACAGTATGCCAAGTCACAGTTCTTAATTATCCATTATATTAAACTTAGCAATTGTACAATACTGTTATATTAAGCAAGAGAGAGGGGTTAATATTAGGTCTTAGATGTTAATTTAAAGATATCCTTTCCTTGTTTGACATGCTACACCTCAATTTAGATTTCCAGAAGGTCATTCTACCATAAGCCAGGTTATTGGTTCATTATTGTCTCCTGTCTTTATCAGGTACAAAGAAAAAAAAAACAACACTTTTTCGTTCACATCGCTCTACTAATTGCCTCTACAATGCCTCTTCATCCATAATGGGGTCATCAGGATACGGGGGCTTGATTTCCCGCCTTGCCTCGTTAGGACACGGCTCTACTCGACAACTCTTTCATACGTTTTCCACACTCACTATCCGTCCAAATTCAAAAATACCTTTCATTCAAAAATACCCTCCTCTGTCCATCAGATACTACCACGCTCTACAGCACAACATCTTCACGGATTACCTTTTAGGAGAATATAGTAAGTATCCCTGGACTATCCAGCTCACTCAGGGCTTAAGGATACAATACTATCAGCACTATATCAAGAACTCCACTATACTAAATCTATATTATCAAATTTTTTTCTCCTTCTCCTCTTTCCTTCCCGCTTCTCTCTCGCTCCTTCCTTTCCCTCTCAACTTTAATTTTATGTTGTAAGTCTCATAGGGAACTTTTGGTCAAGAACCACAACTTGGTTCGTCTAGGCACTCTGCATTACCCTTTTATCAAGCCCCCATCCAGGGTCAGAGAACTGGCTGTTTAGGGTAAGGTGCTGGCCTTAGTCATACGGCATAACTGGTCCCTCGAGGCCAACTCCCTAATCTCAACACAGAAATTTTCGCCCAATCACAGTTAGAGCCTCGCATTCACCCACTTATTGGGTTTAGAGTCGGGGCTTCACCTGTCACGGCCACACGTTTTTGGATTTTTTATTGTCACAGAGAGGCCAACATCCCGCCACCACGCTAGTGGCTCGAGCCCCACGCCCAAATCATAGATAGAGCCTCTCACCTGCTGCGTGGCAACTAGCAGGGCCTCACCTGTCACGGGGTAGATAGTTTTTCGCTTTGGCACTAGTTAGCCAGCCAGTACTACATAGTTCAGCGGTGTGTCATTAATCAGACCATTGTTGTTGTGTTGTTCTTTTTTGCAGTATGTCCCAGGAAGCCAACATAGGAGAAGAATTATCCCGCTAGGCCTAATTAGGCATGGTACACCCAGGGAATTCCAAGAACTCTATACGCCAGGCTCTTTAAGATCATGGACTATCCAAAGGATCTCGGCTGAATTGTGCCAGAGGGGAATCCCCTTCCCAGCCACAGCAAGGAAGGCAAAACTCTTCAAACTGCTCACAGCGCATCCTGAGGATCCTGAGCTGGGTTACACAACTCAGACATAGAAGGAACTCTAAACACCATCTTGTCATCCCTTCACTCTATTAATGATAGACTGACTAAATCGGAAAGTTGCCAACCCGGCTCGCATAGATCCTCCTCCTATAGGACCCACACAAGCAATCACAACTTATAACTTACACGGTAGGCCCCCTGCCTCACCTTTCACCCCCCCTCCACTTACGTAATTACCCCAGCACACATGATTCCCCCAGCTCTCCATAAGGATATTTTAGATGGTAAGGATGTTAATTTGGTCTCATTGCTAATTGCTTCCCAAGATGTTGTGTAAAATAGAACACGCAATTATGGCGATTGATGTTGTGTGCTCTGTTTATCCACAACACCAGGAGGAACTAGATTTATATTTACACAAAGTGATAGACTTGGGCCACAAGTATGGGGGTTTTATGTTTTACGGCTTCAACAAGTCTGTGTCGACAAAAGCAGCGGCAACCCTGGCCCAGTTTAACATCCGCACTGACTGGTGCCTGTTGGACACAGAACTCTCTTGCAGACTGGTGCGGTCTGCTCATCCACTTCCCATACAACTAATTTGTGCCCCTCAGAAGATGACCCCCCTCTCATTCTCAAACCAATCAGGTGGGGCTAACAAGCCTGACCAGAAGTTTAAAAGACAAGCTCGGATGTCCCATAGTCTACGTAGGCAAAGCACAAGTCTGTAATAACTAATACAGGAGTTTGCAGTTTCAGTGCCTGCAGATTACTGCACGTGTGCTCCATATGCTTTAGGGCTCATGCTAAAACCATGTGCCCATCCAAGTTTAACCCAAAACAATGAATAACTGAGGTGAATATAAGTAATTTGGTGTTCTACTTGAAGTCACATCCGTCTCCTCACTTGATGGAATACTTAATACATGGGTTTTCACAAGTGTTCCACATTGGGCTTGTGTCACTCCCTGTAGGTACCTTAGAATGTCCCAACCTCCTATCCGCTATTCACGAACCACATACGGTAGACAATCTTATTGGGAAGGAAGTTTAAAAAGGTTTTATGATAGGCCCCATTGCCCCCCCCCCCCACAATTTAATCCTGGACTATCCCGGTTATTGGCGCACGGCAAGGAATTAGCACAAGTAGCCTTGTCCACAAACACAAAGATAACATATGATAGAGCTATGGTCAGTTTTTCAGAGATTCACCGTAGAATTTAACATTCATGATCATTCGACTCAAACCATTGTTGCATTTGCCGCATTTTGCCACCTCCATCTCAAACTCTCATACAACACCATCAAACTGTATCTATCAGGCATACAACACCACATTTTGCCAACCATGCCAAATCATACTCCTTTCTTCTCTGCTTACTCGATAAAGAAGATATCAAAAGGTATAAATAAATTAGATAATCACACTACACAAATTCCGGGCTTTATCAGACTTACTGGACACTTTAACTTTTGAACTCCATACAAACCTGGTCATAAAAACCTCTATCTACATAGCTATTTACATAGCTTTCTATGGATTCCTAAGATTCACGATCACAGCCCAATCAGACAGTCATTCATGCCTCATCATGAAAGACTTAAAAAAGGTGGATGATTACTATCTTTTGGCACTCAGGCATTCTAAAACCAAACCATTAGGCCATCCATTAGAAGTACCCTTCTACCCCACCGGGAATCACTGGTGCCCTGTTAAAGTCTTAGACACTTATCTGGCACAGGTTAGGGACAATCCCAGCCTCTCTCCACTGTTTACACTGCTAGGCAGTCCTCTAACTACTACCAAATTTATGTTCTACTGTGTATTAAAATTAGGTTGGGAACCTGCCTCTTATTCGGGACATTCATTCAGAATAGGGGGCCGCATCAGCCGCGTCCAGTATCAATACTCCAGTACATATCATAAAAAAATTGGGGTGTTGGAAATCCACAATATACACTAGTTACATACCGCAACCAGAGAAAGAGTTAAGGCAAGCGTTTAAAAATCTTGTATTATAATCATGGTAGTAATAAAGTGTGTTTTTCTGCATTTCCTTTTGCCCTCTTTTTTACAGACCTACCTCTACGTCAGTTTCGGAACAGCATACCGACTTGATCCAATAACAAAGCATTTTCACGGTTACTATATTAACCGACCACAAGTTTAAGGCCTTAGGCCTGTATTTGTAAGAGGAGTTGGTATTCCTATAAAACGCTACTCCCCCTTCTTACCTTCGCCGTGACATTGCTGTTCACCGCACCCACCTCACCCTCTTCATACCAAGACAATTCCTTCAGGGGGCCCTCTTTTTTACAGACCTGCCTCTATGTCGGTTTTGGCACACCACACCAACTTGATGCAATAACAAAGTATTTTCACTATCACTATATTAACCGACCACAAATAAATATATATATATATATATATATATATATATATATATATATATATGTCATTTTATTATATATATATGTATATACACACATTTATATATTTAAATTCTCCGTGTATATTTATGTAATCTTTTTACATAATTAAGTAATTTTTTTAATAAGAATTTGAGGAACCTGTCTGACAATCCAGGCAAAAAGTTCAGAGAATTTAATTTGCAAGCCCTATATTTAACCCTCTAAATTTCCAAGACACCATAAAATCAGTACATGACAAATATAAGTGTTTCAAAAAGGTATAATGTATCACGTTGATGATATCATCAGTGCAAGTGCAATTTGTGTGTGAAAATGCAAAAACCAAATATGACCGCTAAATTTGGCCAGTGTTTGTGACACAGTGGATACTAAAAAAAGACTGGACATACCCCATCTTGTATACCCTGGTTGTCTACTTTTGCAAATGGTATGCCATAACGGGGGTAATTTTCATTCCTGGGCTGCTATATGCAGACTGGGGATACACCATTTTGAATTCCTTGGGTTGTCTACTTTTGGAAATGATATACCATGATGGTGGTAATTCTCATTCCTGGGCTGCCATACAGTCTCAAAGGCAACATAACCAATCTGGTAAATTTCAATTTGTAAAAACTGAAATGGGCAAGCCTTATATTTGACCCTGTAACTTTCCAAAACACCATGAAACCTGCTGTACTCATGAGACATTGCTGAACACAAATAATGTATACTTTATTGCAGTAAAAGCTAATAGCATTATGACATTCACAGTTAAAATTTGACATGTCGCGAACTGTCTGCCGAACTGTTCGCGAACTGTCCGCCGGCGAACAATAGCGTGTTCGCGTTGGGCGAACATATCCAATTTCCGGTCCGCCCCCTATACGTCATCATTGAGTAAACTTTGACCCGGAACCTCACAGCCAGCAGACACATTCCACCCAATCAGCAGCAGACCCTTCCTCCCAGGAAGTGTCTGCTGACTGTGAGGTTCCGGGTCAAAGTTTACTCAATGATGACGTTTCGGGGGCGGACCGGAAATCGGATATGTTCGCCCAACGTGAACACGCTATTGTTCGCCGGCGGACAGTTCGCGAACAGTTCGGCGGACAGTTCGCGACATCTCTAGTTAAAATGCCATGCAGAAGAAAACTAAAAAAAATGTTTTATTTAAAATGTTTCATATGCAAAGTATTTCTCATGAACAAAATAATGTATAATAAGTGTGAGTACACTTAATATGAAAGAGGTAAATTATGGTTGAACAGACATATAGTCAAGTTCCAGGTTTTGTTTTAACCCCTTAAGGACGGAGCCAAATGTACACGTGAACGAAACAAAATGTAAACAAAACCTGGCATTTGTGCTACATGTCTGTCCAACCGTAATACACCTCTTTCATATTAAATACACCCACACTTGTTATATCATTTTATTCAGGGGAAACAGGGCTTTCATCTAATATCAAATATTTAGCTATGAAACATAAGTTAATATGAAAAAGATGGGAGAAAAGATTTTTTTTGATTTTTTTTTAGTTCTAGATGACATTTTACCTGTCAATGTCATAATACTGTTTGCTTTTACTGCAATAAAATGCACATATTTGTATTCAGCACAGTCTCACGTGTAAAACAGTACCCCCTAAGTACAGGTTTTATGGCATTTTTGGAAGTTACAGGGTCAAATATAGCACGTTACATTTGAAATTGAAATTTGCCAGATTGGTTACGTTGCCTTTGGGACTTTATAGTAGCCCAGGAATGAAATTTACACCCATAATGGCATATCATTTGCAATAGTAGACAACCCAATGTATTACAAATGGGGTATGTCCAGTCTTTTTTAGTAGCCATTTGGTCACAAACACTGGCCAAAGTTAGCGTTAGTATTTGTTTGTGTGTGAAAAATGCAAAAAACGCCAATTTTGGCCAGTGTTTGTGACTAAGTGGCTACTAAAAAAGACTGGACATACCCTGTTTGCAATACCTTGGGTTGTCTACTACTGCAAATGGTATGCCATCATAGGGTAATTTTCATTCTTGGGCTACCATAGGGTCTCAAAGGCAACGTAACCAATCTGGCGAATTTTAATGTGAAAAAAATGAAACACAAGTCTTATATTTGACGCTGTAACTTTTGAAAACACCATAAAACCTGTACATGAGGGGTACTGTTGTACTCGGGAGACTTCGCTGAACACAAATATTAGTGTTTCAAAACAGTAAAAAGTATCGCAGCAATAATATCGTCTGTGTAAGTGCTGTTTGTGCGTGAAAAATGCAAAAAAACGTCACTTTTACTGGCGATATCATCGTGTAATACATTTTACTGTTTTGAAACACTAATATTTGTGTTTAGCGAAGTCCCCCTGAGTAGAACAGTACCCCCCATGTACAGGTTTTATGGTGTCTTGGAAAGTTATAGGGTTAAATATAGTGCTAGCAAATTAAATTCCCTTTACTTTCGGCATGGGTTGTCAGGCAGGTCCCGCTAATTTCAATTAATTAAGATACCCAATTATGTAAAAATATTACATAAATATATGTAGAATTAATATATGTATATATACACGTATGTGAATATATATGTATATATATATATATATATATATATATAGGTATATATAGTGATATATACGTATATATTTATGAATATAGATATATATATTAGTTCGTTCTACGTGTATTTTGATATAAATATATATATATTAATATCACAATACAGTTAGAACGAAATAACACACATCTATATATTTTTTAATTATTTTTTTCAATTTTTTTTTATTTTATTTTTTAACGTATTTACAGATTGAATTTTTTTTATATTATATATATATAACAATAATTATATATATATATATTTAATCAATATCAATCTACGTGTAATTTGATATTAATATATATATATATAATTATATATATATATATTAATAGTAAAATACACCTAGACAGTGTATGTGTGTGTATGTATATATATATATTTTTTACACTTATTTAACTTTTATTAATTTAATTTATTTTTATTTTCACCCAGCAGGGGGACCACCTGTCATTACAGGCAGTCTCCCTGCTGGCAACGCAGGAGGCAGCTATTCCGGCCATGTGTTGTGGGGTCCTCGCAAGGACCTCACTCTCACATGGCCGGGGGGCTGCCAGGGGGTCGGACGTGCCGCGGGGGGTTCCTTGGGAGTCCCCCCAGCCGCGATCGCCGACGTGGGATCGCCGGCGACTGGGTAAGTATAGAAAGACCGGAGGGCGTACTATTACGCCCGGCGGCGTTTAGAGCCGCCTAAAATAGGGCATAATAGTACGCCCTCCAGTCTTAAGGGGTTAATTTAGGTTTAATCAGAGCTTGTACAATTGCCTCTGCCCTTGTTGATGCTTTTGCCTAAAAGTAAGCTCTAACAGTGTACAATCCCGTTCTGGCTAACCCCCTGCTGTTTACTCAGCCATACAATTTTTTGCGCTTCTGCCCTGGCTATGCTTTTTTATGGAGTTCCTATTGATGTATTACAGCATATACTGGCTTTCCCTTTATTTCTCACTTCTGATGATCTGTGAATTTTAAATGTAAGGACAGAGTATCCAAACTGAGAACACAGCTGACTTAGAGAATTTTAGCAGTACAGCTATTTTGACCATAAATTTGAAATTCACTTTAAATTCATTTTGAATTGTCACTTTAGTGAGTAATACCCAGTAAATGACTGTGCCCTAGCCATCAATCATCTTTTTTTCTACCAATCATCACTCTTTAAAAAAAAAAAAAAATTATTTATTTTGTGATGACAGAAAGTGTTCATGGGGCTTGTGCAAAAGCCATTTTTAGTACTGTTAACCATCAGTAATTACAGAAAGGAAATTTGGTTAGGTTGTAACAAATGATAGGCTTGAGATAGTCATGAAGGTTTTAGTTTCTGTCATGGTTTTTCCTTGCTAGTAAAGGATTTGTGTACATCAAGTGGGGTGAAGGGAGAGGAGAGAAGAGTAGGAGAACAGGCACCTCGAGCTGCAAGTGGTTTATGTACAGTGTTTGCCACCTGTGATGGACGGCTTAGCTGGTGTCATGGGTGGGTTGGATAAGTTTGTATGAGGGCATGATTGCGATGTAGATCCTTGGCGTGTGTCAGGTATCCTATACGTTAGCCTTGCGTTTCCGAGTTGTCTGTTGGTTTGTCGGGTGGAGTTTCTTATGGGGCTACTTCTTTTTTTTTTTTTTTTTTTTAATTTAAATTTTTATTGTTTTCTCTCTTTGCAAACTGAATGTTTATATTGTACAACGAACTTAGATGTCATCTTTACACAGCATTAGTATAATTCAAAGTGTTTTCAGATAATAGTAACATACAGCATTTGAACGTACATCAAGTTGCATAGGTGATACACAGTTATCATGGGTGAGGAGATATTAATCACTTGTTACACTAGGCAGTTGGAAGTATTTGTTGACTCTTTATCGTGTACATTGAATCCGCCATATGTCTCAACTGTACTTCTATGTCATGCAGGATTTACAAAGTGACCGTGCTGTCGAATAAAGTGTATGCAAAATGTGGTACAATAACCAATATAAAAGCAACCGTAGGAGTTAATTTTTGTAATTGATACTATTATACGATACAAAATAGTCACATAGTGAGTCGCAGGACTTTGGGTCATGGAGGTCTGAGCGTCCGGGAGTTAGGTTGGATAGGCCGACCCCAGTAAGGGTGTGGATGTCGGGACATCGTGATCCTCAGTATGGGCCCTGGTAAGAGCCGTTGAGTGTTTCTTGATTCTGTAGGGCGTTTAGGTTCGTTAGTGCATACCTACTTAGTCACCTTGATTCGTCCAGGTCAGTTCCCGGTTCCCCCCGCGCACCCGGGCGCCCATGGTCCCCCCGGTGTCCCCCTCCCTCCACCTCCCATCCTCTGTCTCGGGAAGAGTTATGTGTAATGGCTATCGTGACTCTAGTGTCATGAATGCATTCCACGGAGCCCAGGTTTTGGTGAATTTTGCGTAATTCCCTATTTTAGCTTGCACTGTTCCTTCTAATTGTTTCGTGTCCTCCACCCTTTGGATCCATTCCCTAAGGGAGGGAATGGTAGGCTGCTTCCAATATTTAGGAACCAGTTGCGCCGCAGCCATGGCCAGGTGAAAGAAGAGTGCTGTATGTGGTTTTGATAGACCTTGAGGAGGTAATAGAAAAATGTATTGATCTGGCGCTAAAGGAAAGTTGGCCTGAAGTATGCTGAGAATGACCGTGTGAATTCTGTCCCAGAATTTCGCTATTTGCGGGCATTGCCACCATATGTGGGCATGGTGTGCTCCTGATTGCTCGCATCTCCAACATTTGTCTGTGGACGTGTTATGGATTGTGTGGATTTTCGCCGGAGTATAATGCCAGCGTGTTATGCGTTTAAAATTACTCTCTTGTGCTGTCAACGATATAGTGGTCTTATGTGTTGCTTTAAGGATGGATTGCCACTGTGGTTGTGTAAACTCTCTTTTAAGTTCCTCTGACCATTTAGCTGTAAAGCTTGGTAGGTTAGGTGCTTGTGAATCCCTGATTAGTGTGTACATGGCAGATAAAACTTTCTTGGAGACCGGGTGAGTGGAACACAACTGTTCGAACTTTGTCAGGGGCCTGTCTCCTCCGGGTAGTAGGTTGTGCGTCCTGACAAAGTGTGTCAGTTGGTGGTAATGTAGTCATTGTAATATTGTCGGGGCGTCAGTCTGTAAGATGTGATTCAGAGTTTTAACCCTACCATCTTGGACCACGTCACTCAGTTTTAGTGTCGGGCTTGTGTGATATAGCTCGAAGGATGTGCCTGAGTTCCCTTGTTGGAAGTGAGGATTATGCGTGATTGGATATTGTGGGGATGGGGTTGGAGAAAGGGTTAGAGTTTGTCTAATCCTATGCCAAATTTTGAGAGTCGTACCAATTGTTGGGTGTCCCTGGTAAAGTTCCTTTCTGGGGGGGGGCGACTCGGGGTTCATCCAGACTCGGCTAGTTAATGGAATCCTAGAGAAGGCGGTCTCTAGCATCGCCCATTGATGGGTGTGTTCGTGTCTTGTCCATTCATAAACCCTCTGTAGGTGTATTGCCTGATGGTATATTTCAATATCGGGGAGATTTACCCCTCCTCTTTCCTTAGTCCTAGTCAGGGTATTGTAGGCTAAACGTGGTGGTGATTGTGCCCAGATATATTTCGTGAACATGGACCTAATCGTGTTAAAGAAATCGCGAGGAATTGCGACCGGGAGAGTCTGTAGGAGATATGTAATACGAGGTAGAATGTTCATTTTAAGTATATTGTTCCTGCATAGCCAGCCGAAGCAGGGCCTGTGCCATGTTTGGAGATCTTTGGCAATATCTGCCACTAGTGGAGGGAAGTTTAGTGTATAAATCGTCCCTAGTCTATTTGGGATGTGGACCCCTAAGTATTTAATTGATCGTGGTGCCCAATTGAATTTGAATTTTGACTGTAGTATTGAGTCTGTGGGTTTTGCGGTGTGTATTGGTAAAAGATCACATTTGGTTAGATTTGCCTGGAAATTGGAGACTTTCCCGTATGCTTCCATTTCTGCTATTACCTGGGGCAGTGTCGAGAGCGGGTTCGCAATTGTGAACAACAGGTCATCGGCAAACGCCGAGACTTTGTACTCATGCTTGTCTACTACATAGCCTCGTATGTTGTTGTCTCTAATGCCCTGGAGGAACGGTTCTAGGATTAGTATGAAAAGAATGGGGGAGAGAGGGCAGCCCTGTCTCGTCCCATTGGTGATGGTTACTGGATGTGAAAGCTGACCATTGACCCTAAGTCTGGCAGTCGGTGAGGAATAAATTGCATCCAACCATTCTTGCCAGCGGGGGCCAAAGCCTAATTGCCTCATTGTTTGTTTTAAGAGTGCCCAGCTAACTCTATTGAATGCTTTCTCTGCGTCGATAGCTAATAGAATGCTTTCAATTTTGTGTGTTTGTGCCCAATGCACCAGGTTAATTATTTTAGTTGTGTTATGTTTTGCTTCCCTACACGGGACAAACCCCGCCTGATCTTGGCAAATTAGGCCCGGCAGATAAGGCTTCAGCCTGGTGGCCATGATTTTGGTGAGAATTTTTAAATCTGCATTTATCAACGAGATGGGTCTGTAATTGCCACAGGACGAGGGGTCTTTCCCCGGTTTGGGTATTAGAGTAATGGTTGCTTCTAGGGCTGACTTAGGTATTTTCGTCGATAGCTTGTGGTCATTAAATGCATTCACAAAGGGCTGCGCTAGTGTTTGGGCTAATAATTTGTAGTATTTCCCAGTGAATCCGTCTGGGCCTGGGCTTTTACCTATGGGGATGGTCTTAACCACCTGTTGAAATTCTTCAACCGTTATGGGTTCATCAAGGAAAGCCCTGTCTATAGATGGCAGTGTGTGTTTTATTCTGGGTGCTAAGAAGTCTATTATGTCTTGTGTGGTTGGTTGTGTGGATTTCAGGTTATATAGGTGAGTGTAAAATTTATGGAATGCTTTCAGTATGTCTGGCATGTGGCATGTGGTAGTACCGTCCTCCGTTTTGATTTCGGAGATGAAGCTGGATTGTCTGTCTGCCTGTAGTGTTTGCGCGAGCAGCTTCCCCGCTTTACCTCCCTGTGCGTAGTATGAGCTTTTTGTGAGCAAGAGTTTCCGTTTAGCATGTAATGTCAGGAGTGTCGTGAGTTCCGACCTTTTATTTAGTAGGAGATTATAGTTTTCAAGAGAGGAGGTACCCTGATGGGAAGTTTCCATAGCTTTTATGTCTTTAGTTAGTTGGATGATCGTTTGTTCCCTCTTACGTTTGAGTGTCGATGCTAATCGAATCAGTTCACCCCTAAGGACTGCCTTATGAGCCTCCCATGTCATAATCGGGGTCGTGTCTTGAGTGGAGTTTTCTTTAAAGTAGTTTGTGGCGGCTACTTTTATTTGGTTGATGGCCTCCTTATTATTCAATATTAGGTCATTGAGTTTCCATTGGGCTGTGGGGTTAGGCATGGAGGGTATGGACAGCCTAAGTGTGAGTGGCGCGTGGTCCGACCACGTGATTGGTCCATATGAGGCCGTGTTGATCAAGGGTAAATGTCTGTGGTGGAGGAAGATTGTGTCGATACGTGAGTAGGTACCCGTGGGTGCGGAGTAGAACGAATAGTCTTTTTTCGTGGGGTTAACTGCTCTCCAGCTATCATATAGTTGGGCATTGTGCAGTGTGTTTTTCATTTGTAATCTTGACTGTGTTAGGTAACTCTGGGAGACAGAGGTAGTATCTAGGTCTACATCTAATGAGATGTTGATGTCTCCCCCTATTATAAGAATCCCCTCATAGAAGTTATTTAATTTGCGCAGTATCTTGTTGAGGGCGTGAGATTGTTTCTTGTTGGGCAAATAGATGTTTGCTAGAGTGATTTGGGCGTTCCCTATTTTCCCTTTCACGAAAATGTACCTGCCTGCATCATCTACCTGTTGGTCCTGGTGTGTGAATTGCGTCTGTCGGCTCACTAATATAGCCACCCCCCGTGCCTTAGCTTCTGTGTAGTGGCTGAAGTATCCTCTCGGATAGTCCCTGTTTTGGAGCCTAGGGGGGCGTCCTTACGGAAGTGTGTTTCCTGCACGAAAACAAAGTTTGCCTTATGTCGTTGGAAGTCAGTTAGTGCTATTGTCCTTTTTTCTGGGATATTTAGTCCTTTAGCATTTTGGGAGACGACTATTATGGTGGACATCTCTGCCGTGTGTTTGACTCGTTTGGGGCGAAATTAGGCGAAGCAGTGTGTTGCTTATGTTCAATGAGTTGTGTTGTATGGGTGAGTTGGAGCCTCTGTCAGACTTACCCCGTGAGAGTTTCAGGGAGTGTGTGGGGCAATGGGTGGTGCCTGTTACCTCGTTCCAGGACGTGTCAGCAGAGAGAGTGGGGTTCCTCCCAGGCCCACCCTGGGCGCCCGGTTGCGCAACCAACCCAGTCCTCCCAGTTGTGATCCGGTCTTAGTCTTAGTGGAGTCTGTGCTTGGTTTAATCGTTCGTTTTAGGTCCTTCGTCTGGTACCACTTAGTCCTTAATGCATATACAATACAAGATATAAGTTACATTAAAAGTAAACAACAATGTCAATAACAAGATAATTGA
>OW240920.1:68317157-68458582 GCA_933207985.1 Pelobates cultripes
TGGCTAGGGAGTATGGGAAAGGCTAGCAACCACTGGCTAGGGAGTACGGGAAAGGCTAGCAACCACTGGCTAGGGAGTATGGGAAAGGCTAGCAACCACTGGCTAGGGAGTATGGGAAAGGCTAGCAACCACTGGCTAGGGAGTATGGGAATGGCTAGCAACCACTGGCTAAGGAGTATGGGAACGGTTAGCAACCACTGGCTAGGGAGTATGGGAACGGCTAGCAACCACTGGCTAGGGAGTATGGGAAAGGCTAGCAACCACTGGCTAGGGAGTATGGGAACGGCTAGCAACCACTGGCTAGGGAGTATGGGAACGGCTAGCAACCACTGGCTAGGGAGTATGGGAAAGGCTAGCAGCCACTGGCTAAGGAGTATGGGAACGGTTAGCAACCACTGGCTAGGGAGTATGGGAACGGCTAGCAACCACTGGCTAGGGAGTATGAGAAAGGCTAGCAACCACTGGCTAGGGAGTATGGGAAAGGCTAGCAACCACTGGCTAGGGAGTATGGGAAAGGCTAGCAACCACTGGCTAGGGAGTATGGGAAAGGCTAGCAACCACTGGCTAGGGAGTACGGAAAAAGCTAGCAAACACTGGCTAGGGAGTATGGGAAAGGCTTGCAACCACTGGCTAGGGAGTATGGGGACGGCTAGCAACCACTGGCTAGGGAGTATGGGAAAGGCTAGCAACCACTGGCTAGGGAGTATGGGGACGGCTAGCAACCACTGGCTAGGGAGTATGGGAACGGCTAGAAACCACTGGCTAGGGAGTATGGAAACAGACTGAAGCAATGATGCAATGAAGCCAGCATGCCGAAGTCACTGAGGTGATTTGTCCTGTTTGGGGATGAGTCTCAAACAGGACAAATCAAAGACAAGTCCAGGTGGAGCATAGGACGAGCAAAAGAGAGCATAGGACGGCCCAGAGGTGGGTGTTACGTGAAGAGCAACACCTTTGATGTAATGTTGGAAAGTCAGTAAATCTTTATATTTTACATTGAATACACCATACAACTTTTTGATATGGTATACTGTCATACGGTATCTGTTCCGGGTTCGGCATTTCCGGTATGCGGAGCCGGCCCCGCCCCCTTCTGGCCCGGCTCTCTTACGCTATTTAGAGAGACCGTGCAGGATACAAACTGCTTGGTGATTTTTGGGACCTACTTCCGTGTTCAGACGCCGGCTACACAAGCTTCACTAGCAAGTCTTCCTAACCTTTTGAACTATTAAAAGGATTGTGCTTTACATCCTCTATTGGATCCTGGAAAACGGACTGTTTACCAATTTATACTTGGACTCTAATTCCGATCTCTTGGAGGACAACTCACATAAATCTTAAGTATACTTTTCATTTTTATTCTCTGGAGCCTCAGTTATAAATGAACTGGTTCTTGCTTGCTAAAATCTTCTCTGCTGATTGCATGCTATTCCTATGGAAGATAACTCCCATCAAGCTTAAGTATACTATTCAATTTATCTCTGAGGATTTACTTATTAATGAACTGTCTTGCTTGCTAGAACCTACAGTTTCTTCTTATTCAACTGTTGCCTATATGCTATTATTCAGTTACTAAAATTTATTGCAATCATTAAAACTTCGTTTAATTCTCTAATTGCCTTCAATCACCTCTTTGTTTAAAGCTACAGTATTGATAATTTAGAAGATTCTCCGTTTCATTACTATTGTAATTAGGAGTTCTACAAGTTGCAGTTGAGTTCCAATTCCAAAAACCCTTGTTGCATAACATATACTTAATGCATATGGGAGCAATTTCAGATAAGTTAATATCTTCATTACAGATTCACTTTAAATGGATACTTCAACATTGTAGTCCAGTCACTCAAGGATCAGTTCAGCAGGTTTATTGAAACAGAGTGCAATGTTTCGATCCCACAAGGGATCTTTCTCAAGCTTGCATTCTGTTCCAATAAACCTTTTGAACTGATCCTTGAGTGTCTGGACTACAATTTTTGTTCAACTATCACATGAGCGGTAGCCAACTGCAGGTCTGGTTACACCAGGATTGTAATAAGTGTGTGGTATCTCTCTCTCTCTCTCTATATATATATATAAAAAAAAAATTGTTTAAATGGATACTGACCCTATATAATGGTATAGGGATCAGTGAGTGCCAATGGGGCTCAAAGTTTTTAAATATCGTGGGAACCAAGACATTAATTGTTAATTATTTTGTGTACGTTTTCAGTTAGTTTGTTATACAGTATGGAGTATCGCAGCTCAGGTTCCCTCTGAGATTATGTAAGGTCTCCTTTCAGTTTTCTGGCGTAATAACCAATTCAATTTGGAGGATCAACGTTAGTATTTTCTGGATATCTCTTGTAGAGTGTGCATAGTTTTGTATATATTTTTTTAAATAAACAAGAAATAAATCAGCCAGATTGACTGTTAAAAATTAACTCAAATATAACAGAACACTACAAATTTCAATGTGGACCAAATTCGAATTGGAAAATATAATTCTATTTGCTCTGAAATCAACTGGATTTCAACTGGAATTAGATTTATTGAAAAGACTGGAAGAAAACAAAGAACAGTCATAGGCTTATTATACATGTCTCTGTTGTTTCCCTGAACCATTTGCAAGAATGATATTCAGATGAGCTGAATTGCTGCATCAATGAAATTCAGTCGGCCAAATGAAAAAAAAAAACGAATTGGCCGAATTATTTGCCCAAACTTGCACAAGTTAAGTGGGGATAACAATGTCGAACCTTTGCAGCAACGCTGCCTCCTCCTGGAGCTTGCCAATCATTGCACAGAGAAATGTATGTAACGGATCACTGAATGTTGACCAAATCCGAATGGTAAAATGTCATTCTATTTGCTCTGAATTCAACTGGAATTAGATTCATTGAAAAGACTGGAAGAAAACAAAGAACAGTAATAGGCTTATTATACATGTCTCTGTATAATGTATACATTACTGTATTAAAGGGGTGGGAATAGTAAATTCTGTCAAGCCATGTATTTAATCGCCCTAATTACAATAATAGGACACACGTATAACATGTTATTTGTTAATGACTATAGAAATAAAATGCCTTAATAGCCCTGGATTGACTTGATTAACTGGGTTTATAATTTTTTGTTTGGTGTTTCTGTCCACTAATATCTCTCTCAAGAAATCACAAAATAAAATAATGTGTTTAATAGGTGATATTAGAATTTCTATCTGTATTTACTTTGCTGTGAATATATTTATAAGTATGTTTATGAACGAGCTATACAAACTTGGCTTCAAATAAATATGACGATATTATTTATTGCTTCAGATAGGAACTTGTATGGTTAGGTCGTGGCCACTTACCTCCAGCTTAATACTTGTGTTTAATTCACGCAGGGTATTTCGCCTACTGAGGTAATGGTAGGTGGGGGCTTGTTAGCTATAAAATGTATCAATAACTCTATATTAGAAAACAATAAATGTGATATAAATTTAAGAACATTGTTTATTTTTACACCAAAATGTGATGATTTGCTATGAGTATCTAGTTATTGTTAATTCTATTATGTAATCAAATAAAAAGAATATTCATTAACAGAAAATACAGTGTAAAAAGTGGAAAATATCGGTGTAGCGCTCTATAATAGTGGATCTCCCGGAATGAGTAAAAAAGACTTAGCTATACCTTGATGGGTTGTTTGTATTTATAGCTAGTCCCAATATATCCAGGTAAACCTTAAATCAAAAACATAAATGTACAGAACATAGTGTAATCTGTATACCAAATGTAAATAGAAATAAAGTACATAGGTATCTAACTCACACTTTATTGAGCTGATATACTAGCTCAAGTATCTGCGCCTTAGGGTCCGTAAAGGCGACCCTTCCCCTCCTTTTCGTCCAAGATTCTCTCCAGGTACAGTGTCCTAGGTGATAAGTACAGGAGGGAAAAGAGATAGCGTAGTACCGTCTGGTGTATATAAGGTATATAGAATAAATAGTACCAATATACTCACAAACCCTGAGCCTATATATCGGCTCGCTTCATAAGATGTGTGTGGTTAAGGACCACATTCCTTCTTTCAAAATAGCAGGTAGGAATAAAAGCCGTGAGTGTGATAAAAATAGGTGTATAATTTAAATTATATAGGGAAAACAACGAGAGCCTTACATTTAAGGATAGAAGAACATGGTAGGAACATTACTAAAGGTTTTGAAAAACATAGTGTGTCCTTACACTACAAAACTCATCATAATTGTGAGATAAAAGGTACGTCTTTTTTGGGAATAAATAAGATTTCCAAAGATTGGAGAGGTGGTAACTTCAACACGAAATTAAGCAAAATAGAAATGGAATGGATTTTTAAATTAAATAGTCTTATTCCCAATGGTTTAAATTCGGATTTTGAAATGTGTCATTTTTTAGCAGATTAATGTATTTATACTTTTACTCTTCTATAGTTACTCCACAAGTCTCTAGTTACTCACATTGTCCTCTATTAGTATTTTTTTAGCCCTTCCTTATGTTTATATATTGTCAGCACCTCTCCTAGATTTTAACTTTTTAAAATCTGTGGGGTAGATTTATTTTTATAAGAGTTTTATAGATTTATTTATGCTTACCCCTTTTTTTCTATTACCTAATATTTATATCCTTCTTATCTTTCCTTGTACCCATTTAGAAGGTTTTCATTTATATACTTCCACTATCTTTCTTTAAATATGTTTGTCACTTTATTTGCATGCTGCCAAAACATATGGTGTCTTTGCACATTGAAGGTTTTATATTTTAGTTTCTGTATATGATGGATTAACATATATTATGTTATCTATGTACACAAATACAGTCTTTATTATGCCATTTGCAACCATTTTTTGCCCTTTTAATTCACTATGAATTATTCTTTCGAGGGAAATTTCAAAAAATGAAATATGGACATTAGATTTCTAGTCGCACGGTGGAACACACGGTGGAACGCACCGTGGAACGCACCGTGGAACGCATGCCGCATGCTTGCCCGAAAACGGAAGTGACGTAATCCGGAAGTAACCGGACGAAAGAGAGGCTTGAAACACAAGGGCATCTCCGTTACCATGGAGATTGCCCGCGAAAATAACAAGCCACAAGCCCTATTTAACCGGATAGAAAAGCAGGAAGGAGTCCTAGAAGTCTCATGAACATTTTTTTCCAGCTGAGGAAGCCAAACTTGGTGAAACGCGTCCTGGATGAACAGTGAGCTGACTTATTGTCTTTTTGGACTATAGCCATAAGTGTTGATCTGATTTATGCATATTTTTAATTTATATTTTTTACAATAAATTATACACCTATTTTTATCACACTCACGGCTTTTATTCCTACCTGCTATTTTGAAAGAAGGAATGTGGTCCTTAACCACACACATCTTATGAAGCGAGCCGATATATAGGCTCAGGGTTTGTGAGTATATTGGTACTATTTATTCTATATACCTTATATACACCAGACGGTACTACGCTATCTCTTTTCCCTCCTGTACTTATCACCTAGGACACTGTACCTGGAGAGAATCTTGGACGAAAAGGAGGGGAAGGGTCGCCTTTACGGACCCTAAGGCGCAGATACTTGAGCTAGTATATCAGCTCAATAAAGTGTGAGTTAGATACCTATGTACTTTATTTCTATTTACATTTGGTATACAGATTACACTATGTTCTGTACATTTATGTTTTTGATTTAAGGTTTACCTGGATATATTGGGACTAGCTATAAATACAAACAACCCATCAAGGTATAGCTAAGTCTTTTTTACTCATTCCGGAAGATCCACTATTATAGAGCGCTACACCGATATTTTCCACTTTTTTCACTTTTCCTATGATAAAAAGATAATCACGGTGATATAGCAGCCCAATCATATTTGTCTGGTATAATTCATATTTAATAGCACATACAAAAGCGCTTGTACTACCTATCTACATTTGCCTTCAAGAAAATACAGTGTGACTAAAATAAATTCACAATATATCCTCAATTCTAATATTATACAGTATGGAGTTTAACTATAGAGAGCATGTCCATACCTTCCGATAATCCCAGATTGAATGTGACAGTCCTGTTTCACATGCCCACTACAGAACTGCCCCACACTCCATACCGCATTAATATCTCCCAATGTAAGGAGCTAGGAATATAATTAATACTTTGTATTTAATTTATAATCCTATCTCATATCATGCCATGAAGGATGAGTTCGTTTTTCTGTTTGTGAAGATTCTGTATCGTATTAATGGGCTTACTGCCGAAACAGTGAGTTGAGACGAGGTAACGACTAGATTGGAAAAGTAGCTGAACTAGGAAAGTTTTCAGTTTTACTAGTTTTTACAATTCAGCTATTTTGTATTATTTTTCAAGTTGTCCCTACTATTAACGCACACTTTGGTAATAAAAACTCTTATCTGGATTATCTGAGAGCTGACACATTGAATGATTCCCACCTGCAGCCAGTGGAAGGCACAGAATGAGAAAGGTAGAGGCAGCCATTACCTACGTGTTCCGTGTCCCGAGCGGGGCTGGTTATACTGTGATTATACTGTGAGTATTGGTGACAAGGTAAGGGGAGGAAATTGTGGGTCCTTTAACTGACAGCAAGTGATCTTTTATTATAATACATCCTGTATGTAATGCAGTGTTTTAAGCTCCCAAGACTAAACAAATACTATACTTACTGAGTTAAAAGCTAAATAGCAAAAATAGCTGATCTTGAAGTCACGCCCTGACGTTCCATTGCTCAATTCACTGTCATTTAGGAGTTAAATCACTTTTGTTCCTGTTTATGCAGCCCTAGTCACACCTTCCCTGGCTGTGACTGACACCGCCTGCATGAAAACAAAATGGTTTCATATTCAATCAGATGTAACTTTAAAAGTTTTTATCGCCTGCTCTGTAAAGTGAACTTTAATCACACACAGGAGGCTCCTGCAGGGTCTAGCAAGTTATTAACAGTGCAGGAGATAAGAAATTCTAAATTAAACAGACCGTGTAATAAAGGAAGTGTAAACATTAGATGTCTCTTTATAGGAAGGGTTTAGGAAGGTTGTGCAAGTCACATGCAGGGAGGTGTGACTTGGGCTGTATAAACAAAGTGATTTATCTCCTAAATGGCAGAGAATTTAGCAGTGAAATTGCAGGGACTTGATCTTTACACCAAAACTGCACCATTAAGCTAAAGTTGTTTTTAGCATATTTTAGTATATTTGAGTATATTGTCCCATTAAGGACAAAATAATTAATCTGGAACATTTCTCTAAGTCAGCGATGCTATTTAGCTACTCTGACCTTAAACTTTAAATTCACCTTTAATTCTCACTTTGGTGAATAACCCTGTATATGTCAATCTCTTCTCTTTCAGACGCAAGATATAAAAAAAAAAAAATATCAGTCTGTGGCCTGTGACCAGTTACCATAGTGACTAACAGTTATAATATAACACATTTGCTTTTACAGAGACCGTCGTGCAATAGAGTGCTTTGTGGGGATATGGGTGCATTTCAAGAGTTTTCTATAAAGAGTTACAATGTTACAGGAAGTGAAAGTGGGAAGTATATATAGGAAACACCACATGTTAACCAAGTTTATTTGGCGACTATGGGGTTTCTTAAAATAAAAAGTAATTGTGTACATGTTAATTTTGTCTCATTTTTCTGCCCTTTATAGTTCATCATTTTTTTAAATGAGTAAATAATTTATGAAAATTTAAATACATTTAAAAAAATGATAGAAATGTAAGGTTGTTGTGAGTAAAGTTAAAATATTTGTTTCAGTTTTTTCCTCTTACCATTATCCACATAATGAGAAATAAATTTACAATAAAAACAAAAACAAAAAACCTATAATGTATTTTATCTAATTTATTTAAAAAATTTGTTAAATATTCAGGGTGCTGGCATTATTTGAGGTTTCATGAAGAGTGATCACCTAGGGAAAAAAATATAAAAACAAATTGTACCTTCCACGAAAATTATTATAGATTATTGTTCGTATATTATAGAAAGAGTGCTACACATTGAAAAATGCCATCAATGTTTATCCTCTCACACACCAACAAGCCACATAAGACTCAAAATGAATCCCTAAGGTATATTTTAGGGATGCACAGGATGTCTGTAAAAGGTAAGAAAACCAAGGGTTTTACACCAAGAGATGGCGTATATAAGAGGAGAGCAATGGAATCCAAAGAAGGATCAGAGGAAGTATCATTTCATAGTGAAATGCGTTGTACTTTGTGGTGGGTTTGAAGGTGGAGTATCCAGTGTGGACAAAATGGAGCTACTTTGGTTTTCTTCCAATTTACGGGGGACCAGAGCACTATATTAAGGGGCGTTATTCTCAGAGGATGGACGCATACAGCCAAGTTCGTTTGAGCCAGATAAGGCTCTTTGTGTTATTCTGCTGCATGTTGGCAGGCGTCCTTTATTTGATTATTGTATTATATGCTTGCATTTTATTTTACATGTTTATGAGCAAAATTATGCTTTCAGATAAGTATTTATATATTGCATACAGCACATTTCCGTTTTTGGTTTTCAGTATTTATTTGATAACACAAGGGAATTTTTACTTCAATTACGTTTTAATAAACGCCGATCCTTAAAAGGAAACTATAGTGCCAGGAACACAAAGTTGTTTTCCTGGCACTATAGCTCCGTATAGTGCCCCCCTAGGTTATGTCCCACCCCCCATTAAAAATCGCTTCTGTGACTTATTTGAGTCCAGCGCTCCTCTGCATTGGCTGCGCTCACATTAATTCTTTCCCCAAAGCAAAGCATTATTTAATGCTTTCCTATGAGGTTTCGGGTGATGCTGGATGTCATCATGCATAGCATAAGAACGCACAGCATCAGTTAGGCAACCAAAAGTCGCCTAACAACCCGGAAGCCCCTTTAGTGGAGTGGTGGAGTGAACCCACAAAGACAATTATTACAGTTTAATAAAATTGCAATAATTACCTTTGCATGTTTTAGGAACCTGGGAATATTCACCCAGACCACTTCAATGAGCTGAAGAGCCTGGGTATGGGTGCCTGTAGTGTCTCTTTAACATGTATTTGATTTTATGAGTTATACTATAATAACTTACAGTGCTTGGTATGAATTGCAACCATGCAGCCAGTCAGTAGGAGAAGCAGTAACAGGACAACAACATACCTCCACGCTAAAAATCGGAGCCGAGCAGGTTCGGTTTCTGAAATAAAATAAGCTGTAAATTTATTAAATCATGTATAGTATAATTTTACAACCTACATAAAAGAAAACTTGACCATGACTGTGTTATGCCTAATAATATTCATTGAACCCCTTCATGATTGAGCTTATTTTGAAATTCTGCGCTTTTGGACTGAGGCATTTTTTGCACTTTTGACATGTGGAGCCGTAATGAGGAGTATGACCGGAGATTTGCAGCCCTAGAAGATACACCTCGCGCAAGCAATGTCAAGGTACGGGGCATAAAGGAAGACATCCCAACAGCTGAATTACCGCACCTGGTGCGGAGGCTCCTGACAGCGCTACTACACCCGTGGCAAGCGAAAAACAGAGCTAAACGGCATCTAAAGAGCCCCAAAACCCGAAGAGCACCAAGTACAGCCCCTCGGGACCTTATAATATGCTTTCAGCAGCCTTACTGAAGGCGGTCCAAGACCGCACAATGTACCATTTCAAAGCGATGTTGCTCATTTTCTTTCTGGACATTTCGGGAGGCACACTAGCCTGGTGGAGGTCCCCCAAGCCCTTTAAATCCCTCCTCATGAAACAGGGTATAAATTATCGATGGCGACCTACCCACTCCCTAACCGTCCTGCATGGGAACGACAAGCACGAAGTCTTAGATCTGCAGGGGCCACAGAGCCTACTACCTACACTAGGACTCTCTCAAATGGTACTGCAACCCGCTGACACTCGAACATCCGCTGGATCACCGCACAGATAGGACCCAGAGAAGGCAAAGACCTTCGTTCCACGACAGCCCATAAGTGGCTCATACACAGCCGCCCACACCACCTGAGGCATACACCACGGACTTAACCTGCAATCTACTGAACATAGGTTCCTGTTGCTCATTAACCTCCCCATAGTTTAATTACTACTCGCCAGATATATATTGCCCTTCTATATTGGCGCTTGCAAGCACAACTCAGCTCCCATGATACAACCTGATAGGTTACTACCTGTTCAGACATCTTCCTCCCCCCCCCCCGCCAGCCAAATGCCCAAGTAGGGTGACAAAAATACAGAGACCTTAGCCTGGTGGTGTAGTTTCACCCCCTCAGTACATCGTAGTTCAGTTAGACTCACTTGCTACACGGGCTGAGTTGCCACAGATATACATAGAAAAGAAAAAGAAAAGAAAAAGTTACCTGCGCTCTCTCCTTAATCCCTATGTATATTTAGACAAATGGAGGTCATTTAGTTGCTCCAATGGCCACTGGAGCGAATGCCCACCTGCCAACGTCAAGGCAGACCCACCCAAGCGGGTCCTAACACTGACCCTTCAGCCTGCTTCCTTGAGCTTCTGGCAAAGATATCTCTAATGAGACAGAGAGGGGTATTTTTTATATACACCCCTATATACTTATTAACCCTTAGTAGGGAACAAATGGGATAGGCAGCAGCATTGTAACAAGGCTATGTGATACAAAGTACAAAGTAAAATTTACAGCTGTACATAGCCTACCCTAATGATGTCTCGTATATACACAAAATAATTCAACTCTCAGTAATTAGAGCGCAATGTATAATTCACTCTTGTATTACTCTTCATGTAATCAACTCTCCTGGATGGAGTGTATGTTTCACTTTTATGATGTTAAGCCTTGCGGTTTGAAACAAAAAAAATATAAAAAAAATATTAAGTATGATGAAGTAATATTAAATATTAAAAAAAATGGGAAAGAAATTAAAACATTTCAAGTTCTTCTAGTACTAATTTCTACACAGCTAGTGTAATAAAAAACAAACAAAAAAAACCCAGAAAATAGAATTCACTATAGTCTAGATTTTTTTTATTATGTCCTTTATCCAAGATTACAAAAACATTTTGGAAGCTATAGGGCAAATATTGCAAGGAGTGAATTGTGGATTTAAAAGTAAAAATCTGCAAATCCTGAATTAATAACATTCAAAGTAATATTTACAGACTCCAAAACTGTGCACAAATGTTTATGTACAAAGTAACTAAAAGCATTTTGACATTACATCATTTAATTATTATCACCAAACTCTGCCAGACCTGTTTAACATGCATCACGTACCAAACACACATTCTGCTGCATCTGCTGTGATGTGTAAACAAGCTAAGAATGCTTCTAATGGCAGCTTGCCTGTTTTATTTAAACCATCAATCGCTCCTTCCTGTGCTTTCTTGTGGTTTCTTAAATACTGAATAATGTGTTACTTTGTATTCTGTCCTTTTAATATAGTCAAAATGATATATGCAGTCGGAGACGTAACTAGAAACCATGGGGACCCACTGCGAAAATTGCCTTGGGTCCCCCCACACGTCCCTGTCCACACACAGGCAGACAAACAGATACGCATGCAAACTCATACATACAGACACACGCACACATACACACAGAGACCCATACATACAGACACATGTAGAAACACACACTCAGACATATACACATGTACACTCACAGACACATGCACTCACAGACACATACACATTCAGACATACGCATACACAGATACACTTACAAACACACACAAATGATTAATATTAAATGTCCACCCAGCCTCCCTACCTGGCGTGGATCTGTCCCTGGGGTCGAGTGGGGCTTCAGTGCGGCGGGCTGCAGAGTTCCTGTCAGATGCGGTGAGAGAACTGTGTTCTCTCTGCTGTGCTCCCTCATGGGCTGTCTACTGATGACGTCATATTCCCGGCTACCGGCATCAGCACACAGCGCACGAGGAAGCAGGGCAGAGAGCACACAGCTCCCTCGCTGTGTCTGACAGGAACTCTGCAGCCCGCCGGGGAGGTCCATTAGGGGGCCAGCGGGCCACCTCTTGGGGCCCCCCTATGACAGGGGAAACATGGAGGTGGTGACATCTAGGCGGCCCACGGTCTCAGAGGTCGTGACTGCTGCCCCTGCGACCGTGGTAGGTATGCCACTGTATGCAGGTTCCGTATTTTTCCTGACTGTAGGCATCACATTGATTCCGGTCAGTCTGAGGCTTGTGAGGAGTCTGAGGCTCCCATGTTACTATCCTGCTTTCCTTTATCACTTCGTTATTTAATTTCTGGGACTCAAATTCTGCATCTTGGGGGTTCCAGAAGGCTCGATGCACGTTTTGCTGTTAAAGCACGTTTTTATCAAGAGCGAAGTTGCATCCATAGTGTGCCTGGTTATAAAGGGGAGTTGGACCCTCTTCCTTCAAATGTTTGGCCAATCATCGCTAACATTACGTTACCAGTGGCAAAATTCACCTCAGGGGTACTGATCAATCCGTCCCTCCTTATCCAAGGGCTTAACCTATCCATGCTATGTGGTGACATTGGGGATGGGGTGGTATTCATCACACATTACCCCTTCAAGGATTATGACCCATCGACAGCTTATTAATGTGCAAAGGGGAGGGACCCTTATCGGACCCATCATTGCCATCTCTGTGGGCTGCTATGGCCTTGCCTAGTGGGAATGGCTACCTCGATCCCCATCATCCTCAGCCTCACTGTAAATAGATAGGGACTTAGGCGAAATTCACCTCAGGGATACTGCCCAAACGTTCCCTCCTCATTCAAGGACGTAACACATCCATGTTATATGCTGTCATCGGGGGTGAAGTTCATCACACACTTCCCCTTATAGCATTATAGTCCATCGGCAGCCTAGTAACTTTCAAAGGGGCGCTTCATTACCATGTCTGTGGGTTTCTTTGGCCCCGTCTAGTGGGTATGGCTGCTTTGAATCCCATCGTCCTCAGCCTCACAGTAGATATAGACACATCTAGTCCTAAGTACCCCTAACCGAAATTCCCCCAGTGAGCAAAGATGTCAAAATAAATCAAATATATATATATATCTCAGGTCGCATCAGACTCACTATTCATATATGCTGCATTGACCCCCATTGATGTCAGCCTCGCAAGAAAGCTGTAAATCTAAATAGAATGGACACATGTTTAAAATGGATGTGCAAGGCTTCTCATGATATCAACAGATATATGAGAGGGAGGTGTTTGTACTGACTGCTAGAAGAGGTAGGGGTTAGTTATACTTCCAGACCTACAGCCATTGAACTTGACCCAATCACCACATCCTTTTACTTTGCTATGACGGCTATGATACTTTTTTTTTCTCAGATGTGCCTGATCTGAGCTCACGACACCCACTCTGGCTATATTTGTGAGTATTTCTCGATCTAATACTTCTAGTCTAGACCATATACACTCTTAAAGATACAGTGTTACATTTTAAGGACATAGAAAACCCAAAACATTTTGAGTCTATATCCTTAAAATAGACATGGCATGTTTGGAGTAGTGTCTTACGAGACTCCTTTAGGCACCTAATGCTGCCTTAATATATAACGTATCCATCACATGATAATTCTCTCCCGTTCATTCTACCACAGTCTTCTTACTTATGGATCTAAGGATCTGTCTAATTATTGTCTCACTGCACGCTTTTTTTCTATATTTTAAATATTTAGTTGTTTTGGTTCTCTAATACCATTAATAAAGTTGTATGTTATATAATATTGAGATATATCTTCTTGCTATTAACTTAGAATGATTTAAATGTGAGGTCGTTTCAGTGAGGTTGGACCCTTTCTCTTGTAGTTTGGATCCTTCCCTTACCTGTTCTGATTAATCTTGTAAAATGTACCTGATACATGAAGTTCCCATGTCGTGATATGAGACACTCAATACAGAGCACAATCCATATATTCTGTGTATAAACACAGCCCGGGAGCTGGTGAGAAGTCCAACTCCAGGTATTTATCACCACCTGTCTCTATAAATATAATAAGATGTTGTGAACGCAAAACAAGTCTTAACAAACAATATAAAACTCCTGATACACATGGCAGAAGTTATACAGTCACAATATCTTAACCTAAATCCCATGTAATCGACTGACAATAAGGAATAAGGAGGAATAGATTGTTTGTGTCATGTGGCAAACCCTGCCACTTGGACTAATTATTCTATGCGAATGGGTGCTAAACCAAGGGAATACCTGCACGAACAGACTTTTGTTATTTTACTGTTATTTATGCGAATGCCCAAAACTACCGAACAGGAGACCACCCCGGGGTGGTCGTGTGTCTCCAATTAGCTGAACGATACAATGTTGCGAAGGGAATTAAGTACCTGTATGTGTGGCCGCCATTTCGCCTACCGAACACGTGGCGGCTGCCATCTTACGCACGAACAGCGGTACTTGGTCGTCGAATGCCTGGAACTCAAACCGGGCATTCGACTAACCCCGTACCGCTAAGACCTCCAGCATGCTCCGACAGCACGAATTAAACACACGAACGCCCCGGCGTTCGGTAGATAGAATCCCCTAAACGAGGGGATTCATACGAATGCTATCAATCGCATGGATGCCTAAGCTGTTTGGGTTTTTTATTCACTAAAATAGACCGACCGCAGGGCAAGAATTCATGGAACTGTTTTCGGCTACTGAGCCCCTGCGGTCGGTCAAATCTTTAAATGCCTGTAACTCCCGAACACCTGGTCCGATCTGGGTGAATTTCGAGTATGTTGCTCACCCAGATCAGACCTACCAGGGGACCCCTTATTTGTCCCTGTACCCCCTGTATTTAGGGGACATCCAGAAAGTGGGGAAAACTCTGTCCCTACTAATCTGTTTAAGTGCTAATCTAAGGGGAGGAGAGGGATGGGAGGTGACCGTGTTACAATTGGCTACTGTAATAATTATGAAAGTTACCTCCCTTACATGGGAGAAATGCATAAAAGCAGACCTGTGAATAAAGCTGACAGTTGACTCCCAGACTATGTGTCGTCTAGTCCTTGGGGAGGGGGATTATGCTGTGTTCCTGTGATTTTGTATGCTGAATCTTTGTTCCCAGCGGAGAGCTATTGGATTAACCCCTGCTCCTCCGCTACATGTCAGTTTATGGGTGAATGTTTCATATGAAATATATTGGTGAATGTTCGATATTAGTCAAACATTATTACTCACTAATGTGAATGTGAATATTCAAGATAAATTCAAAGTGAATTTCAGATGTACAACATTGCTGTTACGTGAATATATGCCATTAGTATGATAATAAGGTGTTATGTATATACAATATGAGAAAAAGGATACAGAATCATAGTGTCTGAGCATTTTAGGAATTATGATCAAGATCCAAGTGGGCTGGAGGTTATAGGGATTAAGAAAACTGAAAAGAATTGGAGGGGAGGAGGTTTTATAACGTTAATTGGACAAGAGGAAATTAAATGGATATATTATCAGGATCAAATGTGGATTTTGAATTATTACATTTCTTATCATTTTTTTTAAAACGATTTCAATATTTTGTAATATTTATTATCTTTTGTGTTTTAAATTTTAACTATATTTTTTTTAAGTAGTTTTTTTTTTTTTTTTCTTTTTGCTATATAATACTCCATTTAGTCTACAGAAAATGTTATGGTCCATAAAATAATTTTATTTATATTTTATACTCTGAAATATATTTTGAAATATTTTTAAATATATATTTTTTATAATTTATTATCAATATATTTGTACTTAAGTTAAAAAAAAAGCATAGATTCACTTAACTGCAATATTTTAGGAATTATGTATCCTATAAATTCGACAGCATCCTTGTAAAAAAAAATATTTTTTTCATATAAGCATTGTATGTATGTACCTCTTTTCTTGTGTTATTGCCTTTCTGCTTTTTTTATATTGTATGAACTGTTATTTAAAACCCATCCTGTTTTGTATATATACCTCCTGAATTTCAAACTTTATTCTTTTATGTTGAGTACTGCAATGTAACTTGTAATTTAAAGGGACACTATAGTCACCAGTGCAACTACATGTATTCCTGACCCTATAGTGTTAACATGACCAACTAGTCGGCTGCAACCACACGAACGGCCGGTGAAAGTCAAACTTCAGTCGATGATTCTGAGAACTGTGTTCGTGGGATCTGAGCTCTATTCGCCTAGAATATGCCCTCAGATCCAAGCTATCGGGGGATATGTGGAACTTAAAGTTTATGTTGTGTAAAAAGAAAGTTATATATTTTTATTCTGTTTTGCTAAATAAGAAAAGCCATGCTTCTTTCTTCCTGGAGATAATTAAGGCTCTATTTGCTACCTTAAGTTAATTATCTCCAGGATGGAAAAGAGGGAGTGATTTATGTAAAAGGGAGTGCTTATGCTATAGCCACTGTGATTGGCTACTGTGTTACTTTTGTCCCAGTCTTCCATCTGGTCCCCTAGGGGAGTGTCCACCAGGTGGAAAACCTGCATAAATACTGGGCAGGTAGCCCACAGTAAATCAGATCGTTTTACCCCTTCATGAAGTCTCGACTCATGTTTGGGGGATTGGGAGCTATAATCACTTCGTTTCAGTTGGATTTCGGGAGAAGCTGCAAGGATAATCGCTGCACGAATGCAAGGATCCTTTACACTTTCTGATTAGAGCTTTGAGATTGTTCACACACAATTTTAGATCTTCACAATTTGAATATTTTTGTACAATTAGTGCGCCCTAATCATTTTTAATTTTTTTTTTAGTTTTTACAATTCAACTGTTTTGGATTATTTTTCAAATTGTCCCTACTATTAACTCACAGTTTAGTAAATAAACCCATTACCTGGATTAACAGAGAACTGATATATTGAATGATTCTTACCTCCTTCCAGTGGAGCATAGCATAGAACGATTCCCAGCAAGGTAAAAGCAGCCATTACTGACGTATTACGTTAGTAATCTCAGCACAATCAGCCCCCCTCACTGAGTATTGGTGACAAGATAAGGGGAGGAAATGGTGGGTTAACTGACCTTTAACAAACTGGCAACAAGTGATCTTTTATTAGAATACATCCTGTATGTAGTATTTTAGCTCTCAAGGCCAGCTGTTATTTTATTAATATAAGGGCTTTGTGTGTCTCTTACTGTCCCACATCCGCTACGTGCCTCTTATTTCTCTTAGCCCCTATGTGATTCAAATATTTTTATTGAGTTTTTCAAATATATATTGTCAGTATATTTATATCGGCAGACATTTTGTGCTAAGACAGAAATTAAAAGTGTATATTGCCTGTCACACTCAGAACATAGGTGACTCCATATTGGAATTTCCAGGCTAAGAAAGACACAAAATGTATCTCTGTAACTCTATGCATTCAAGTCTGAGCTAAGGAATGCGTTATGTAAACAAGATAAGGCAACAATGTCTCACAGCAAAGATGGGGAAAGAAATACTAACCTAGAGACATGTATATACATTATTATATACACACTATACACTTATTTACTATTATATTATCACATATAATGAGTATCATGTTAATAATCTAGACTATTCATGTAGAAATATCATATTATTAATAATGTTAAAGGAATAGAATAATCGTACATGCAGCTTCACACAAGAAGACCAGAAAGTCAGACACCACTGACAGATAACACTTGGTAATTCATTTTACTTTCTAAATCTTACAAAGTCCCATTGTAAGTAAAGGGTGAAATTAAGGTTAGGAGGTGTCAAGTTTAGAATTATGATTCAAATTATAGACACGAAGTCTGGGATAAGACTGGAAAAAACAAAGAAAATGCTTTGAAGTGACATGTCCTGTGATTTATAGCAGACATAAAGATAGCTGGAGATGACGTCAAACTCATCATCGATTTAAGTTAACCCTTTCTGCATAATGGAAAATGGACCCCATGACAAGACATTTTGGTGATGTAGTTGCGCTATCTATTGACCAAAAACTAGATGATAGTCTGTAGGTGTCAGGTATAGCATGGCATGTATTTCGCCGTCGGAACCCACTTCCGGGTTCACGGCGCTTAGCCCCGCCCCTTTTTTCTGACGCGGTCCCTCCACGATACTTAGGAAGACCGCGCCAGATTCAAAGGGCTGGATTATTTGCACAAGTGCTACAGAGAGATCAGCTGCTCTACTTTGATCCTACCTGCTCCACTTCTAGACCTCGGCTTGTAAAACGGATTTCTACCTTCACCACTTCTCGACCTCGGCTTGTAAAACGGATTTCTACCTTCTCCACTCCTAGACCTCGGCTTGTAACACTGAATTCTACCTTCTCCACTCCCAGACCTCGGCTTGTTAAAACGGACTTCCACACTCTCCACTCCTAGTTCTTGGCTTGTTAAAACGGACTTCTAATTTCTCCTCCATTGGGTGAATTAACCCTTCCAGTGCCAGAACTGCCTTTAAGTTAAGTAAAACTTTTGCCAAACAAGCCAATTCCTATTATTTATGTTACACAGTATCTAAAGCTCACTAAAGTGTCACTTTGTCAAGCTATTCCTCTTATTGCTACTAAGGCTAATTCTTCCTGCAATAATCAACTTATTCTAATTGCAAGCCTGTCCAGCTTCATTAATAAATTTCTCATAATTTATTCCATCTTAATTAAGTTGGAAACTAGCACTGCATGTGTATTTAAAGATACAGTAACCATTGTTTCATATCAGTATAAAAGGAGGTGAAACTTATTGTTGCTGCAATCAGAAAATTCTGCAGTTGAGTTCCAATTAAAGAAGTATTACAAAATAAGTATTACAGAATAATCCAGCCTATTCAATGGAACCAGCAGATATCAACTCTCAATTTTCTGCCCTAACCAATAGAGTGGATACGATTGCTCAGGGGTTACAGGAACTGCAAATTACAAATGAGAGAATATTAACCTATGTTAGAGACATGCAAGGCCATCTTCCTCATGCCGCTCTTCAATCGGCTGGTGATCCTGCTGTCTGTAATCCAGAAAAATTTTATGGAGATAGAACAAAGTACAGAGAGTTTTTGAATTCTTGCAAACTACTAATAGCTTTAAAACCTAGATCTTATCTCACCGAAAGATCCAAAGTCTGTTCAGTGATCTCTTTTTTAAGAGGTGAACCTATGGCCTGGGCCCATTCCTTTTTGGAAAATGATGATCCCATATTAGATTCATTGGATGAGTTCTTTGAAGCTATGTCTTTATTATATGAAGATCCTTTTAAACAAACTACTGCTGATTTAACCATCAGAACATTACACCAAAAGAATAGACCTGTTGAAGATTATATTGCAGAATTCAAAAGATGGGCTACAGAAACCCAATGGAATGACATTACTTTACGCAATCAATTCCGTCTTGGATTATCTGAAGCTGTGAAAGATGAACTCTCTCGTACAGAACTTCCTCCTACCTTAAATGCATTGATTCAACTGTCCATCAGTATTGATAGACGTCTAAGAGAAAGAAAAGCTGAAAGGGTTCTTACTAATTCTACCTGGAGAAAACCTTTCACTACTCCAAAACTACCTGAAAAAATTCCTCCTCAAACTGAACCTATGGAAGTAGGTATAATAAAAAGTCCTCTTACTTCTGAAGAAAGAATAAGAAGGAGACAACTAAACTTATGTATGTATTGTGCTTCGAACGAACATCTAATTTCCGAATGTCCTCTACTGAAACATTCAAAAGGTGGTAAGTGTTGTGGTGTGACCTAAACATGAATATTAATCTCTTAATACATAATAATTAAGCAATACGGAACAACATTAATATTTTTATAATTCATGGTATTATGGTCGAATATGTGGATAGAAAATACACAAAACGTTGTAATATTAAATGTATATTTAATATAACTATAACAAATAAACAGATGCTAGCAGAATGTCAATTTACTACAATTATGATACAATACAAAACTACAACATAATACTTACAAAAGGTTGCTACATGTTACACAACATTTTACTTACAAGGCCCCAGCCCTTTGGCTGGGGTTAAGTCAGAGCTGCTACTACATCTTTCAGGTACAGGCAAAGAGGCAAAAAGAGAGAGTTTTCTCCTCCATCTGGTTTTATTCAGTGTAAGTAGGCTGGCCTGTGATGTCACTGCCAGAAGCACATGTCTTCCTACACACACTCCCTAGTGGTGCCCCCAAAGCATTACACTAAATATGCTTTCTTTATGATGTAAAGTCATTAATTAATAAATACCATTACAAACCACCCTTTGACTTATGTCATAAAACAAGCATTTATAAAACCAGTAAATTGTGAATCTTCCCCATTTTAACACTACCTGCCCTACAACAAAACCCACCTTTTGAAAAACGATACCCATTTACCCATTAATTATTACCCATTAACATTTTATTGCTTATATAAATGTTCACCATTGAGCACATGCATTACCAGTTGGGAAATAGGCACATACCCACCCTTATAATAATGAACAACTCAAACCATGTTTTATTAGATTAACCAATGATATTGTGTTCATGTGAGGATGTGTTTTGGAGCTAAATATAGTATTAGACACCACAAACTCATAACACCTATGAATCATGTCACAGACCGACTCGATTTCTGTAGCCTCTGGCTGGTCTGTGTGCCTGGAATTTTCACAAACATTAGACCTGGAAACTGGATACTCTATTCTTCGACAGTCTCATAGAACATACGCATGGAGACAGGGATGAATGAAACAGTTCATGTGATCAAGGACTTTTGTGTGTTTGTGGTCACATTGTTTTGTTTTTTCTTTCTTTATACCATTAACCACCTTGACGTAACAGTTTCCTGCTCCTGATGCATTTTGTTCCGACTCTCACCACTCTTAGCTGCAATATTTTTTCTCCTTACAGCAACAGTTGAGCATAGTGTCCAGTGCTTCTTCTTCTTCTGCTTCTGCTTAAAATATCCTTGCTTGAAAGTTCTTGAATGAAAACACAGGCAATGACGAACACAAACATAAATAATAACTGTGCCAATCATCACAAGTACCATTTGATTGTGGTGTCTTAACCATATTTTTTCCTATGGCGTTTGGATAAATACCTACACACCTCTCTTCACATCCAGCACACTCCTGATTCACAGATAAACACAATATCACTGCTGTATCTACCAATTTAACCCAAACACTCGTTATTACTGCTGCATTTACCAATTTAATCTAAACACTCGTTATCATTGCTGTATTTAACCAATTTAATCTAAACATTAACCAAAACAATTGTAGATTATGCTAACTTTAGTGTACCGATAATCTTAATTTTATTAATGACAGGAGGCGAGTATTTGCTTAAGTCTTTCTTTACTTAAGCTTCACAGCAGCACTTTTTTACTTAGTAACAGGGTAACCAATCAGAAAAAGAGATAACAAGGTATAAGAGTCCCTCCCTGTGATGTCACTTCCTCTTTCTGGCTGCGAACAAATAGGAACAGGAACTGCAACTGAACCGGATGAGGAATTCAGGATGCCAGATGAGAAAGCAAATGCTAGAGAGGGAACAGGAACGTAAGCATTCTTAGTCTTCTTAGAGAGCTGAGGTGATGCTTGAGATGGAACGGCAACTGAACTTGTCTTCATGAGGGGTTTTATGCTGAAACGAGAAAGCAGAGTCGAAACCAAGGATTAATCCGAGAATTGGACTTATAAAATATGACATTCGGTATTTAGAAAATCCTACGAAGTGTAAACTATCCACCCTTAGAGAGAAACCCTTAGCCCCCCCACGGTAGAGGTACATAGAGTATGTATTTAGTCTAGATTAACTTGCCTAGATAGGTGACCTTAGGGGGGGAAAAAGAACGAGAGTGAAGGGTGGGAAATACTCGCCTCCTGTCATTAATAAAATTAAGATTATCGGTACACTAAAGTTAGCATAATCTACAATTTTATAACATGACAGGAGGCTTCGTATTTGCTGTTTTAACGCTCCCCAAGAAGGGCTAAGGAAGCGTGCACAGCCGGACGAAAATAGAAGTTGCGGAAAGTCTGTTCCCGGGACCAGTCTGCTGAGTGGAGAATGTCCCGAAGTGAGGCTCCAGCGCTGAAAGCTCCCGATGCCACCGCTCCCCTGATGGAGTGGGCTCCGAAGGAGGCCTCAATCCCAGCAAGGGAGAGTAACCACCTAACCCATCGGGCAAGGGTTATGGTTGACACCGGATTATGTGGTCGGACGTAGGAGATCAATAGTTGGCTGGAGGAGGTTGAACGAAGAGAGGAGGTGAGTAGTAAATAACGAGAGAGAAGTGATACCACACACAATTTTGGATGGTTAGGGAAATAAGGGTAAAACACCGAAGAAGAGTTTGATTTTGTCCGTCTGGACACGGAAAAGGTGACACCTTCGGGGGAAAAATTGATAGCGTCATGGTCAAATGCTCGAACATCCGACACTCGTCGGAAGGATACTAAGCAGAGTAGCAGGGTGAATTTTGCAGAGAGTTGACGGAGGGTTAGATCTTCGTTGTTCGGCCAGGTTTCAAGGAAACGAATCATGACATTAACATCCCATAGATGGGAGTATTTTGGTGTTGGGGGGCGAGCCAGTTTGATGCCCCTCAATAGTCTGCAAACCAGCGGGTCCTGGCCCGCTGGAATTCCGTGTAGAGGGACATGGGCTGCCGAGATTGCTGACCGGGCCACGTTGATGGACCGGTATGTACGGCCTAAGTCGAATAGGTGCGAGAGAAAATTCAGTATGAACTGTCTAGGGGCTGTAAGGGGATCGGTATTCCGTTCCATGCACCAATTGCACCAAGTATTCCAGGAAGAAAGGTAGCATCTTCTGGTTCCAGGAGCCCAGGAATCCCAGAGAAGTTCTTTAGATCTCTGCGATAATTCTCCGAAATTCCAGGATCCCCTGAAAGAGTCCAAGCCACTAATTGGAGATGACCTTGGATTATCATCGGATGAGGGTTTCCTTGAGGGTCCTCTAACAGGTTGGGCCATAGAGGTAGAAGGAGGGGATGTTGGCAGGAGAGGTCCAGAAGATCTGGGAACCATGCTTGGCCCTGCCAGAGTGGGGTGAGTAGTATCAGTGTGACCTGTTGTCTGCGAATCTGAAGAAGGGTTCTTGGGATCATCGCAAACGGAGGGAAGGCGTAGGCTCCCGTCGTCGGCCATTTCTGAAGAAAGGCATCTACTGCCGAACATTCCGGGTCTGGTAGCCAGCTGAAGAAGTGTGGGACTTGAAAATTCGTCCGGGAGGCGAAAAGGTCCAGAGTAAACGGGCCCCTGAGTTTGGAGACGTGGAGGAAGACTGACCTGTGTAAGCGCCAGTCGCTGCCGTCTCTCCAATGTCGGGAGAACCAATCCGCGGTGGTGTTCGTCTCCCCCGGGAGGTATTCTGCCCAGAGTGTTATGTTGCGCTGGAAGCAAAAATTGTAGATGTCCTTTGTCACCTCGGACAGGGTGTGAGATCTGGCCCCGCCCAATTTGTTGATGTATTGAACGGCCGAGATATTGTCCATTCGGAGGAGAATACAACAGTCTGAGAGGTGATTGGCCAGACTGCGGATTGCAAACGATCCTGCGATTAATTCCAGACAGTTGATGTGGAGAGAGTGTTCTGCATCGGTCCATGGTCCCCCGGTGGAAGCTGTATGACAAGTTGCGCCCCAGCCTTGGAGGCTCGCGTCTGATTCCACCACAAAGTCCGGAGTGGGACCAAAAATTGCTTTGCCGTTCCAGGCAGACATGTGGCGAAGCCACCAGTAGAGTTCTTCCCTCACCTCGGTAGTGATCGGGACCCTTTGGTCGTATGATGGATGGGTCTGGAGGAATTGAGCCTTCAAGCGTTGCATGGCCCGATAATGGAGGGGACCTGGGTAGATTGCTTGAATGGAGGCAGAAAGCAGGCCTATAATCCGAGCCAAACCTCGGAGAGGTAGATCCACTTGACGAAGCGTTTTGCGCAGTTCCTTCCTGATCGCGGTTAACTTGGATTGAGGCAGGCGGAGAACACAGGTGGAGGAGTCGATCTCGAAGCCGAGAAACTGTATGATTTGGGATGGAGTCAGCGAGGATTTGTCCTTGTTGATGACGAATCCCAAGGATTCTATCAATGAGGATGTGTAGTTCGTCTGTGATTGCAGCCTGGAGGTGTCGTCGCAGAGTAGTAAGAGGTCGTCGAGGTAGATTAAGCAGCGAAAACCCCTTGCTCAAAGATGTGCGGTGACTGGCTTGAGCAGTTTGGTGAAGCACCAGGGAGCGGAACTCAGGCCGAATGGAAGGCAGGTGAATTGGAAGATCCGGTGGTGCCAGGGGAAGCGGAGGAAACGTCGACTGGATGGATGTACTGGCACGGAGAGGTAAGCATCCTTGAGGTCCAGTCGGGTGAACCAATCGCCTGGTCGGAGAATGTCTCTGAGGAGATGTATCCCTTCCATTTTGAAATGCCGGTATATCACGAAGGTATTCAATTGGCGAAGGTTGATTACCGGGCGGAATTCTCCCGATTTCTTTTTGACCAGGAATATGGAACTTAGAAAGCCTTCGTCGTGTGGAGCGGGTTGAATCGCTCCTTTTGTTAGCAAGGAACGTAGTTCTGAATCGAGGAGGAGCCATTGAGATTTTGACATTATCGGGTAATGGGGAGGACCTGTTTGAGTAGGGAGAGAATAAAACTCTATGAAATAACCCTGAACCGTGTTTAGAACCCATGTATCTGAAGACAGCGTCTTCCACATATCCACACAATGTAACAACCTGCCCGCATGAGAAACCGTAGAGAGGTGAAAAGTAGGAAATCTCACCTATTGGGTATCTGTAGCGTCCACGGGCTCTACCTCCTCTTCCCCTATCTGACCTTTGGGTGTAGAAACCTCTAGATTGATAGTTGGGGAAGAATGGTGAAGTGGGGGTTCGCTGGCGTTGGCTTGTAGGCCAGAAGCGGCTGACTGTACGACCCCTTGGACGGCCAGCCCTGCCAAAAACCCGAGAGGGTTGTTGGTGGAATACTCTTCTCATGGATGATTGCGCCTTGTTCAGGGTGGTGTATAAATTTACATGCTTGTGTAATTCTTTAATATAGGGTTCTCCAAATAATAGACCCTTGGCCTTGGGGCCCAACTCTTTGGTCCCCAGGTCGGCTAGTTTGGCATCCATACGCAGCAGCACTGCTTTTCTACGCTCGGTAGAGAGGGATGTATTTGCATTGCCCAGCAGGCAAATGGAGCGTAGTGCCCATTCTCTGATCACAGATGGGTCTAAAGGGCCCTCGTTAGTGAGGGCTTCATCAGCCAGTAGAAGGATTCTTGCCAAGGGCCCTAGGACATCCAACATCTTGTCCTGGGTGAGGCGTAGGCTGCGTTCAATGCCCTTTTTAGGGTCACGGCCAGATCTGGCTAAATATGTGTAGAGCAGGGAATCAAACTCTGGGGTCATAGCGACCTTGTCCGGTAAGGTGGGTCTAGGGCATTCAGCTCTTAGGCGTTTGCGGACCTCCCGGTCTAGGGGTCTCCTTATCCAGAAATGGATATATTGTGAAAGGTGATTTGGGAGTGACCATTCTGAAGATCGAGGATATCTGATCTGTCGTGGGTCAAATAGGGGTTCACCAAGCGTATCCAGAAAGGTTTCGGGAACTGAATCCTCCGTAGTGGGGTCTCCCGTGATATCTTGAGGGAGAGGTGCTTTTCTAAAAGATGCCTCAGGCCAGTCTTCTTCGTCTTCTGAAGAGTGGCCAGCTTGCCATTCATCTAGAATGGCCAATGGGTGTGAGTCGAAAGAGTCGTCTTCCTCCTCCGACAAGGTAGGCTGTATGGAATGTTTTTCCTTGGCGTCCGCTTGTTTTGGGCGTTTTGCCGGTTCTTTCCCTTTGCGTTTGAGTGATTCTGGCCCATCCCCTTTCCAATATCGTTTATTGAGTTTGGAAGGGTTCCTTCTAGTAGAATCGGAATCATCCGCCTCTTCATCAGAGTGCGGGGGCTCAGAAATTTTGATATCTTTGGGCTCAATGGGCAGCACCCGAGCCAGGGTCTTTTCTAGTGAAGCGGCAACAGCCGCGTTTATAATCGCTTGCAGATTTTGGTCTTGGTTTGAAGCCTCCATAGTAACAGTTGTTGGTACCTATGGGGCAGAATAGGCCAGCATTAGAATGTATTTTAGGGCCGTCTTGTATATCAAAAGATATTTAATTTCAACAGTGCAAGCTGTTATGGGGGTCACCCAGAAACAATAACCTCAGAGAGTGCTTATTTAACTCGTGTAGAGGTATGGTGGCACAGACAAAGCGGGCCAGTCATGGGCTGTATGGTATAACAGCAATCATAAAATACATAGGGATTTACCCTAGAAAAATCACAATATGAATGTGATAAATATTTATCTGTCTGGTATTGGGGGTTGCTCCCAACATAAAAGTAATGAATAGTTTAATATACATTCATAATATTATTGGTAATGTAGTACCTTTAATTCACCACCAGGGGGAGTAGTGTAAGCGAAAATTCTCCTGAACTGAATTACAGAGAGAAGTATCTCTGTGAAACACAAATTCTGCTCTGTGGGAAATATTGTCTGAGAAACATAAGTGAGTGAACTTATATATGTGTAATTTGTAAGATTTTGTACTGCCGATTAACAATTAAAATGGCCGCCGTGCGGCTAGAATGGTCGCCGATCGCGGCTCCAACAAAATGGCCGCCGCGATCTCGCGCATGCGCACAAGGTGCAAATGGCCGTTCGGATCTCGCGGCGATGCGCGAGATCCAAGATGGCCGCTGTGCGCACTCAGGGCCGATGGAGGCGTACTCCACAGCCCAAAAGCCCGGGAAAAACGGGGCAAAATATGCCGACCGCAACCCGGGCCAATAAAGTAAGAGACACGATAAAAATGTATAGAAAAACGAAACAGAACAAAAGGGACAGTACAAAAGATACAAGGGAGAAAAATAGGCAGTAATAGAGAGTAAGTTAAGAGAAAACTTTTGAAAGATAGCTAAGGTGGGACAAACACCTCAGAAATAGGAAAATAAGTATATAGCTAGAGTATGGGAAACATAGCTGAGAAAAATAAGGATTAAATAAAAAGTTAGAATAAACAGGATAGTGAATAACCCACAGAAAGTAAGAGGCAGTGGCACTCTGACCTGTACTGGTGTGAAGCAGCAAAGAAAGAGGAAGTGACATCACAGGGAGGGACTCTTATACCTTGTTATCTCTTTTTCTGATTGGTTACCCTGTTACTAAGTAAAAAAGTGCTGCTGTGAAGCTTAAGTAAAGAAAGACTTAAGCAAATACGAAGCCTCCTGTCATGTTATAAAATTACATTCCTATTTACCACCCTTCTATTTAAACATGTATAGATAACCCAAAATGCCTACTTTCTCTTATCCCTCTTATTTTTGTTTGTTTTGTTTTTTGAACTGCAACCACTCATGCACTTTACACAGACACAAATCAAGCACCTACTGGACAATGGGGTTCCCTCGTTAGAGCCCTCCCACCCCAGTTTGGTTTACACAAAAATACCCCCTGGTCCCTATGGGTCAATTCCCCCCTTTCCCAGGCAAGCATACATACATGCAACAATAATACATAAGGGTTTCAATTGCAATACAATCACTAGAAATAAGAGAATAGTATGCACAAAATCATAACATAGACATGTTAAATAGACAATAAAATAAAACATTCAATAGCTCATCAAAGGTCAACATTTAAACACTGGTCTCCATCTGATATTCTATCTGTGTTCCAATGTCCACCCCTGGTTTCTGCTATATCTGAAAAAGGTAAGAAAACAGATCAGGATTACTTTTCCTTGTCACTTATAGCGTATACTGCCAAATCCTTTACTTAGCATATATACATATATACACATATAAATACATTCCCTAAACTTTTCATTTTATAAACAATTTGTTCAACAAGGTAACTTTCTTAATTTTCTACTTGGCTCTTAAAATAAACAATCAGCTAATAGCTGCTTTCTGCATCTTCTCTGCAATTCAGGAAACACATTTCTAGCCAACCTAAACATGTTTAATAACTCTCCACCCTTTGGTTAAATTATAGAGGAGTGAACCACAACACCTCTTCCGCCTCTGAAAGGATATAGGTCAATATGTCTCAAAGTTCAACACTTCTGACAGCTATGAGTGACTCCCTATTAATTTCTAGCCTTTCCACGGACATGCTTGCACCTCGCGGCTAAGGGCCTGCACAACTAACCACCCTGTGATGGCAGTGGCTTTCCGCATGGGGGTGACCGCCCCCGCAAAATTATAGAGGAGCAAACATACAGCAGCCTCTTTTCCGGCTCGATTAAAGGTTCTGGGCCAATATGTCTGCAATTTAACCAGTACACTCACGTATCACTTATTGTATATTTCCTGGTCTCTCAGGAATTTCTATTAAATAGCGTATCCCCTTCCCAGGGCAATATACAACAAAAACTAGTCACCAAGGGTCTCTATGGTCATGATAGGCCACCCTACCACTAGTGTAATACGCCCTTTTTAAAAAATATATTTCCTGGTCTCTCAGAGATTTTGCCTATCCCTTTCCCAGAGCAATATATATAAACAATTACAAATAAGTTACAAAACGCTACTTATAAGTAATACAGGGTTTCAAATAATAATACAGGATAGAACTGCACAACAACTATTGGGTATGCTCCCCCTTATCCGGACACGTTTAAATACCCCCTAGCTCAGGTTCCCCACCCGCTACTGTAACTAAAATCACAGCCCACGTTATGGAGGTTCACCCGCTAGGCAGATACACCCTAATTCAAAGCATGGAAATATTAAAATCAGTTATAGATGGCTTCTAAAATAATATAAATCTTAATCTGAGCCCCTACACTTACTTTGTTAAAAATGCTAACTTGTTAAAATATTCAGACTAAATAGGACAAAGGAATTATTTTACCATTTTTTCAGTTCATTTGTTACCAGTTCCTGCATATGTCCAGTAATTCCTTAGTCCTGGATAATAAAGCTGAAAAACACTCCACAAATTGATTAGTTTAGGCAATTACATTTACAAAACAATGCAGTTTATTTTTTCTCATACAGGCAAGACTACCCACCCCCAACAAGGACAAATTCTCCCCCAGCTGTAGCTGAAAAGCATGGTCACACAGCTGTTAAAAAGGTGGTCTCTCCTTCATGAGTCAAAATCATATATATTTATACTAATATTCTGTGTATACGCACACATAAATCTATTATTCACTGAATCTGCTTTACTAAACATATCTTTTTCTTAACTACTAATTTAATACATTTTGTCCAAATCTCTTTTCAACTAGACAAATCCATGAATACCAAACAAATGTAAATTAGTACACAAACAGGGTCAAATTTAGCAATAAAACCTGGTGAACTAGTTTAGTGAAAAGTCTTTTCCTATGCAAATGAAAACAAACAATGAAACTAGGCCTCAACTCATTCACACCATGTGGTCAATGGTGGATTAAAATCCACATGGTCAGACAAAAAGTAAAATAGTTTTTTGTTTTATATATAAAAATGACCAAAGGTTGGTAAAACGTAACAAGCAACACAATAATTCATCACTATGTTCTACAACAAGAGATACCTTAAAAAACAAATATCTAATCCCTATCTGCTATCTGCATTCATTCCATTAAAACCAAATCATCATTCATTTATTCATTTGTATACAGACAGACAATTTACAGTATGATTTAAGCAAAATGCATAACATTTATATTTTCCCCAATATTCAAGCATAATCCTGCCGACTACGCCAAATGTTGTGGTGTGACCTAAACATGAATATTAATCTCTTAATACATAATAATTAAGCAATACGGAACAACATTAATATTTTTATAATTCATGGTATTATGGTCGAATATGTGGATAGAAAATACACAAAACGTTGTAATATTAAATGTATATTTAATATAACTATAACAAATAAACAGATGCTAGCAGAATGTCAATTTACTACAATTATGATACAATACAAAACTACAACATAATACTTACAAAAGGTTGCTACATGTTACACAACATTTTACTTACAAGGCCCCAGCCCTTTGGCTGGGGTTAAGTCAGAGCTGCTACTACATCTTTCAGGTACAGGCAAAGAGGCAAAGAGAGAGAGTTTTCTCCTCCATCTGGTTTTATTCAGTGTAAGTAGGCTGGCCTGTGATGTCACTGCCAGAAGCACATGTCTTCCTACACACTCCCCCTAGTGGTGCCCCCAAAGCATTACACTAAATATGCTTTCTTTATGATGTAAAGTCATTAATTAATAAATACCATTACAGTAAGCTTCATTCATCTACTTCTATATTGAACGTTCTTCAAAAAAGAAAAACATCTACTTATTTTTCTATATCTCTCATATTACAGTGGGATACAAAAAGAATCGTGACTGAGGCCATTATTGATTCTGGTGCTAATGGAACTTTCCTTGATTTTTCTTTTGTTACAAAGAATAAAATTCCTTGTGTTCGAAAAACTAACTTTGTTCCAATCAGAGTTATTGATGGTTCATTTATATCCTCAGGACCCATAAAAGATGAAACAATTCCTCTAAGAATGATTACCAACAATGTACATTCCGAATTCCTTACATTTGATGTTATTAAATCTCCACTTTATCCCGTCATTTTAGGAATTAATTGGTTAAAAACCCATGATCCTCTAATTAAGTGGTCTCCCTTTTCCATTTCCTTTGCTTCTGATTTTTGTAAACAAACGTGTTTACAACATATTCCTATTCTCCAAACTACTAAAGAATCAGTTATACCTCCATTCTACTCGATTTTGCAGATGTCTTTTGTAAAAAAGAAGCGGAAACACTTCCACCTCATCGGGTATATGATTGTCCAATAGATCTCATACCCGGAGCTCCTATTCCTTATGGCCATATTTATCCACTCTCTGAAAAGGAGTTAGAAATTTTAAAAGAATATCTTAATGAAAATCTACGCAAAGGGTTCATCAGACCCTCGACCTCCCCAGCTGCTTCTAGTATTTTCTTCGTGAGGAATAAAGACCAAACCATCCGTCCTATTATAGATTACAGAGCCTTAAATAAAATAACAATTAAAAATCGTTATCCTCTTCCACTAATAAATGAATTAATTGAAAGGTTAAGAACCGCAACTATATTCACTAAACTCGACCTTCGAGGCGCATATAACCTCATTAGAATAAAACAGGATGATGAATGGAAGACCGCCTTCCGGACAAGATATGGTCTCTACGAATATCTAGTGATGCCTTTTGGGCTCTGTAATGCCCCTGCAACATTTCAACATTTTATAAATGATATCTTTAGAGATCTTTTGGATATATGTGTTATTATCTACTTAGATGATATCTTAATATATTCTAACAATTTGGATGAACATAGGAAGCATGTTAGATGGGTTCTATCCAGACTGAGAACTCATAAATTATACGCTAAACCAGAAAAATGCCTTTTTGAGGTTACTGAATTCTCTTTTCTAGGATACATTATTTCACCTCATTCTTTGAAGATGGATAATTCCAAAATCGAATGTATTATTAACTGGCCCGCTCCTACTACTACAAAAGAATTACAACGTTTTCTTGGATTTGCAAACTTCTATAGAAAATTTATTAGAAACTATTCGGATGTATCACATCCTCTTAACCTCCTCAACAGTAGTAAACGTCCTTTCAATTGGAATAAAGATGCACAAACAGCCTTCGACGAATTAAAAAAAAGATTTACAACTGCACCTATTCTACAACTACCTAATCCAACATTCTTATATGTTCTTGAAGTTGATGCATCAGATACAGCCATCGGAGCAGTTCTTTCTCAACAAAAGACTCCACAAGATCCACTTCATCCAGTTGCCTTCTTTTCAAGATCCTTGAGTTCTGCTGAAAAAAATTATCCTATTGGTGAAAAAGAATTATTAAGTGTTAAAGCTGCCTTCGAAAATTGGCGTCATCTTCTAGAAGATACAAAACAACCTATAATAGTTTATACTGACCATAAAAATCTTGAATATCTCAATACTAACAAAACCCTTACGGCTAGACAAGTTAGATGGAACCTATTTTTTAACCGATTTAACTTCCAATTAATATACAGACCTGGAACTAGAAATAAAAAGGCTGACGCTCTTTCTCGAATTCCTTCTAAAACTACTACTGATGATTATCCTCCTAACAAAATAGTAGGGATCCTCTCTTCTCTTCATGATGACATAAAGAATTTGAATCAGAAGGATCTTGAACTTCCCAAAACACCTATACTAACAAAAAAGGATGGTATATTTTATTTTAAAAATAGAATTTATATTCCTCCCATTCTTAGGAACAAATTACTTAAGATGGTTCATGATTCACCCCTAGCTGGACATCCTGGAATAAAGAAAACTCTTGAACTAACTTCACGATATTATTGGTGGCCTCGCCAGGATAGAACCATTGAATTATATGTCAAAACTTGTCCTATCTGTCAAAGGTCTAAACCTGAACATAATCAACCTTTTGGATTACTACTTAACTTACCTATTCCAGAAAAACCTTGGCAATCCATTTCTATGGATTTTATCGTTGATCTCCCACCTTCTCAACATTTCACCACTATTCTTGTCGTTGTGGATCGCTTCACGAAGATGTCCCATTTCATTTCTTTAAAGAAATTACCCTCCTCTGTAGAATTGTCTAAGGTCTTTATTGACAATATTGTGAAACTTCACGGTCTTCCTGAAGAAATTATTTCTGATAGGGGGACACAATTTACCTCCAAATTCTGGAAAGAGATGTGTCTCTCCCTTCAAATTCAACGCAAATTCTCTTCCGCCTATCATCCCCAAACTAATGGGCAAACAGAGAGGGTTAATCAATGTTTGGAACAATATCTTCGATGTTATTGTTCATACCTCCAAGATGACTGGACCACATGGTTACCTATGGCTGAATTTTCCTACAATAATACCATTCATTCTAGTACGAAAATTACTCCTTTCTTCTCCAACTATGGTTTTCATCAGTCTTCATTTCCCATCCAAACTATTACTTCATCCAATCCTACTGTTACATCAAAAAACGAATTTATGTCTTCTCTATTTCTCAAATTACGGGAGAATCTTCAACTCGCCCAAAATAACCAGAAAAAGTTTTTTGACAATAATAGAAGAATTCCCCCTCCTTACAAGGTAGGGGATCTTGTCTGGCTCTCTTCAAGGAATATCACCACAAGCTGTCCTTCAAAGAAATTGAGCTCTCTTTTTCTTGGTCCCTTTCAAGTAATTACAATCATTAATGATAACGTTGTTAAACTAAAACCTCCTCCAAGTTTTAAACTTCATCCAGTATTCCATGTCTCCATGCTTAAACCACACATCCCTGATCCTTTTCATAGAGAAATAGTAACAACTCCTGAACCTATCATTGTCCAAGGTGAAGAAGAATATGAAATTCACAAAATTTTGGATTCTCGTGTCCACCGTGGCTCCTTACAATATCTTATTAGATGGAAAGGTTATGGAGTTGATGAAGACACTTGGGAAGATTCATCTAATGTACATGTTAGGAGGTTAGTTGCTGCCTTTCACAAACGCTACCCCTCCAAACCGAAATAGTGCACCCAGAGGATGCCCCATGAGAAGGGGGTACTGTCAGGTATAGCATGGCATGTATTTCGCCGTCGGAACCCACTCCCGGGTTCACGGCGCTTAGCCCCGCCCCTTTTTTCTGACGCGGTCCCTCCACGATACTTAGGAAGACCGCGCCAGATTCAAAGGGCTGGATTATTCGCACAGGTGCTGTAGAGAGATCAGCTGCTCTACTTTGATCCTACCTGCTCCACTTCTAGACCTTGGCTTGTAAAATGGATTTCTACCTTCTCCACTTCTCGACCTCGGCTTGTAAAACGGATTTCTACCTTCTCCACTCCTAGACCTCGGCTTGTAACACTGAATTCTACCTTCTCCACTCCCAGACCTCGGCTTGTTAAAACGGACTTCCACACTCTCCACTCCTAGTTCTTGGCTTGTTAAAACGGACTTCTAATTTCTCCTCCATTGGGTGAATTAACCCTTCCAGTGCCAGAACTGCCTTTAAGTTAAGTAAAACTTTTGCCAAACAAGCCAATTCCTATTATTTATGTTACACAGTATCTAAGCTCACTAAGGTGTCACTTTGTCAAGCTATTCCTCTTATTCATAAGGGATTGCTACTAAGGCTAATTCTTCCTGCAATAATCAACTTATTCTAATTGCAAGCCTGTCCAGATTCGTTAATAAATTTCTCATAATTTATTCCATTTTAATTAAGTTGGAAACTAACACTGCCTATTTCCCTGCATGTGTATTTAAAGATACAGTAATCATTGTTTCTTATCAGTATAAAAGGAGGTGAAACTTATTGTTGCTGCAATCAGAAAATTCTGCAGTTGAGTTCCAATTAAAGAAGTATTACAAAATAAGTATTACATCCTTACTCCCCCTCCCCCTGTGGTCCTTACTCCTCCCCTCCCTCTCCTCCTCCAGTGGTCCTTACTCTCCCTGTGGTCCTTACCCCCCCTCCCCTGGTGGTCCTTACCCCCCCTCCCCTTGTGGTCCTTACCCCCCCTCCCCTGGTGGTCCTTACCCTCCTCTTCCCTCCTGTCTATGTAGCGTGGCCGGGCAAGTGAGCACTTCCTGTCAGTCCGCCGGCGGCCATGTACAGGAAACAGAGGTTCCTGTCCCGTGTTCTGCGCCGCCCGGCCACGCTACATTGAGAGATTGCGCTTCCCTCCTGCCGGTCACTCAAATCCGGGTGCCCTCCATACAGCAGAGCTGCGCCGCCTGAGGCTTCTAAAAGCGCTCAGGCGGCGCAGCATGAGGAGCCGCACCGGTGATTCCGGCCGCAGAGATCCGGCGCCCCCTGCTAAGGTGCACCCTAGGTGGCTGCCTAGGTTGCCTTACAGGTAGCGCCGGCCCTGCATACAGCCGAAGAGGAGGAGAAGAGGGAGGAGAGGAGGAGGAGAGCTCCCCACCCGGCGCTGGAAAAAAGGTAAGATTTAACCCTTTCCTCTCCATCCAGCCTGCAGGAGGGGGACCCTGAGGGTGGGGGCACCCTCAGGGCACTATAGTGCCAGGAAAACAAGTATGTTTTCCTGGCACTATAGTGGTCCTTTAAGGACCAAACTTCTGAAATAAAAGGGAATCATGACATGTCACACATGTCATGTGTCCTTAAGGGGTTAAAGGGACTCCCCAGTGCCAGGAAAACAAACAGTTTTCCTGGCACTGCAGGTCCCCTCGTCCTCCCATCCCCCATCCCATGTTGCTGAAGGGGTTAAAACCCCTTCAGTGACTTACCTGTATCCTGCGCCGATGTCCCTTGGCGCTGGGTCAGGGTCCGCCCACGCTCCTCCCTTGTCGGACTTCATCCGGGATGGGGAGACCTATTAAGCATGCACGGCCGCCAGTAGGGGAGACCTAATGCGCATATGTGGCAATGCCGCGCACGTGCATTAGACCTCTCCATAGGAAAGCAATGAAACAAATAAAAAACAAATAAAAACGCTAAACTTGGCCAGCGTTTGTGACTAAGTGGCTACTACAAAATACTTTAAGTATCCCATTTGGAATACCCTGGGTTATCTACATTTGAAATGGTATGCCATGATGGGGTTATTTCAAATTCCTGGGCTACCATATGGTCTCAAAAGCCAACACAGACCTAGCAAACCAATCTGGCAAACTGAATTGGGCAAGCCCTATATTGACACTGTAACTTTCCAAAACACCATAAAACCAGTACATGGGGGTATTGTTATACTTGGGAGACTTCGCTGAACACAAATATGAGTGTTTAAAACAGTAAAACTAATCACAACAATGAAATCACCTGTAAAAGTGCAGTTTTTGTGTAAAAAAAACCCAGCAAAAAACAAAACATGAATGCTAATTTTGGCAAGTGTTTGTGGCTAAGTGGCTACTACAAAAGACTAGACATACCCCATTTTGAAAACCGTGGGTTGTCTTCTTTTACAAATGGTATGCCATGATGGGTTTACTTTTCATTCCTGGGCTGCTATACGGTCTCAAAGGCAACATAGGCCCAGCAAACCAATCTGGCATATTTCAATGTGCAAACATGGAAAAGGGGAAAAGCCCTACATTTGACCCCTGTTAGTTTGCAAAAACCAATAAAACATGTACATTGGGGGCACTGTTGTACTCGAGAGATGTTGCTGAACACATATTGGGGTGTTCTTTGTCAGTAACACATAACAAGAACTGAGAATACATGCCTAAAGTACAATGTGAGAGAAAAATAACACAAAAAAATGACAAAAGGTTGACAAAGACTGGTGGTAGAATTAGTGCATGGAAAGTGTTAAAATAACACCATTTGAAATACCCTAGAGCAGTGATGGCGAACCTTTTTGAGCCCGAGTGCCCAAATTGCAATACATGCCAACTTTTTTTCCTCAAAGTGCCAACACGGCAATTAAACCTGAATACTTAGGTTTAAGTTAAGAATAAAAACAACTCATACAGTTGTTTGAGCTAATTCTCCTCTTCTCTCCCCCCAGCATCTTCTCCCCCTTCTCTCCAATCCTTCCCCAGAATCTCCTCCTCTTCTCCATCAGATTCTCCTCTTCCTCTCCCTCAGATTCTCCTCTTCCTTTCTCCCAGGTTCTCCTCTCCCCCCAGCATCTCCTTCTCCTCCTCTCCCCCAGTTTTTGGGCAGGCAGGTGCCTACTCTGCATTGATGGTGACCGGTGTTCTATCAAATAGGGAGGTAAATTTGATAGAACACCGGCGACCTATGGCCGCGTGCCCACAGAGGGGGCCTGGAGTGCCACCTGTGGCACGCGTGCCATAGGTTTGCCCTTACTGCCCTAGAGTCTCTACTTTTCAAAAATATATGGTTTGATGGGGGTAAATTATATTGTCTGGCTTCAAAAATGTCTCAAATAGGTCATGGGTGCATGATGACCAGCTGAGAAAATTCCAAGTTGGAAAACTGGAATGCGCACCCTCCAAATAAGGTCTTTTAGCCCCCAGAGAACCTAACATATCTATACATAGAGGGGTATTACTGTACTAAGGAGATGTTGATGAACACACATCGGGGTGTTCTTTGGCAGTAACCCTTACATTTCTCTGTACATGTATTCTTAAATTGCTGAGTGTGTCAAAAAAAATCACCAATTATTTTTTTATTTTTTTTTATTTGGCATAGATTGGTGGTAAAATGGTTGCATTAAAAGAGTCAAAATACCCCAAGTTTAATACCTTAGGTTGTCTTCTTTAAAAAAATACATATATGTAAAGGGTTATTCAGGGATTCCTGACAGATGTCAGTGTTAATTTTGAAAAAGCAAAAATGGTTTGGAAATAGCAAAGTGCTACTTCTACTTATAGCCCTATAACTTCCCCAAAAAAGCTAAGAACGTGTTAACATTGGCATTTATAAACTCGGGACACAATTTAGAACCTATTTAGCACAGGTGTTTTTTGCCTGTTTTAGATGTGTAACAGATTTTGTGAGTCAAAGTTAGACAAAGTGTTTTTTTTTATTTTTTTCATCATATTTTAGAATTTTTTAATAGTAAATTATATGATATGATGAAAATAATGGTATCTTTAGAAAGACCATTTAATGGCGAGAATAACTGTATATAATATGTGTGAGTACAGTAAATGACTAAAAGGAAAATTACAGCTAAACACAAACACAGCAAAAATATAAAAAGAGCCCTTGTCCTTAACAGTAAGAAAATTGAAAAACGGTCTGGTCACTAAGGGGTTAAACATCTAACAACAACAAAAAAACTTTATATTGTTAAGCTAGTGTTGCAATAGGATCAATAACCCAGGCTAGGAAAAATGATTTTTTTTTCTGACACCACACTCATCACAGGAAGGATTTACTTTCCTGCAAACAAAATACAAGAAAATAGGAAAAGAAAAAATCTTTTAACTACTGCATATTAGTAAAATAGATACACTAGGATGAATGACAAAGGAACAGCCCAGTTGCAATCTTCTATCTCCCACTTTTCAAAGTTTTCTCCAGTGCTCCTCGCAGAATTTGCTCCTAGGGGTAGATACAGTATATAGCTACAGCTTCATTGTCCCAGGATACGCAAAATTTGTTTTTTTTCCTTGTAAACAGAGTGCCAAATAAATGATTTTCTTTTCTACAAATAGTTAAAAAACAACAAAAATAACTTTTAACCCCTTAAGGACCAAGCTTCTGGAATAAAAGGGAATCGTGACATGTCACACATGTCATGTGTCCTTAAGGGGTTAAAACCTGTATGTTGGTAAAATAGCCTCACTCTAGGATGAATGACAAAATGCCTGCCAAGTGACAATCTCTTGTCTTTTGCTCAATTTCTTTCTAGTTCTCCTGACAATATTAGCTGTTAGATACAGCATAAACTTAAGCTAATCTAACACTAGAATCAATGACCCAGAAAGCAGCCTCCCCTCTTCTGAATAAACCTACTACTGCAGTATTTTTCTCAATTTACCTGTACTATTTAACACCATGTTCCAAAATGTAAAGCAATTCCCTGTTGATAAAAACATATAGCACACTTATATTCCCTTTATTATGCAATATATGGAAATGGAAATATCGCCCATTACAGGAAAATCCTAATTGTTTTTTATTTTGAACTTTTTATTAAAATTCCCTCTTTCCTCTGTTTTTTCTCCTTTTTGCTCCAAATGTTTATGGGATATTTTTTGACTACAGCCATATTTACTATTTTTTGTTTACTGCATAAAGATACTGGGTTATTTCTGGATGCCTCAGACATGATGCAGTCCAGCAATATGTAATCTGATACTGCCCTAAGCATTCGATTACTGTGACACATCTTGATGACATGCCGCATCTCATGCTGCCATCCTGTAGGCACCCTTCGTACCCAGATCAAAACAGAATCAGCAAGCAACAAGTTAGTGCTGGTAATCTAAAAAGGTGGAGTAACCATTGAATTACATCTAAGTACCGTGATTGACTTGGAAGCCTATCATACTGATTCCAATTCCTAAATTGATAACCAAGTCAATTGAATCACCATGATTGTCTTTCACAGAAACATCTTAACCTAAAGTCCTATTCTAGAATTATAGGTAGAGTTATGGTTATGGCTAAGCGTTTGTATTAAGGATATTGTTGGCATTAGACTTAGTATGGTTAGGGTTAGTATTACTCTTATGGTTAGAATGCAATTTTGATTTGCTTAGTAAATTCCATATGTCGGTTAGTGGAAATTAGCAGGTATGTTAGGAGTTTTTGTTGCTGTAATTATACACTTATACCAGTTTTTTTTCTTGTTGTACTGTAATATTGTATGCTAGGAAAATATGTCTGCTGTCTAAGTTATGCTTTTAAGAAAGCTTGTGAGTTGTAATATGTAAATGTCATTTTTTATTTACTGACTTGTGAGAGTAACTCTTTTTTTAACATCTACGGCTGTAGCAAATCAAACTGATTTTGTCCAGGGTTTACTGAATTGTGTGTAGCATACATAAAGACTCATACACCATTAAGATTACTGCACTGAAATTGAATTTTTTATCCTGCTAGAGTAATTCTTTTTTTCATTTTTTTGTGGCTGCATTTATATACATAATAGAATACTGCTTTTCTGATTTTCAGGACTTAGGACTTTTTTTCCTGCACTGTACTTTTGATGCACAGTTCTGTCTCTGGATTGTGCTGGCCACATGCGTGACAGGTTTATTTTGTTAATACCTGGATTACCACAATAAGCAAGCCATAACTTTGCCCAGTTTTCTAAAGCAACTGTGACAGTATGTAATACCATTTCTCTCTACAAGAGCATTGACTGTGGAAAAGATGAGTTTTATGATTCATATTAATGAAAAGATATTACTTGGCAATTGAAGTATGTTCAAGTTCAATTTCTGATCACATTACTTATATTTAAAATTGTAGGGACTAGTTTGTGTTTTGTGTATTATTGTATAATATTCTAATAATTTATGTTTTTGTTTTAGTGATTTGCATTGTGGAATTAAAACTGTTACACATGAAAAAAATCCTTCAAATTGTATTTGTATAATCCAGTTCTACTTACACAGTCACCTGCACTTTTAGTTGCTTTAGGATTTTTTTGGCTTACTGTGAAAAGATTCAATGTCTTTTCAAATGTTCTTTGAATCTGTGTACTGTTCTGATGAATAGCATATGTGCCAACTTCAGTTGTATTAAAGATGCTGGCTGTCAGAAGTCGTTGCAAAGAGATTGCATATATTAAGGTATTTGCCTGATTCTTGCATACTAACTTATTGACTATTTCTCACTAGTTTTAACACCGGAACTTGCAAGTGAGTCCTACAGAAAGAAAATGGAGAGAGAGTGAGGTGCATACCTTTGCAAATGCACAGTGTTCTTGACAGATAACAGAACAGAGTGAGCAAACCTACATTACAGCTATTTAAAAAATGTTTTATAAGAAAAGATAAATATAAGTGAAAGCAAATGAGCAAATGTGAGTTAAAGGTGGGTGTCACACAGGAGCATGTTTTTTTTTTGGCACCTTCTCCTTTCCCATGCACCCCCTACTATATTTGAACACTCATTTGCGTGTCTATGTGAGTTTGTATGCAATGTGTGTTCATATACATATAAAATATAAAACTTACTGGGTTGTCTGTTATTTTTGTCCCTACTGATTATTTGTTATATATGGATATGTGACCTCTTCTTACCTAACTCAGACTTCTTGCAATGGTTTGGCTATATAATTCTACCACTTGTCCATCCTCAGCTGTTTCTTTACTAGTTTGCAGAGGAACCTGGCTCCTGGCAATTTGCTAGGTTGACCACGCATCACCAAACTTATTCAGTGTAGGGTCCACCTGGCCCCTAGTTGTGTTTGATGGGGTTAACTTTATGGTACATTTTTCTTCATGATTTTCTGAGATCACTAATTGCAGTGCCAGGGGTGGGGCAGGCATTGGAAGTGTCCCGGTTCACTCTCCCATCCTTGTTGTTTGGGGCGCTGATTCTGTGGCAGGCCTGACAGGCTCTTTTCAACCCCCCCACACTTGTTTTACCTGGCGTAAGTTAAGACCTTTAATTCCTTTCCAGTATATGTTTTGTTTGTTTTTTTTTATAGCCTTTAACATTGTAATAGGTTTCACTTTTACACCTTCCTTCCGTTTGGTAGAATTTTTCTTGTCAATTCCCATCCTGTTCTGTCCAGACCTTAGTTCCCTTAACTTACTATTGTCTCTCCTCATGCAGTCCACACTAACCTGCATATTAATTAACTGTAAGGGTCCTAACCACGCCTCCAAGCATCACCAACTCATGCGATGGGCTAACTGCACTAAAGCAGATGTAATATTTCCTTAGGAAACACATTTGTCTGGATCAGGCCCATTTATTATTCTCCTGAGCCAACACTTTTGGGGAAGCTACTTGGCCAACTCCCAAACTGGAAAAACTAATGGGGTAGCCATACTAATTCAGAAGTCTTTTCCTTTGCATGTCTTGTTGACAATAGGCAATCCCCAGGGATGATACCTTACAGTTGCAGGCTAAATAACTAACTAAATTATTAATTTATTTCCATTTACACATCTACAATCCCGTAACCGCATTTTTGCAAACCTTAAGTAATCATCTTAATCCAAGCATGTCCAACTCGCGGCCCACGGACCGCTTGCGGCCCACAATTAATATTTTTGTTGCCCAGCGAGCCGCAAGTTTGCCATGCTTACTAAGGCAGAGTAGGCACCTGCTCTCCTTACATTGCAGTTGCCTACTCTGCTAGAATTACCTGGCCGGGGAGGAGAGGACCCTGGTGGTGGCGAGGGAACTCAGTCTTCCTGTCTCCCTCACGCGCGCCCTCTGTTGTGATGCCGGGTTCCAGAATATTACATAATTCCAGCCCGTGGCATTACTAAACTGCGCACTTGAGGGGGCAGGAAGTCTGAGCTCCCGAGAGAAGATCACACCAGCTCCAAAAGGTAGGGAGCAATAAATAAAATGAGTGTGTGCAAGAATGTTTAAGTGTCTGTCAGTGTGTGTGTCTGTCTGTCAGTGTGTCTCAGTCAGTGTGTGTGTGTGTCTGTCAGTGAGTGTCTGTCAGTGTGTGTGTATTTCTGTCAGTGTGTGTGTCTGTCAGTGTGTGTATCTGTCAATCAGTGTGTGTGTATCTGTCAATCAGTGTGTGTGTGTCTGTCAAAGAGTGCGTGTGTCTGTCAGTGAATGTGTCTGTCAGTGTGCGTGTGTGTCTGTCTGAGAGTGTGTGTCTGTCTGTCAGTGTGCGTGTCTATCAGTCAGTGTGTGTCTGTCAGAGAGTGTGTCTGTCTGTCAGTGTGTGTGTGTGTGTCTGTCAGTGTGTGTCTGTCAGAGAGTGTGAGGCATTCAAATTTTATCCTCCTGCATATCCCGCAAATTGTTACTGAAATAGAGAAAAAACATACTTATTCTCCATTAACCAACATTCGGTAACATCACACATGACTCTCTGGGCTGCTCAAAAAACTTTAATTACGGGTAAACTAATTAATATTGCTTTGGCACACAAAAGAAACATTTAGCAGAGTTGGAATCTCTATTAGTGTCTATTAGATCACTAGAAGCAAAACAAACTCCAGCCAGCCCCAGATCTCTCTAAACAACTCCAAGCTCACCAACAAGCCCTTTAAGCTATGATAGCAGAAGATTCAGTTAAAGGACTGCAATGGACAAAACAAATGATTTATGAGAAATGAAACGGACAGACACTCACTGAGCTCATAGATTATTCCACACACTCCAGACAACAAGCAGATGACAGTGTGGAGGGCGGTGACAGTGTGTGAGGGAAGGTGACCATAGGGGCATGGTGACAGTGTGGGGATGGGGACGATGTGAGGTGGTGACAGTGTGGGAGGTGGTGACAGTAGAGTGGATGGGGACGATGTGAGGTGGTGACAGTGTGGGAGGTGGTGACAGTAGGGTGGATGGTGACAGTGGGGGTCACAGTGATGGGAGGTGGTGACAGAGTATGTGGGAGCGTGACAGTGTGGGAAGTGGTGACAGTGGGGGATGGTGACAGTGGGGGTGGTGGTGACAGTGTGGGGGGTGGTGACAGTGTGTCAAGTGGTGACAGTGGGGGAGGTGGTGACAGTGTGGGTTAGTGACAGTGTGGGTGGTGGTGACAGTGGGGGTGGTGGTGACAGTGTGGGAAGTGGTGACAGCTTGGGAAGTGGTTACAGTGAGGGGGATGGTGACAGTGGGGGAAATGACAGTAGGGGGAGAGGATGACAGTGGTGGTGGTGACAATGGAGGAATCGTGACAGTGGGGTGGTGGTGACGGTGTGGGAAGTGGTGACAATAGGGAGATAGTGACAGCGGGGGTGGTGGTGACAGTGTGGGAAGTGGTGACAGTAAGGGGGTATGGTGACAGTGGGGGGGATGATGACAGTGATGGTGGTGACAATGGGGGGATGGTGACAATGGGGTGGTGGTGACAGTTTGGGAAGTGGTGACATTGGGGGTGACAGTGTGGGAAGTGGTGACAATGGGGGGATCGTGACAGTGGGAGTGGTGGTGATGTTGTGAAAAGAGGTGACAATGGGGAGTGGTGACAGTGGGGGTGGTGGTAACAGTTTGTGAAGTGTTGAAAGTGGGGGGAAGTGCTTACAGTGGGGGGAGATGATGACAGTGGTGGTGGTGACAATGGGGGGATGGTGACAGCTGGGGGGGTGGTAGTGTGAGGTGTGGAAGTGGGGAGGCTGTGGCTTAAATACATTTTTTGTGTAATCCATTCCCTGGTTGTCTAGTGGTCTCCTCCTGCCTGGTGGTCAAGTGGGCTAGGTATCCAGTTTGCCACTGCCTCTGGTCTACAGCTCCGCCGGGTGCAGAGCTGCAGACTATGTTGTATTGACATAAGACACAGAGAGGATTAGAAGCTTAACCAGGATATCGTTATTCTGAGTCTTCCCTGTATAACTGAACTATAACCTGTGACCTATTTCCTGTTCCGGGTTACATGACAAGATTTAAAGTGAACCAACACATTAATTATTTAAGTTATAGCAGTGTGGTTAAACAATTAACATTAGAGATGTCACAAACAAAATGACACATCATCACATCTTTTCCCTCAAGCATGGACACAGTTACAGTGATACAAAATCTTTCCATATTTTGGGGTTTCAGTTTATGACCATAACTGGAGTAGATGTCTTGAGTCCCTATGAGCATTTGACGACTCCTCTACAGTGGGAGGTGCATTACTTGCACCTGGAAGCTCCACAGTGTCCTCTGTATCATTTGGTTCAGTATTGCATGCAGTATGTGAGTTAAGTTTGCATTCTATGACAGGTGTGCTAGAAATTTCATCATCATTTGAATTGTGTGGCAGTACTTGAAAAGTCAGGGCGTAGATGTCATCTGTTCTGTTTAAGTTCCTGGCACCGTGGATTCTCAATTACATATGACCTTGGGGTTTCAGAGACACGTATGATCCACACTGGTTCATGGATTGCGGGATAAAACTTACCAGGAAAGGTTAAAGGATCTTAACATGTATAGCTTGGAGGAAAGACAAGACAGGGGGGATATGATATGAAACATTTAAATACATAAAGGGAATCAACTCAGTAAAGGAGGAGACTATATTTAAAAGAAGAAAAACTACCACAACAAGAGGACATAGTGTTAAATTAGAGGAGCAAAGGTTTAAAAATAATATCAGGAAGTATTACTTTACTGAGAGGGTAGTGGATGCATGGAATAGCCTTCCAGCTGAAGTGACAGAGGTTAACACAGTAAAGGAGTTTAAGCATTCGTGGGATATGCATAAGGCTATCCTAACTATAAGATAAGGCCAGGGACTAATGGAAGTATTTAAACAATTGGGCAGACTAGATGGGCCGAATGGTTCTTGTTTGCCATCACATTCTATGTTTCTATGTTTCTATGATACGTGCCAGTTTCTATTTCTTCCCATTGATCCTGTGTCTCACAGCCTGTCCTAAGGTAAGCAGTGCAAGCTGATTTGTCATAATATTGCTTTTTCTAGCCTGTGGTAGATAAGGACTAACAGGCTTGTGCTTGATGCCCCATTCCTTCATGAAGGATTTAAACTCATCACTTGAATATTGTGGAACATTGTCTGATACGAGTTCCTCACAAACACCATGCCTGGCAAGTATTAAGTTGATAGTGGACGATTTCAGGTCTTTTAGCTGTATGATTTCAAAATATTTGCTGTAATAGTCAGCAATGATCAGGTTTTCTCTTTATTATGAAAAATTTCCCACATGTATCACGAACATTCACAAATCTTTCAATATCAGAGTCTATGTTAGGCCAATATACCAAATCATGTCCCCTTTGTTTGCACAGAGCAGTGCCTAAATGTCCTTTGTGGAATTGTCCAAAACCAGCTTCTGTTGACTTTTGGGTATAAGTATCTGTTCAGCCATAAAGATAATGCCCTTATTATTCGACAACTCATGTCTCACAGGCCAGAATGCCTGCATCTCTGGTGGCAGCTTTTTGTGTTTCTCTGGCCAGCCACTGCAAATGACCCGACACAATTTTTCTACATCTTTCTACATTGACTACGACCATGTGCAATTGTTTCTCCAGATCCAGTTCCTCCCGGGCTTCATGTCCTGCTGGAAACACCATGGACAGTGTGTCTGCCATCAGGATTTCCTTCCCTGGCTTGTATTTTACAGTGAGATTATATAGTTGTAGTTTCATTACCGTTCTTTGTAAGAGTGGAGGAACTGAGTTAAGTGGTTTCCGCATTATATGTTCTAAAGGCTTGTTATCAGTTTCCACTAATAGCGGACGCCCATCGATGTTTTGATGAAACTTTTCGCACCCATTTACAATGTCTAGCATTTCTTTTTCCATTTGGGCATAGTTGGATTGGGCTGTTGTGAGTGCCCGTGAGGCATAGGCTACTGGGTGACCTCCTTGTATCAGTACTGCACCCAACCCAGCTTGTGATGCATCTATTTAAAGGACAGTGTCGCAGTTCACATCAAAAAAATTTAGGATTGGTCCAGGCTGTATACTGATTGTTACTTTTATTTTCTCAAACGTTTTCTGCATATTCATATCCCAAGACTAGCATGCATTTTTCTGAAGCAGGGCCTGTAGGGGTGCTGTTTGCTGCTCTAAGCCCTGTGAGAACTTTGACAGATAGTTGAAAATATCCAGTGCTGTTTCTAGCTCTTTCCTGGAGGTTGGTGCTTGCATTTTGGTAATAGCTTGTATTTTGTTTGGATCAGGTTTCAGTCCTTCTTTATTGATGATGTGTCCAAAGTAGTTCACCTCCTCAACTCCAATCTGAACTTTGTTTGGATTTGCTTTCAAGTTTTTCTCACGACATCGCTCAAGAAGTGCAGTTAGGTTTTGGTCATGCTCGACACGGTCTTTGCCATAGACCAACAAATCATCAATTTATAACTTCCACACACCGCAGACCTGAAATGAGCTCAATGAGCAGATGCTACCCCAAAAGGAATTCTTGTGAAGCGCTATTGTCTAACAGGGGAGTTAAACGTGGTGAGGTGACTGCTAGTCTTGTCTATACACAGTTGCCAATACCCAGATTGTGCATCTAGCATGCTGAACATTGATGCCCCAACACGTTTACTTGTTATATCCTCTAGAGTGGGTAATCTGTAATGTTCTCTCATGATTACCTTGTTTAAGTCACGTGGGTCGATACATATTCTGATTTCTCCTGTGTTTTTGTTTTCTACCACCACCATGGAGTTGACCTATTCACATGGTTCTGTGACTCTTTTGATCACTCCTAGTTCCTCCATCCTTAAGAACTGTTGCTTCACCCTGCTTTGAAGAGCTAGAGATATTTTCCTTGGTGCATGTAAAACAGGTGTGACCCTTCTTTTATGTGAATTTTGCATACCACCGGAAGACACTCAAGTCATCTGAATACTCTGAATCACTGAAATCATGCTTAATGGTATTAGCGGTAAGAATGTTGCCATTGCTATTGATAGTCATTTGGATAATTTGGATAAGTCCAATCTCCTGGCTGGTCTGCAGACCAAGCACTGCAGGAGCCCGAGTTTCTACTACAAACAACTGCAAGCTATTTTCAGATCCTTTATATGCACACTTTGTATGACACCATCCAATAACATCAAGGACCTCTCCTCCATACCCCATCAGTTTTGTCTTTGTGTTTCCAGCTGGCATTCATTACAGATGAATTTGCGATATATGTGGCCTGGTATACAATTTACCTGTGCTTCTGTATCAATTTTAAACTTGACAGGTTTTTGAGAAGCCCCTAGTTCCAATGTGACCACTGCAAAGTGCTGTGTGTCCTGCACAGAGGCAAGGTATATCTGGGAAGTGCCTGTGTCATCATCTGAATTGCCCATTTCATCTGTACTGTATACTGGCTGTAGCTTCATAGAGCTTGTTCTTCTATTACACATTTTGTCAAAATTTCCTTTTTTTCAGCATTTATTGCATGTTTGTCCTCTTGCAGGGCATATTGTATCTCTGCTATGCAAGTTTCCACAATATCCACAGGTTGTTCCCGTGTCTCTAACTCTGTATTTTCTTTTGTTCCTTCTCCAGACATTCCTTTGTTCTATTTTGTGACTGTTAGATTGCTTTTTCAATTGCACTGATTTGTTGTGGCCCTCCCAGTGCCTGCAAGTCTTTTCTTGACAGCTCATATGCTCTTGCAATTCTGACAGCTTTTTCAAAGGTTAAATACTCTTCCTGCAGTAACTTTTCCTGAACATTTTTATACTGGCTGCCCATTAGTATCCTGTCTTTTATCATATCTCTAGCGTCATGAAAAGCAGAGTCTTTAGCCATTAGCTGTAATTGTGTGACCCATTCATCCACTGATTCACTGCCCCCTTGGTTCCTCTCATAGAGCAGCTTTCTCTGCACTGTGGTGTTTTTGCGTGGATTACAGTATGCTTCAAACTTTGCAAACAGTACCTCTGTCTTTTTTTGTCCTCTACAGTTATATGTCCACTTGCACACCATGCTCTGCATACATCACGACCTGTTTGGCCAACACTGATTAGAAGGTATGCTGCCTTTTGTTGGTCAATCCAATGTGCTGCATAAACCAGCTCTATCGGCTCCCTCCATTTTTCCCAGTACTATGATACATTCAGGGCCGTCTTTAATTTTGATTGGACCCTGTGCAAGCATTCACTTGGGCCCCCTGACTACATATAGATGCACACAAATACTCTACCTGACATACATGCAGATACACACTGACCGCATATAGATACACACAAGAACATACAGATACACCCAGACTACATATAGATACACTGACACACAGATAGACACACACACAGATACAAACACTGACATACATGCAGATACAAAGGTACACACATTGACTACATATAGATACACCAACACACACACTGACACACATAAAGATACACAACCTGACACATATGCAGATATACAGATACAAACACTGACACATACAGATACACACTGACTATATACAGATACACACACAAACACAAATGGACAACATACAGATACAGAGACACATTCTGACAGACGTACTGACACAGAGACACACACAGACAGCCATTCTGAAACACACATACACAAAGACATACTGAACCACACAGACACTGACAGACTCACCCACACATACATACTGACACACTGACAGACATGCACACATACACTGACAGACATGCACACATACAGACATACTGAACCACACAGACACTGACAGACTCTCACACACACAGACATACAGATACACTGACAGACATACTGGCACACTATCAGACATACACTTACAGACAGACATACATACATACTGACACACACACACACTTACAGACACTCATGCAAAATTTGATAACCACCCTCCAGTTTCTTACCTTTTCATCGAGGGTGGCTTCCCTGGGGTTCAGTGGGCTGGCTGCGGTGGCTGAGAGTTATGCTCTCGCTCTCTCCCAGCCTGGACCCCTCCGGAACTGCTCCTTCCTCCCACGTGGCTCCTGTTACTATGGGAGGAAGTGACGCACGGCTGTCACTTCCTCCCAGCCGGCTGCCGAAAAGCAAAGGCCCGCTGACACAGGCCCATTGTGCCCACAGGCCCAAGTGCATGGGCCACCCGATGGGCTCCCATAGTTTGCAGGCAGATGGCAAACGGGGCTCCCCAGCAGGGACAGAGCCCGGGGTAGCTGCCCCATTTTCCCTGCATTAAAGACGGCCCTGGATACATTGCCAGATTATAAATCCAGGGGAGGAGTGTTTTTTTGTGCTGCAGCTGCTTGCCATTGTTTTCTGTACGCCACTTCTGGTACCATGTGTTGTATTGACATAAGACACTGAGAGAGGATTAGATGTTTAACCAGGATCTCTTTATTCTGAGTCTTACAACTGAACTATAACCTGTGACCTCTTTCCTGTTCCGGGTTACATGACAAGATTTAAAGTGAACCAACACGTTAACTATTTAAGGTATAACAGTACAGTTAAACAATTAACATTAGAAATATCAAAGAAATATCATGACACATCATCATACAGACCATGGAGTAGAGATCTGGCAACGCTGTGTTTTGCTGGAGATCGCGAGATCTCTTCTTCGTGGTCTGCAGCTCTGCACTCAGCAGAGCTGCGGACCGGAGGTAATGGCAGACTACACGTAGGGACCCCACATCCGGCGGCATACAGGGCAAGCTCCCGGGCCCCCTCCTGTCGGCCAAGTTAATCACTGGTTCGGCAAACCTGTTGAACCAGCTGAATCCCACCATTGTACAGGCCCATATTACTGTTAAATGTCGATAATACAAATTTTACTAAATTGCTCAAGAATAGACTTCAACCTTACTTCACTGCATTGGTTCACCCACACCCGGTGGGATTTATCCCTATAAGGCAAGTCAGTGATAACAGCTTGACCAGATCTGGTTAACTAACCACAAAAACGTACCCACACTTCTTCTGTCATAAGTTGCCGAAAAGCCTTTTGACAGACTACTATAACATTTCTCTTTGCAACTCTAGAACATTTCAATTCCCCAAACTATTTCTTAATGCCTTGAGAGTCATATATTCTGGCCCAACAGCCAGTCTACTGATTCCACATGCAAGCCCCCCTACCTTCAATATCTACAACATCACGAGACAGAGCTGCCCACTTTCCCTCATATTTTTTGCACTTTCTTTAGAATGAACAACTCTTAAAATGAATTCCACTCCATTAGTTACAGGGATCATGGTTAACAAGGTTGCAGCCTTTGCGGATGACTTCCTACTGATTATCACTGACCCGGTCAATGCTATCCCCTTGTTACTATTAGAGGAGTACTGGCAATAAAGCACCGGCAATAAGCTCATTATGGATAAAACAGATGCCCTTATACTTAATTATGTTTTAACATGATAAAACACAATTGCGTTCTCCACACCCCTTTCAGTTTATGTAAACCCATATCACATATCTGAGCATCCTATTGCCAGCAGCACTAACCCAAACATATTCAATAAATTACTTGGGACACACCTCAGAGCCCTCTAACTGGTAAGAGATGTGGAAGGCAATTGCTTCCATCTCTATATGCATCAATCATAATCAAGCATGTAAATTACTTTATGCTACCACCTAACCCCTATAAGACTCTACTGAATGGATCACTCAGATTCTGATATATGTTGGAAACAATGTGGGCATAGGGGAACATATATCCACCTGCGGTGGCACTGCCCGTGTGTTTCAGCAATGTTGGGAAAGCGGCCAGATAGGCATCTAGACTTTTACAAACTAATTATTCACTTGACCGTGGATCTGGTTGCTTTCAGAACCTTGGAATGTAATTACTAGTGCACAAAGCAAAATGGTTAACAGAATAGCCTTAGCCATGAGATAAACAATAGCTGAATAATGAGGCTGACAAAATGTACCAACACCTAATATGGTGATCCGTAAAATCAAAGAAGCAGTTGAGGTGGACAGCAAAAAGTCATGAGGCATCTAAACATTTCCATAATAGATGGGATCCATGGCTTAATGACCCTCACATAAGTTAATAAAACTTAACTTGGACACGGAAGAAGCATAAAGAGGGAGAAGGGAGCTCTGCAGGCAGTCAGCTGCAGACTACCATCAGCGGCAGCCAGCCCCAGGAAGTCACCACCCTGTACCAAAAGTTATGGAGGTGTGGCAGGGGGGTTATTAACAATATGTAAACTGAAATCTGTGTGTGTGCCAGTGTATATGTTTAGGTATGTATGTGTATGTGTATATCTGTGTGTGCCAACCGTGTGTCGGTGAGTGTCAGTGTGTATCTCTGTGGGTGCCAGTATGTCTGTGCAGCATGTGCAGCATGTTTGCCGGTGTGTCTATGTGTGTGCCAGTGTGTATCTGTGACTGTCAGTGTGTATCTCTGTGTGTGCCCCTGTATATGTGTGTTCATATGTGTGTGAATGTGTGTAGATGTAGGTATGTGTGTGTATTTGTGTGTGCACCAGTATGTATGTATCTGTGCTAGAGTGTCAGTGTGTATCTGTATGTGTGTGCCAATGCGTATCTGTGTATGTGTGTGTATGTGAGTGCCAGTGTGTGTATCTGTGGGTTTGCCTCTGTGTATGTTCATATGTGCCAGTGTATGTATGTGTGTGTGTCCCAGTGTGTATGTGTGCTTGCCAGTGTGTGCATATCTGTATGTGCATGTAGGACTGTGTGTGTCTGTGTGTGTAAGTATGTTTGTATGTGTGCCAGTGTGTGTCTGTATAGGTATATAAGTTTGTATCTGTGTGTGTGCCAGTGTGTGTATCTGTATGTGTGCCACATGCTTATATTGCTGCCGAATATGTTGGCATTGGGGGTGGTCCAAAATAATTTCTTGCACTGGGGCCCTATCTGCAATAGTTTGTCACTCTGTCTAACCCAATTAGTGATTCCCTTTTTTAGCCCTTTCCATCACAAATCTCATCTTCCCTATAGATTAAGTATCACTTCTTCACTTGGGGGCCACCTATCACATTAACAAATTGTCATGATTTAGAAAGAATCCCAAACAAACAGACCCAATTTCACAACAGATAACTCTGTAATCCATATTACCAGTTCTTACAGGGGCCAGGTTTAACGTAAGAATGGTTAGAGAGATAGCCAAGGTCAAAGGTAGAAGAAAACAAAGTAAACGATATATATCAGGAGTACAGAGAACAGCATAAATGAATAACAAGCCAAAGTCAGAACCAGAGAGTCAGAAATATAACATTTTTAAACAGGGCAATTGGGATATGTAAACACAGAATTTAAGTAGTGGACGCTTTATTACTATTGGGCCATGTCATAGGAGAGCACCAGAAGGTCTGAGGATGGTGGATCATCAAATTTACACCATGCGCAACCTCATTAATCTGTGCCAATATGTCGTTCTGGGTTTCCTCATTTGGGCACAACCACAAGCCCAAATAAATAGATGTGGACTGGCAGCATGCATTGTCAGAGACCATGCCGGAGTGGCGCGGAGGAGCCCTGAAATTGGAAGGTATGACTCAATTATTTATTTCCAATGAGAATTCCATCATCCTCCCTTCTTATCAGATTGCTTGGAGTTTCTCATTGTTTGCTGTCCTTTGGGCTGGTCTGATAACACAGCATTTTTCTCAGGATATAAATGTAGCAGTGCTGGTGCCAGTATCAGTGTCAATAATGTAAAATGGCATATCTCCTTCATGTTGCTCAATAGTGAAATTGTGTAATTTCTGGGCAACGTCTATGGTGTCTCCTGCGAATTGCACACCTTTACATGTCTTAGGATGATGCACAAATTCATTTCAAATTGGAAAGCTGTGGTGGGCCCCCAATTGTGTTGGTCCTTTGGTCCATGGCTGGATTACCTGACTAAGGAGTTTACCCCTGTCGCTGGCTCATCCTATTCCTGTGTGCATGCTGGAAGTGTCCATGGTAGATGACCAGTTTTAATACCTCTGAGAAGGGCCTAAATATAAAATTTGTCATGTTTGTCCCTACCCTTCTGCCACTCATTGGACTGCAAGAATGACGATTGAAAGACAGAGACTGCAAGAATACATGCTCTACAAAAAATAGTTACTCACTACTTGTTTGTTCAGAGTCAGAGACATAAGGGATCATCTTGATAATCACAGTGACCGATCAAGAGCAGATGATAATTCTCATCAGGTTTAGTTAGCTGAAATTATAGTTCAGCAAACGTGTGAAAAGATATACAGCTGCTCAAACTTCTTATATCTTCTAGAAAAATATAATGAAAGCCAAATACATAAATATATAAATGTAAGGTAAAATAACAGGTTATTATTGTATTAAAGATTGTCACTTTATGCATTTCAGACATGGTACTTAAACACAAAAGATACTTTATAATAATTACTGTTTCCATTTCATGTAATATTTTAAAAAAAAACTCAGATGTTCATATGTAGTGATTCTCTAACAACAACAAAAATATATTTATTGGTATGTTATAAATGTTTGTTAGCTCTGTTTCATACACAATGGGAAAATGATGCTCAAGGTGAATTTCTTAGAAGCATTTAGCTATCATTCAGGATGGAATGCAAGCTTAAACGCTACATACAGTAGTTTCAGTTGGGTACAACTGAAGATCAGCAGCATCGAACATGTTTTACTAGGCTGCTGATGTTTGATGGTTAATCTGTTGACTACATTTCCCAAGTCAGCTGGCTTTAAGTGACTCTGTCATTTACAAGTTATGTGTGAAAAGTAGAAAATTGTTGCTTGTGAAATGTGCTATTTTGCTATTAAGAATCTACTGTGTCTGTGTTCCATTAAAAGGCGTATTTTCCCACCATTGAAACAGATGTATCCCAAAGGTTGCTCTTCAGTTGCCCTTTCTTTCCACCCTTTTTTAACAATAGAGATTTTTTATGTGAAATTAACCCTCTCCCTATAAGTGTTATTGGATCCGTGTAGATATTCCAGCAACACAGACAACATCCTCATTTTCCTATTGTGCTTCACATATAGACCACAATTTTAATATTTACCATATTTTCCGGCGTATAAGACGACTGGGCGTATAAGACGACCCCCAACTTTTCCAGTTAAAATATAGAGTTTGGGATATACTCGCCGTATAAGACTACCCCTCTTCCAATGCACACCAAATAAAAATTAGCCATGATGTACAGTGAGCAGACAGAGCTACACAGCAAGACATTAAATAATGATAATCTGAAATAGCATTTAAAGCCCAGGTATGTGCCAGGCTGTTTGGGAATATAATCCATGCCTGCTTGTCTAGCACACAGGAGGCTAATTGCAATATATTCTTTTTACCCCCCCTCCATTCTTTTTACTCCCCCCTCCATTCTTTTTACTCCCCCCCCATTCTTTTTACTCCCCCTCCCCCCCAATCCTCCCTACATTCTTATCACCTCCCCTTCCCTGTGCAGATTGGGTGGCCGAGCTCCTCTTCGTCCTGTCAGTCCGTCAGGGTACCACGCGGTACAGGAGATTCAGTTACCTGTTCCCGGCCGGACTGAAAGGAAGTGAGCACCCCCGGCAGCCATATAGACCCTATACCCGGCGTATAAGACGACCCCCGACTTTAGAGAAGATTTTCCAGGGTTAAAAAGTCATCTTATACGCCAGAAAATACAGTACTTTTCAAAAGATTTTACATAAATATTTAAATTAATGTACATTTTTTGCATTAGAATTTTTTTTTGTTTATTTTATTAAAATATTTCATATACTATTTCTTTGTTTTCTTATATTTCATGTCTTTAAAAAAAATACTTGTAAAAGTGTATCTAAAAATATTAAATTGAGACAGAAGGAAAATGATTTCTACTGCTAGACCATGCACACAGATCAGCAGGTTATATATGTTGATGGGAAAACTTCAGTTTCCTGACTATTCTATATATACTAATCTATATATACTATTCTATATATACTATTCTAAATATAGTAGAAGAGGTTTTAACTCAACATACCTGAAAGAAGATTTAAAACACAAGGGTATATGGATATATTAATATGTTAAAGGTGAACTCAAAGGTAGATTATCCTGAACGATAACATTTGCTAAACTGATATTAATGTATTCTACTTAGCATAAGCCTTTAGTTGTAGCAACATTACAGTTGTTGCCTTTTGGTAAAAACAACAAATAAAATCAGTTACTCTCCCCGTAGTAGTACATATCATCCTGCTACCAATGCTTCAGTTTGATTGGCCAACTGCTTATGTTCAAGTTACAGAGCACCATAGATTGGTGTGAGACCTAACAATAACAAAAGTTCTTAATTTTTTTTTAACCCCTTAAGGACCAGACTGTTTTGGCCATGTTGTACGTTAAGGACCAGGGCTGTTTTAACACTTTTGTGGTGTCAAATTATATATTGTTTTTTTCAGGACAAGAAAGGCTTTCTTTACATACCATTATTTGTATCATGTCATATATTTTACTTTAAAAAAATAATAATATGGTGAAAAATTTAACAAAAAAACATGTTTTGGACTTTCTTTTACTTATCTACAAAAGCTAATGAAAAAAACTGCTAAATAGATTCAAAATGTTGTCAGGAGTTAAAAAACACCCAGTGTTTACATTTTTTTTTTGCTTTTTTTTGCAAGTTATATGGCTATAAGTACAAGTAGGAAATAGCTGTTTCAAAATATATATTTTTAAAATGTATCAATAGTGACATTGTAACACTGTTATCTGTCATAAATCCCTGAATCACACCTCACATGTGCATATTTTTCTAAAGTAGACAACCCAGGGTATTCAATATGGGGTATGTCCAGTGTTTTTTTTAGCCACTTAGTCACAAACACTGGCCAAAATTAGCATATATGTTTGATTGTGTGTTAAAAATGCAAAACACAATTGTGAATGCTAACTTTGGCCAGTGTTTGACTAGGTGGCCACTAAAAATTACTGAACATACCCCATTTGCAATAACTTGGGTTGTCTTCTTTTGCAAATGATATGCCATCATGGGGGTAATTCTCATTCCTGGGCTACCATACGCTCTCAAAGGCAACATAACCAATCTGGCAAATTTCAATAAAAAAAAAAAAAAGTTAAATCAAACCTTATATTTTACCCTGTAACTTTGACCCTAACTTGACCCTAAAAGCACTATAAAACCTCTACACGTGGGTTACTGTTATACTCAGGAGACTTCACTGAACACAAATATTAATGTTTAAGAACAGTAAAGTGTATCACAACAATATCATTAGTGAAAGTACCGTTTGTGTGTGAAAAATGCAAAAAAGATCACTTTCACTGACAATATCATCACCGTGATATGTTTTACTGATTTGAAACACTAATATTTGTGTTCAGCAAAGTTTACAGAGTAAAACAGTACCCCCATGTACAGGTTTTAGGGTGTCATAGAAAGTAACAAGGCACAATGCTAGCAAATTAAATTGTCTGGACTTTCGACCTGGGTTGTCTGGCAGGTCCCACAAATTGCAATCAATAAAATTACTTAATTATGTTTAAATATTACAGAAATATACACATATATATACATATTTATATATTTGAAGTCTATGTGTATATTTATGAAATTATTAATGTAATAATGTATATGGACATATGCATATTTCGTATTATTTTTATTTATTTATATATACAATGATATATATAATTTCATTTTAAGTGTGTTTTGATATTAATATATATATATATATATATATATATATATATATAATTGTGATTTCTATGGGAAAAGCAAGTCTTATGGCTTGACTGGTGTGCAGATTTTTGTTTAACATTATATTAACTATCCACAGACTTCAGGTGGAAGGGGTTTTCAATCACAATTTTTCCCCACCATAACCTATTTGGATTTTGCTTCCCAAGCACTACCAAGTCTCAATAAGCAAACCAGTAACAAACCTCATGCTGATGAGTTGCATTAACAACGAAACAGCTGTCCATCAGTGGTTCACTTGCTTTGCATCTTTTCCTAAGTTGTGTTCCAAGCTGTTGTATACAGCAAACACAGACTAAAATGAATCCATGTTTAAAATGGAATGAGGCAAAAATTTTATTCTTTGTTAAACTAATTTGCATATGCCCACCCAGAATCCATTGCGGTGGTAACATCACTGCAGATTTGTAATTTCTGTGGGAAAAGCAAGTGTTATGGCTTGACTGGTGTGCAGATTTTTGTTTAACATTGTATTAACTATATATATATATATATATATATATATATCAAAATACCATTAGAATAAAATTACACACATATATATATATATATATATGTATAATTTTTTTTAAATAAAAAAATATTTTTACATTTTTATTTATTTTTATTTACTTATTTTATAATAATATATATTTATATACAATATATATAGTTATTATATATATATTATATATATATATATATATATATTTATATATATATACGTGTGTAATTTAATTATGTGTATTTTTATATATTTATATTTACATTTATATTTATTTTTTTATTTTACAGCAGCAGGAAGACTGCCTGTCACCACAGACAGTCCCCCTGCAGGCAGATACCCAGGCACCTATTGCGGCCATGTGACCACTCTGTTAGAGCGATCATGTGGCTGCGGGGTCCTAATTTGCAGCGGGGAGACTGTCTGGGCAGACAGGCAGTCCCCCCAGATCGGGAGAAATGCTGATCACCGCCGGCGGCGATCAGGTAAGTACCCAATACCGTTATGACGGTTCAGGACTGTAACGGACCGTTTTGCACAAAAGGGGTAAAAACCGTTTAGGCGATCGGCCACCTTTCCAGAGATGCAGGCACAGCTACTGCAGAACACGAACCGCCAATAAGTGAATGCTCCAAACACCCGAACTGCATACAAGGGAATGCTCCAAACACCCGAACTGCATACAAGGGAATGCTCCAAACACTCGAACTGCATACAAGGGAATGCTCCAAACACCCGAACTGGAACCTCACGAATAGCTGCTAGCAGACGAACAGGAAAAGCACCCAAGAGGCTTACACTCCTGGCAATCAGTCTCTATCAGCATACAGTAAATCCCCCCAAAGACGAGACAGAGCTCCGTGTTGAGGGTCAAGCAGTGGTCTGTTTAATGAGGGCTACCTGCCCAGTTTTTATGCAGGTCTCCCACCTGATGGACACTCCCCTAGGGGACCAGATGGAAGACTGTAACAAAAGACAGACATGTACCAATTACAGACTTACAGAAGTAAAACATCCCCACAATGCATCCTGGCTTCCTCCCCTCTGCCCTGGAGAAGTAATTCAATTATCTCACAGGACAAAGGCAAAACTCCATTACACACGTGGGGACACAAAGACAGACTATCACTTTAAAATACATAATGGGACAAATGGTACAGTAAATATAAACATGTAACATATCCCCAGATAGCTCAGGTCTGAGTGCACATTATTAGGTGAATGGCACTCAGACCACATGAATACAGTTCAATTGCCATGGAGCCAAAGTCTTTAATTCCACGAATAGGCTCCATGGCATAGCTATCTGGGTTAAAACATTCCCCCAACACAAAATACCGAATTTACATACATTTGTTAAATTGGTACGAATTAGAACCATGGGCTGGAGGCTCAGCGGTGCTTAGCTGACACAGTGTCCAGATTTGGCGTAGGAAAGCCGGGCAGAAAAGCGCTGGCTTCCCGGGGAGCTCCAGAACATCACCATCGTGTGGCGGCTAGGTGTAACCGCGACCACCCAGTAACAGTCAATTAAGCTGCGGTTAACCGCAGCTACTGGGTGGTCAATTGCCGGCACACGCTCGTTAAGCCGCGGTTAACCGCGGCTTCAGGGAGGTAAATGGAGGGCCCACTCCAGCTTCTGGGTGGCCAATTAAGGTCGCCGGCCGGCTTCCCACGGCTCTGGGGAGGCTGAAAAGAAACTGTTTGTTCGGTAGATGGAATCTACCGAACGGCTGTGCAGAAAGGGAGAAATAAATCCTTCTGCACAGTGAAATTAACCCTTTAGCTGCCGGTCCATAATCCAAAGGCAGCAGGTGGGCAACCAGGCTCCTCCAATGCAATGTGGCGAGATTGGTCTCGTCACAAGGGCCGTCACCGGTCCTCAATGGGATGTTTCCGATGATGGTCCTGAACCGTCATCAGTCCTCAAGGTGTTAAAACTAATGGCATTTGGCCATTATAGCATCTGTAAAGTAGTATATATTAATTTATAACAGAAACTTTATTTCATGATATTATATTATATGGGAAAGCAAATATTGGTGTATAGAGACACTTGGTTGCAACATGTCACGGGCTGGGTAACCACAGGCCTCCTGGTGTTGATCACCAGCGTTTCTGTGGCCACATACCAGGGCCCTGATGCAGCTTCTGTGGATCCCAGGTGCTAGATGATAATATGCAGACCTCCCAGGTCACAGCATTTCCAGGCTGTGACTCCTATCATCATCAGGCATATGGATAGGGAGGCTCTGCAGCAGATATGTATCCAGTACTAGAAACAAGGCAAGACTAGAACAGACACCAAACAAGATAGCAAGTCAAGACTAGAAGAACCCAGAACCGGAGAAGGACAGAAAGCAGAACATGTACACAATACATGAGGAAAACATTAACAAGACATTGAAAGGGGAGGACAGGACTGTACATGAACTGGGAATAAAAGACAAAATAAAGCATGACAAGAGATACAAGGCAAAACAAGAGGAGACATAACTAAGTACTATATATGTAATAAACATTGGAGATTTAGACATACAGAAATGGCCAAGATGTATGCAGCCCACCACTGCGCCAAAGTACTCCAATTACAGTGGGTCCTAACTGCCTATATATGCATGACTAAAATTACAATAATAAAACACACACAGTACTTACCTGCAAGGAAAGGAGCAGAGGAAATGAAACCACTGCCTGCCAAAAAGGATTAATGGCAAAGGAACTGGTGTGGCAACAAAAAAACAAACTTTTAAAGGAATCCAAGAGACTGGGAATTCCAGGAACAGAATAAAGAAATGAACCCAGAAAACCCAGCATAAAGAAAACCAGACATAGAATAGAAAACCTGAAAAACCAAGAAAAACTAAATAAGAATTATAAAAAGAGTACTGGATACCAGAAACCATTGCCAGAAATGATCCACAGCCGGGAACAGCATGTGACACAACATGAGTTTGTTGAAATACAATTGGGTCCAGAATCCTTTTTTACACTTATACAAGTTTTGTTATTTTGTCTGTTTACCAAAATAAATTCAAGTTACAGTTAAATAATGAACATGAGTGCAGTCTCTCAACTTCAATTTGAGGGTATTCACATCCAAATTGGAGAAAGGGTTTAGGAATTACAGCTCTTTAATATTTAGCCCCGTCTTTGGATATGAATAACTTCAATGAGCAAATAAGGTTCACCACAACATGCAAACCATTCATAAGCATTAAGAATAGAAAGGACACATTACAATTTGGCAAAAAAACATATTAAAAAAGCCAGGCCAGTACTGGAACAGCATTTTTTGGATAGATGAAACTAAGATCAACCTGTACCAGAATAATGGGAAGAATAAAGTATGGTGAAGACGTGGAATGGCTCATGATCCGAAGAATACCACATCATCTGTAAAACATGGTGGAGGCAGTGTGATAGCATAGGCGTGCATGACTTAGTATGGCTTTGGGTCACTGGTGTTTATTGATGATGGGACAGAAGACAAATGCAGTTGAATTAATTCTGAAGTGTATGGGGATATATTGTCTGCTCATATTCAGCCAAACTCAGCAAAGTTGACTGCACAAAACTTCACTTTACAGATGGACAATGACCCAAACCCTACTGTGAAAACAATCCAGGAGTTTATTAAGGCAAATAAGTGGAATATTCGGCAATGGCTTAGTCAATAACCCGAATGAGCATACATTTCATTGCTGAAGACAAGTGAAATTAAGGCACAAAAACCCACAAACAAACAACAACTGAAGACGGCTGCAGTAGAAGCCTGGCAAAGCATCACAAAGGAGGAAACCCAGCACTTGGTCATGTCCATGCATTCCAGACTTCAAGCAGTCAATGCTTGCAAAATATTCTTGACAAAGTATTAAATTTAACATTTTATTTTAGGATTGTGTTAAGTTGTCCAATTACATTTAAGCCCCTAAAAGAAAGAGACTCTGTATGGAAATGGTTGCAATTCCTAAACGTTTCATACAATATTTTTGTTCAATCCCTTGATTTAAAGCTGAATGTCTGCTCTTCAATTGCATATTGATTGTTTAATTTCAAATCAATTATATTGATGTATAGAGCCAAAATTATGACATTTGTGTCAGTGTCCAAATATTTCCAGATGTACCTGTATCGTTTAGGACAAAGTGTTTTATCAGCTTTTTTCAGATTGCAGATAATCGATCTTTGTTGTGAACCTTATATAGCTCATTAATGATCACTCTGAATAACTATTTTGACCACTATTTCTAATTTTTTATTTGGCATTTAATTACATCAGTAAAGTAATTGTTTTGTTTTGTAGATTGTTCTTATTAATAAAGAGAAACTATATGCACCAAAACAAGTTTTGCTTAATGAAGCAGTTGTTGTGTATAGATCATGCCCCTGCAGTCTCACTGTTCAATTCTCTACCATTTTGTGTAGGGGGGCATGGCTTAAACCTCACTGAGAGCCGACGCACGATCGCAGAGTTCCGGCGCTTAAATGGCAATACACCCAGTATTACCGCTCCAGCTGTATTAACCTAACCCCACAAGTGGGGGGCAGAACAACTTGATTCTTCCTCCGAAGAGGAATTACTAGACACCCCAGATGCCATACCGGAGGCCCTGCAAACACAACTTACCAATGCTCAACGGGGACATGGGAGCCTCAGCAAAGAGAGGTGACATTCTGAAGCTCCTAAATAACATCTGCTCCTACCTCCGCACAGACCTCGCAGTGTTGCAAGAGGAGGTTACAGCAGTCACGGACAGGAAGAGGATTTTTCTTCCCTCACACAACACCAGGCAGATACAGCAGAGGAGAAACAAGGCCTTCAGGCTGCCCACGAAATGGCACTGGCAAGACTAGATGCCATGGCTGACTCAAGACGGCTCAACAACCTCAAGGTTAGAGGGGTGAGGAATCCATAACCGACAGCGAACTACCACATTTCCTCTGCCGACTTCTGGCGGCTATCTTACCCACTCGACTACTCGAAACCAAACTCATAGAGGGCTCACACCGCCTTACCACATACAACAGGGCTCCTGTGACAGCCTCCCGTGATGTCCTGCTCCAGTTCCTGACCTTCCAAGATAAGATAACAGTGGTGGAGGCTTAAATCCAAAAGCCCATAAAAAAATTGGAAGACATGCAGCTCATGTTCCTACCAGATCTGTGCAAAGCCACACTAGACTGGTGGCGCTCGGTTCGCAGGGTCACACAGTCACTCCGAACAGCTGGGATCAGCTACTGATGATGTCCACCCCGCACGCTTCTGGTCACCAGAAATGGGACTGTACACTGACTCACCTCACTGGAGGAGTCTCATACCTTTCTTCAGGCACTGGGCCTAGTGCAACATAAAGCAGGCGCCCACTAGGCTTGCAGCTCCTGAGATGTATCACGTATATTCCCCTTTGTACCTGTCCCAGGAGTAAAACGGCTGAAAGCACCAGATAATTACCAGGGTCCAACCCAGGGGAGAAGTGATGGATAGTTCCAAAAGCATCCCACCAACCAACGATTTTTCTTTTATAATTTCTATTTTCTTATCACAGTTAATATAATATAGTTAATGCCAGTCTGATTTTAATGCAGAGCACACACATACACCTCTCATGCCTCCCCCCCACTTTGGTGCCTAGGGGTTAATGGGCACTACTAACACCCCCACTAGCCCTCCACGCCACAATAGTCAAGGTGCCCACACAGCTCACCAGCCTACCTGCAGCCAAGAAAACCATATACCCTTGAGCTCACTGACACCTCCAAACGACGTTGTTAGGCCTTCTCTAGGCTACAACATAGCGGCCGATAACAGCTACCACTCGGAGCTTATAAGCCCTGACACTTAGCCCTGCACACACATAGCTCACCCACTCCTTGGGAACCCATTAGCTAGCGGGAGCTCACTCTTCACTTTATGCAATTTGTTACCCACCTTTATAACTCTTATAATATCTTAAAATATTTGCCAAAATGTACTCTGTTAAGCGCTCATGCAATGTTTGAAATGTGACTATTGCTTAATGTAACTGCATAATGTATTTTATGGAATATTAGTGCAAGACAAAAATAAAGAATATTTTTTAAAAAATCACTTTGTGTATATATGCCTAGTGACACCCCACTGGAAGTAACTTGCACAACCTTTCTAAGCACTAACTATAAAGCGATATCTAATGTTTAAATATCCTTTATTTCAGATTCTATATAATTTAGAATGTCTTATCTCCTGCTCTATTAATAGCCTAGTATGAACCTCCTTTGTGTTGCATAAACCTCCTTTGTGTTGTTAAAGCTCAATTTACAGAGCAGAAGAACAAAACGTCTAAAGCAAGATAACATCCGATTAAAAATGAAACCATTGTTTGGCAGAGAACCTTGTTGCTTTACAGACTGGTAATCATTCCTAAGAAGGAAAGGCTTTTGGACTAAATTTAATGCTGCGGGGGCGGAGCCTAGCACCCAGACTGAGAGGTTGTGCTGCATCTCAGCTCCTGCCTAATCCTGCACTTTTCGGGGGTAATCCCCCCAAAATCTGGCACAATCCCTCATTGGAGAGCATTTATCATGACGGGGACACCCGGGGGACTCACCCGATACCAAAACCAAGCATGCAATCCTCCGGGGACCCGACCATATAACCCGAGGCCTGCCGGAGATCAAGCTACGGGGAGACGGCCGCTCCCCGCGCTGACTGACCTGGACGTGGATACCTCTGGGCACTCACCTCCTACCCCCCCCCCCTATGGACCGACGGGGGTCATCTCGGTCCACATTAAGCAACTGGAGGGGCAGTAACAAGCAGCAACGCCAGGACAACCGAGCACATGGCACACCTAAAATGGCGGCGGTACGCGCACTGTGCAAGACATCGGAATGCCATACAGGGGTGCCGGATGGCGCGGCCAGACTACATGCTATATTTGAGGCCTTTTGGGCGAAACTGGAGATCAGGGCAAAGCAGATTAAACAAACACAATGCCTGAACAACGAGATGCACAGGCAACACAGCCGCAAACAAACTGCTCCTAACCCACACAGGGCCTCGAGATGGCGCCGCAGGAGGACACGTCCTCCGCACAAAAGCCACCACAGGAGAGGTCACCTAGCCCCAAACCGTAACCACGGAGTGCTGCGAACACTCCGCACACCCGGTACCCGACCGCACTCTTCTTCCGAGCCGGGAGCTCACCGGGAGGTAGCTCTCCACCACCACCCATACACCCAGGGAGATAACCGGGACCCGGAGGAACCCTGGGCTCACGACCCTGTTGATGGGGTCAATGGACATGTGGTAAGGGCCCCCACTAAGGCCTCGGGCCGAAGATATGCGAAAACACCCGGGAGTGATAGGAGAAGAAACGCAACAAGGAGGATAAAGCGACTGGCTGGTCAGAATGGGCAGGCAAGAAAAGCAGGGCAACCTCCTAGCCGAATGCAGGTTAGAGGGGGCCTCCCCCCAATGCCTGAAGAACTGGCCCTTGATTCTTGCACCACCATCCCACCCTGTGGCGTTGGCTGATTTCTCAAGCGGACAACTGCAATGCCCATCACCCGGGACTCCTACTAATCATTGCAAGTGTTATAACCTGTACCAAAACTAGTGCTAGCTTTGCAACTGTCACACCAGGCCTAAGCCTCACCGCATACGACTTAGCAAAGTATTAATAACTGTATGTCTCCTTAGTTACTCACCTAAGTGTAACCTAAGCTAATTTACAGGTTACCCAACGAGGTGGAACTAGCTAGACTCTGTTTATTTAGTTGCTTATAATTTTGACTTAATCAGATGCACAGTCCCCTATGCCCAGGCCCACGACCCAGTGGCATAACGGTCTCAATGCATGCGAGACTCAATGTTTAAATAACCGGTTTACTCCCAGGCACACCCGCCTGGCACGTTCTAGCTTGAAGTCACTAGCCTGTATAGTTGACCTAGCTCGACATAACTACCATTTGAAAATATGCAGAACCAACATATACTTTTCATTGAGCAAAGTGTTTGCTTTATCTTATGTTTAAACTATTGTTTATCTATATGTTACCGGGACTATAACCCCCAGAACTACCATCCGGGGACCAATACACACGGAACCTGATTATTCCCAAATTCCCCACGGAGGAATCTCCTGCAGAAATAACCCATGGTTATAGATGTCACGTCACTATATATGTCCATACATGTTCCTAGCCTAGTAACCAATGGCACTCTAACTGTCTCCCTACCTAGCCTGTTTACCTAACACTAAATGACCCTGAGCCCTAGTGCAGATCATATGCCGTTTTATGCAGTTTTGTCATAGCTAAACGTGTACCTCACCTGCTCAATTGAGCAAAACTGGAGAAAATACTTTAAAAGCGACATCAATATATATATATTAAAACATGCAGTAGAACCTAATGCGTAGCTAAGATACTACCATGTTATAATAATTGTTCACCCAAGCAGTGGTAGCATCATAAACCTGATTAGCAATGTTTTAATACTAAGTGGAACCCTTGTGTTGTTTCTATCTATTTGTGACACATCTCATAGCCTGACAAATCTAGCAAGCTCCTGGTCTCACCTCACACAGGGCATCCATGTTCTAGGTATTTGCTGGAGCCGGGACGTTAGCCTGTCTGCTCATATACCACTGCACGTACGACAGATAGCAGTGGGGGGTTCCCGGGGATATAGGTTCGTCAGTATTTGCAAGCAGTTAATCGCTTATTATGTTAGCGTGTTATTATTATTTGAGTTAATTCTACACAACAGGGAACTACTGAGCCTGCGCAATCACCCTATACAAAACTTGTTCACTTAACTTATTTTAACTAGTTAATGTTAAGCGACTTAAATTGCATATTGCCTAAACCTGTTTACAAAAGCAACGTTAAACCATAAAACATAAAAAAGAGGTACAAATATTAAGGAAATGTTAGATACCACTGTTATTGAGCCCTGTACTGTATTCTAAATGCACATTTCCCTCTCTCTATTCTGTATCCCATCTAATATGCCTCAATAAAATAAATTTAATGCTGCACAATACATGAAAATAAAACATTTATACTTGGTTTTGGTAATGAAGTGGTTAATGACAAATCGATACTAACATAACTAATATTAACTATCAGCTTTTTCCCAACTGCAAAATGTCACCATTAGTGAGTATAATGGGATCAGTTAACAGCTAGTTAGTGATTTCCAACCTTGCTGCTCCCGGTGTATTTCCAAATTTAAAACCTGCCTCTGCTGTATGAAAACAGGCAGAATCAAGTTAGCAAAATCTTTATGAATGCTATAGAGAGAACTGATTGGCTAACACATGGTCTGATCATCTCTGTCTACTAATGCATATTACGATATCAAATAAAATTTAATTTAAAAAATGTACGTTCCTGCAGGATTCTAATATATGACTGGCCATCCTTCATCCCATTAGCAGTAGGGTATAGGTCCCTCAGATGACTAGATTAAATTTTAATTGCTTTTATAGTAAAATATAGCAAACAATTTCTGAAAGCCACAGGAACAAATATACTAATAATCTTTTGCAAAACTGGCACACTTAGTGGTGGCATGAAATAAAGAGCAATTACCAACTTAGATGCCATCTCATTATTTTCCAATGCATTGTGGATAGCACATTTGCTTAAATTCAGCACATTAAATGAAATAAATTACAATTATCCAGTAACGACTGCCAGGGAGTATATTATCCTTAGTTTGCAATTACCCTAATACTAATGAACATATTGTGTAAATAAATAAAAAAATAACACAACCATTAACAAAACCATTTCAAATTAATTTGACAAAGATGTAATAATACAATGTTGATGGCTAGTTTCTAAGCAGTAATTACTAAAACTGCTGGTGTTGAAAATTAAAACAACATTCAAATATAGCAACTGTCAGATCAAACAAAAAAAAAACCCTACAATGAATCCACGGGGTGAATTTAATCTGTGACATATATTGTCATTCATTAAAACGACACACATCATGCTGTGGTGCTGTGATAAATTGTGAGAGTACTCACATGGTGAAGTCAGGTATAAATTTCTAAGTGTGACAGGTGATATTGTATCTGTACGCCATCATGCATAAAACTGAACTATAGCTTGTTCCCTTTGAAGATAACACAAAGCTTTGCCTGTGCCTATTCTCTCCCATTTATCGCTAAATGTATTCATTTCGACTTACCAGAGCCAAATTCTTGATGGTGTTTTATAACGTACCAAATCAGATCTTTCAAAGATAATGAACCCATTCAACACTCATAAACAAAATAAAAAAAATATTTAACTATATACAACATTGGATGTGTTTTTGGAAGTAATAATAGTTGATTTGTAGGGCAACAAAGTCACTTTGTAATGTCATTTTGTATTAAATATGTTTATTGTCATTACAACAGCAATGCGGGTATCAAACAGTTTTCTGTTAATACAAATAATCGCCTACGCAGAGGTTTGTACATCTGAACAGGTATATAAATGCAGATATTCCCCTGTGCAGAGGCGTATATAACGGTTTGTGTACATAAAAGCAGATAGTCACCTACTTGAAGGCATGCGTTTCAGATCATCTAGATTTATCACGTTCAGTTACTGTATATCCGTGTATGTTAGCATATCTTAATAGCTATATGATGTCTTTAGGGAAGCAGTAGTAAATTACATTAACCTAAGGCCCAATGAGACAATGTGGCTGGAAAATAGTCGTTTTACCACTGAGTGATGACCCGTACATACATCTGTTTTAGCATGGACAATGGTATGCCACTCTTAACATCTGAACGTCTATTTCGTGTGTGCATGCTGCAATGGTTAAAGCCTCATATTCGTATAATACGTTAAGTAGAGGAGGCATAATCAAGACATCATAAACCGTAAACACTATGCTCCACCTCTGGGTATCTATTTCGTGTGTGCATGCTGCCAAGGCCGGAGCTATTTACCTATGTGTGACGTTAAGTAAAGAAAGCATAAACAAGACACATTTATGTTAGGTATAAATGGAAGTAACGTAATGATCAGACATTAAGAAAGGTATACATTTGTTTGCCTTTCGTCACCTACGCAGAGGCTGGTTGGTCATTGCATGTATGGTACAGCAAATATATGCATATTTATTTGCTCGTATTGTATAGCTATACGGCTTGTAGTGTGCCTTTATTGCGCTTGCACAGGCGTATATGCTTTTGGGTGTTTCTGCACTGGGCATATTAATTGTTTGTGCCTGCGGGTTCCGTGACTTTTTTGCTGTTGTGTTGTGTTGTGTCTAAACCCGGGGTGCACTAGCAGCGTGTTTATTGTATCTTGCTTCTCTGCTAATGGCATTCGGTCTGTTAGCTTCCTATTTGTGTCCTCTCTATGGGACTTTTAGCTGACGTTTAACCTTGTCCTGTTGTGCTCTGGTACATGTGTCTGCTAACTACCCGTGTGTCTGAATATCCGTTGCCTTGTGCAGCTTGGTGTTTCATGGTCGTGCGTGTCCATTTCTGTTCTGTAGTTATCGCTGTCCTCGGTGTGACAATTCAGTTTAGTGAGCTAGGGTGCGCCAGCGTATAATTTAGAGGACCTCGATGGTTTGTGTGTTCTAAGTTTTGAGTGTCCCTCGATCCTATTGCATTGTAGCCTGCCTGGATGTCTGGTTTTCAGTGTGTGTGTGCCGATTTTGTTTAGAATATGTTTATTGATTTTACATTATAGATTCTAAGGTATACATATTTGTGTTTAAGCAGATAGGTGTCTGTGCAGAGGCGTAGTCAGCCTTACATGTGAGGGGGATCAGGTTGTTGCCTTCATAGAGGCATTTGGGGATTATTTACTTGTTTTGTAGTCTTTAGTTGCGTGTGTTGTTGTGTACCTATTGTCGCTCTTACTGTGCTAGCTTTGGTTTCGTTGTTGTCTTGTGTGTCAAGGGGTTGGGTGTAGTGTGGTGTTAGTTCTAGGATGTGGTCCTGTGTGGTGTTATTTGGCATCCGTTAATGTAGTAGCTATATGGCTAGTTGTCCCTATTCGTGATTGTAGCCCAGTAGGTGGCTATGTGTGTGGCTCGCGAATGTCGTTGTGTCTGTAGGCAGTATGTTCATCTCAGGTGTCATCAGTTGTCATTGTGGCGTGGTTCTGACTGGGTGCGGGTCAGGGTGGGGTAGATCGGGGTGGTCCGCGGCCCGCCTCCTGTCACCCGCTCGGCTCGCCGCGTCTCGCTGTCTTCAGTTCATTTTGTTGTGTTTCTCTCTCCCTCGTCCTCCCGTCTCTCCTTACGACATTTTGGTGTTGTCTGAAGGAGTCTGACGTAGTTAGCCTCGTCTAGTGGAACCAGCGTTTGGTGTGACGGTCTCTGAGGTTCGAGGTTTCTGCTTTCATGTCCTCGAATGTCGTTGTGGCTTCCACCTCCTCTATCCACTTTGTTATGGAAGGTGTGCTGGTTTGTTTCCAATAGATGGGGATGGTCACTTTTGCTGCGTTTAGGAGTCTGGGAATAATAGATCTCTTGTATGTTGGTGTCGCCATAGTGGTATAGTGTAGAAGGAAAGTGGCTGGGGACTGTGGCAGGAGCTCATCCGTAACCTCATGTATTATCGTCCGGATTTTTTCCCAGAATGGTCTAATGCGGGCGCATGTCCACCATATGTGTGTGAATCTACCAGTCTCCTCCTCGCATCTCCAGCATGTATCTGGGATTTCCGGGTTCCTGGCGTGGAGTGCCGTCGGTGTCAGATACCATCTGGTGAATATCTTGTATGAGTTTTCTTGTGTGCGTGCCGAGCTCGGTGTTTTGTGTATCAGGGTAATGCTTTTGTCCCAGTCCACTTCCGTCATGGTTTCCTCAAGGTCTTCCTCCCACTTTCTGATGCACGGTGGTGCTAGTAGGTATCTGTTCGTTATTAAGATAGTATATATTTGTGAGATGGCTCGTGGTGGTTCCTTGTCTTGTGTGCAGAGATTTTCAAATTAGGTTGGTTCTCTTGTAATGGACAGTTGTTGCGGGATGGATCTAGCGTATTGGGTAATTTGTGCTCTGGCGTGAGCGAATGTGTGTGGTCTGCCCGGGTAGATGTCATATTGTTGTATGTCCCGCTGGGCCTGGTGTGGGGCTGTAGTCCCCTGCAGGGAAGTCTGGGTTTCCCTTTAGGGGCAGGAGCGGGCCTGGGTCTGTTGTCAGGTAATGTTTTGTGCCTTGTCCGTGCCAAACTTGCATGGTCGCCGCCACGAATGGGTTGGTGATATGTTTGCTCCTGTACGCTGCCCTGGTGATCCATGGTAGGGTTCTGAGGTCACAGCTGGTCGTGTCTGCTTCTAGTTGTGTCCATGGTTTGGTGCCGCTGGCTACCGACCAACTGACGACTCTGGCGATGTGTGCTGTGTGGTAGTATTTTTCAATGTCGGGGAGCGCTAGGCCCACCCTGATCTTGGGCAGGATCAGTTGGGTGTGGGCTATGCGCGGAGATTTGCCCTTCCAGATAAAAGTGCGGACCTCCGTCTTGAGTGACGCGAAGAACGTTTGTGGGGCTCATATCGGTACTGTTTGAAATATGAAGAGTAGCTTCGGTAGCACCGTCATTTTTACCGCGTTTACCCTGTTCAGCCAGGATATGTAGTAGGAGCCCCATCTATGTAATTCTTCCTTTGCTTTTTTTAATATTGGTATGTAGTTATGGGTGTATAAATCCCCCAGGTCAGGTGTGAGCCAGATCCCCAAATATTTCATGCAGTGATCACACCAGCAATATGGTTGTTGACTCTGACTCTTAAGCTTGAGTGTGTTGCTAATATTTAAGTTCAGTATTTCCGATTTTGTGTAGTTGATTCGGAGGTTCGAGATGCGGCCATATATGTCGAATTCTGTCTGTATCGCTTGCAGCAATTTTTCCGGGTCCGTGACCACGAACAGCATGTCATCTGCATATGCCAGAGTTTTGTGGTGTGTGTTTCCGACTGTCAGTCCCCGGACGTCCTCGTTTTGTCTGATCCTGCTTAGGAAGGGCTCCAGCGTCAGCGCAAAGAGTATGGGCGAAAGCGGGCAGCCCTGTCTGGTTCCGTTGTGGATCTTAAATGGATCTGTTAGCGCACCATTGATCCGGATTCGTGCCGTTGGGTCGGTGTAGAGCGTCTGTACCCAGGCCATGTAGTGTGGGCTGATGCCCAGGGAGTGGAGTGTTTCAAACATCAGGTCCCAGTCCACCCTATCAAACGCTTTCTCTGCGTCAGTGGACAGGAGTAGTACTGGGGCCTTCTGCCCTCTCGAGTGTGCTATGAGGTTTAGGGCCCTTATAGTGTTGTCCCTCACATCCCTGCCCGGGATGAAGCCCGTTTGATCTGGGCGGATTGTGGCTGGTAGTAAAGGTTCCAGGCGTGCCGCCAGTACGCTCGCCAGAGGTTTGAGGTCCGTGTTCAGTACGGATATCGGTCGATAGCTTGGGCATAGTGTCCGGTCTTTGTCCTCCTTTGGGAGAAGGGTGATGTTCACTGAGGTGAATTGGGCCGTTGGTGTGGCTCCATCTTGGATCGAGTTCAGGGCTTTCAATAGTTTCGGTAATAGGTCTTTCGCAAAGGTTTTGTAACATTGCAGGGGCTTGCCATCTGGTCCCGGTGATCTGCCCGTTTTTGCTTTTTTGATGGTGTGCGCCAGTTCCTCGGGTGTTATGGGGATCTCTAGTGCTTCTTGGTCCACCTCCTCTATTCCCGGTATATTTGCCATGTCCAGGTATCTGCGGATGTCCTCCACTTTTTGAGATCTCTGTGTTTCTGGATTGGTTTGGCGGAGGCAAAACAAATCCTGGTAGTAGTCGTGGAACGCTATCGAGATCTGATCCAGTAGGTGTCTGAGTTGTTGGTATGTGTCTTTGATTTTCGGGATATATAGTTGGTTACGGTGTTGCTTCAGGAGATTCGCTAATAGTCTCCCGCATTTGTTCATGGATCATATGTTTGTAGTGTTGGTATGAGCGTTGGATTGCGCGGTTCAGGTGTGTCGTGAGTTGGGTCCGTTTGGTTGTGAGTTCTTCATATACCGTTGTGTCTAGCCTCCAATACCTCGATTTCTTTGCTGAGTTCTAGTATCGTCTGCACCGTCCTCTTCTTGCGGGTCGCGCATATCGCGATGAGTCTGCCTCGGATGACCGTTTTGTGCGCTTCCCAGCTTGTCAGTGGGGTCACATCGTCTGTCTCGTTGTCTGTGAAGTAATCCTGTATGTGGTGACTGATCTGGTCCACAACCGTGACGTCTGAGAGAATCGATTCGTTCAGTCGCCATGACATTTGTCTGGGTTTGTATAGTGGTGACCTCATCCCTATGCGAATTGGGCAGTAATCTGACCATGTCATTGGTAGGATTTCCGCGGTATTGAGCAGGGCTAGGTTTCGATGAGGTACTAAGACATAGTCGAGTCTTGTATATGTCGAGTGGGTCGTGGAGTAAAATGTGTACTATCAGTGCCGTGAGGGTGTGAAATGTGATACCTTGCTCAGTACGTAGTGTGTGGTCACATGTCTCCTTAGTGGCTGTGCTATTAGAGCATCCGCTCCGTCTCTTCGATATTGTGCTTGTATGGGTCATCATTCGCGTAACATATATGGTGCGGTTTACCGCAGTGATGTCACTCGACTTGTGTGTGTCTTGTCCTGGGGGTGACCTCGCTTCGCGGGTTCCTATCTAGGTGCGTGTATGCTGCAGCTCCGGGTCTGGTGGGGCGGGGCTAATCTCTACTAACAGGACCTGTGAGTGGTATTGTTCTGGTGGAGTATCGGGTTTGGTGGTGCTACCTTCCTGCCTGTGTCTTGCCGATTATATGGGCGTGCTGTGGGTGGGGGTCATGCGTGCCTGGGGGTTAATCCCTGTATAATCTCACTCCCCAAGTCTCTAGTGCGGCTGGCTTTTCTACATCCTATTCAGTCTCTGGCTTCTGTGTGGTGTCTATGCCGCCGGCTGTGCCGAAGGCCGCCTTGTGGCAGCGTGTATGTGGTGTGGGTCTTGTGTAGTGGGTTGCGTTGTACAGCATTTGCGGTGGGTGGGGCCTACCTGGGTCCATGTCTTGATGGGTTTCGGTTGACCCTTCTTGGGGACTTTCTCTTGGATCTCACTGCCCTTGATTTCCCTTAGCGACTATGCTTAGTGCGTACCCGTGGTTGGTGAATGCTGTGGTTCAATCAAAGACTGTGTATTTTGCCTCAGGATACCTGTCCTATCATCTCCTAGCTCCCTTTGCCCTCCCTCTAGTCTGGCATCCCAGGCTCTTTCTCGTTCTTTCCCTCCCCCTCTGTTTCTTTGCCTGAATTCCGTGCCCCCCACCTATCCCTTTTTCCCTCCCCCCATATATTATTATCATATATATTTATTTCTGCCTCCCTTCCCACCCCCCCCCTGATGTTCTGGTTTTCTAGTATAGAGTTCCCTCCTATTTCTCCCCCTCCTCCCCCTGCCTTCAGCTGTTGGGCCTGTGTGTCTATTCTGTCCCCTCTCGTCCCCGGCTCTTCCATGGTTCCATTTTGTCCCTCCCTCCTCCGTGGTGGTCTTGGTGATTCGGCCCATGTGTGTCCTTGTTGGTGTCCCACAATATTGTGTCTCGTATCGGAACTCAGCCAAGTTCTACTGTCTGTGCCTCCGCCTGGCTTAGTGTAGGAGCGTTATCCCTTACCCCACCCCAAATGTCCTGTTGTACCCTCCCCTTGGCTCCATCAACACGCAATGAGTTTCTTCAGTGTGGAACCCTTGCGGTTGGTTGTCCCTGTGGTGTTTGCTTCGTTTCAGTTCCCCCATGTCACCATCCCCCACCCCAGCATTTGCCTGTATGGCTGGTATACTCTCATATGTCCCCCAATATATTACTCACAGTTTGTCCCTTTCGTCCTGCTGCGCGTTGGACCCCGGTCTTTCGGCCCTACTCTCTGTTTAGTGTTCAGTTAGTACTCCTGCTCCCGTCGTGCTGGACCTAGGTTCCAGTCTCTGCGGCGCTGTTGCTGGAGTCTTTGAGGACCCTGCTCTGGTCGGCGTGGTTGCTGCGGTCCAGGCGGTGGTTGGAGAAATGATCTTGCCAGCCAGTCCGGTATTTGGAGCAGTGGTATGCCCATGGCTCGGAGGAATCCTGGGAGGTCACTCGGTCTCCTCACCACTAGTTGATCTGGGCCGTGCCTAGCCGAGAGTGAGAATGGGTAGCCCCAGCGGTACGGTATTCCTGCCTGTTGCAGTGCGGATGTTACCGGGCGTAGGGCCCTCCTGGCTTTCAGGGTATATCTGGATAGATCTTGATAAATCGATATGGTTTGGCTCTCAAAGCGTATGGTCCCCATGCGGCGGACCGTGCGCAGAATGTCTTCTTTCAGTTGGTAGTTTTCTAGGCAGCATATGATATCTCTTGGTTGTTCTTCTGGTGCCGGCATTGGTCGCAGTGCCCTGTGTGCCCTGACTAGGCCTAGTCTGGGTATTTGCTGGCCCCCTAGTACCTGGGTGAACAGTCGCTTTAATATGTCAGGTATGTGTTCCGCTGGGTCACCTTCCCTCACCCCACTGATGCGCAGGTCCAGGTCGTCCACCCACGTGGTGAGGCTGGCTATGTCTGCTTCTTGGGTGGCTACCATCGAGTTTGTGTGCTCCAGGTCCGTGCGGAGTGCCCTGGTCTCAGACTCTGCCACTGACATACGAGCCTCCACATTTGCCAGGTCTGTACGTAACTGGGCCACCTCCTCCCTCACTACACGACCTAAGCGGTCTGAAAGGGCCTCAAAGTCTGCCTTGGTGAGTAAATTTGGTAGTATGGCCCTCCACTCACCCTCCTGCGGTAGCTGCGTCTCTGACATCACTGAGAGTGCTGGCGATAGTCTGGCCAGCGTGGAGGGGAAGGAGTCTATTTTCTGGCTTGCGGCCTCTGCCTCCCGCTGCGGTGAGCGAGCGCGGGTTGCGGCATGAAGGTAGGAGCAGATGGATTGCTCCCCTTCTCGACTCGAGGACCTCGGGGTGCCGTTGGGGTCTGTAAGTCTTTTAGTGCGACCCGTTTCTGGTGTGTGGGTGAGCGGGATGCGTGGGTTTTAGCGGGCGCCACGAGGAGCTCTTGTGTTAGGCGTCCATCTTCCTCGGCCGCCGGACATGCCCCCCCCTGTAATGTCATTTTGTAATGTCATTTTATTGCCCTAATTTTGTGAAAAACTAGGAAATTGCTTCAAATTCTTTTGAATTTAAAAAACGGTAATACATATGTGTCAAAGGCTGTAACTGATTAACTTGAGCCTTTTTTATTTAGTCTTTATTACTATGTAATTATATAACATAACTACATATATTATATTCAAACCGATACCTCTTAATCGTGCCTAGATATGCAAAATATATTTCTTTTTATAAATTCACATATCATTTCCAAAAAATATATCATTATAATCAGCAATACAGGAATTTCATTCAGACCTCTATTCACGGAGAAATCTCAATAATCAGCACCTTTAAAATATCTGCATACTTTACTTGTCCTCAAAGATTGATGTCGTTTTTTAGGTGATTAGAGAGGAAGCTTTCCAGAGTGCAGTGCTGCTGTATCACTACTGGCACATTGGTAAAGGCAGAGCATGTCAGGAGAAAAGGTAATACACTACTTTTCCTCTTATACCTGGCTGCATACCGCACATATACCTTACAAGACTGTAGAGTTTGATAGGGAACCAAATTTTCCAAACACTGCATGCACCGTTGGCATATCACACTCCATCTCCTCTAGGATCTTGCCTGAGAATTTGGGAATTAAAAGCCTGATTCACAAATTCTTTAATTTTCCCTACATACAACAATGGCATATGATTAGGACTGACTCCTCAGGGAGGCATTCCCAATATTCTGGGGCATCAGACTGCCACATACCGCCATTCCCATGGTGATGAGAACTTATTTAGGAACCATTTTAATTCTATCAGTTGTCAAATGGTATATGATATACAATGACGTTCACCAATATGCTTTTCCAGATTCCCAAGGAATGTTTATAGGCAACCATCCTATACAAATGTATACTAGATGTGGACAATTGAGAACGTATTTACATACATATATTTACATACATACATGTATATATATATATATATATATATACACACACACACATATAGTTAGGTCTGACATATTTGTTGAAAACTGGCACAATTTTCATAATGTTGGCTCCGTACGCCACTACCATGGATTTGAAATGAAAGAACTGAGATTTAAATGATGTGCAGACATTCAGTTTTAATTCAAGGGGTTGAATAAAAATATAGTATTTTTCAATTTTCATAGACAGTCCCCTAATTTTAGGGGCTCAATTGTAATTGGCAAGTTAACACAATCATAAATAATCATAAAATAATACTTTGTCAAGAATTGTTTGAAATCTGGAACACATTGATATCACCAAATGCTGGGTTTCCTCCTTTGTGATGCTTTACCAGGTCTTTACTGCAGCTGTCTTCAGTTACATAGTTACATAGCTGAAAAGAGCCCATCAAGGTCAGCCTTTCTCATATTTGTTTTTGCTGTTGATCCAAAGGAAGGCAAAAAATCCAGTCTCAAGTGCTTACAATTTTGCAACAAACTAGGAAAAAATTCCCTCGACCCCAGTATGGCAGTATCTCCATGGATCAAAAAGCTATTACTCCACTATTTAAAAAGTATATCACTGTATAATATATTTTTGCAAGTATTTATCCAATTGCTGTTTAAACATATGTGTAGACTGTGATAAAACCACATCTTCAGGTAGAGCATTGCACATCCTTATTGTTCTTACTGTAAAGAAACCTTTCCTTTGCCTTATACTAAATCTCCTTTATTCCAGTCTAAAAGAGTGACCTTGTATCCTTTGTATAGTCCTGCTTATGAATATGTTTCCAGACAATTGCTTGCATTGGCCCCATATTTATTTGTGTAATACTATGATATCCCCTCTTAGATGCCATTTTTTCATAAATAAAATGGTCCAGTCCTTTTATCAATATTGTAGCCTGCCTCTGCACTTTTTCTAGTGCTTTAATATCCTTCTTATCAATACACACCCAAAATTGCACTGCATATTCAAGGAGTGGTCTTACCAGTGATTTATAAAGAGGCAGTTATATCCTCATCTCAAGAATTAATGCCTTTTTGTATACATGACAGTACCTTACTGGCCTTAGCAACTGCAGATCGACATTGCATATTGTTGCAAAGAACAGAAACCTGAAGGATACCACTTACCTCTTTTGTCCAGCTTAAAATATACCATTTATGACAACGCTCTGTACTCTATCTTTAAGCCAATGTATTACCCAAGAACAAGAATTTTCATCTAGCCACATTTGCTTTAGTCTGATCACTAACCTAATGTGAGGAACAGTATCAAACGGATTGGCAAAATCCAAGTATATCACATTCACTACAGCACCCTGTTGCTTGTTTGTTGGTCTTCATGCATTAAGTTTTGTATTCAGCAAGTGAAATGCATGATCCATTGGATTGAGATCAGGTGACTCAGCCATTGCAGAATATTCTACTTCTCTGCCTTAAAAACAATTCCAGGTTATTTTCGCAGTATGTTATTGTCCATTTGTAGTGATGTCCCGAATGGTTCGCTGGCGAATAGTTCGGTCCGCTTGTTCGCGTTCGCCGCGGATGGCGAACATATGCGCTGTTTGGTCCGCCCCCTATTCGTCATCATTGAGTAAACTTTGACCCTGTACCTCACAGTCAGCAGACACATTCCAGCCAATCAGCAGCAGACCCTCCATCCCAGACCCTCCCACCTCCTGGACAGCATCCATTTTACATTCATTGTGAAGCTGCATTCTTAGTGAGAGGAGGGACAGTGTAGCTGCTGCTGATTTGATAGGGAAATTGATAGCTAGGCTAGTGTATTCAGTGTCCACTACAGTCCTGAAGGACTCATCTGATCTCTGCTGTAAGGACAGCACCCCAAAAAGCCCTTTTTAGGGCTAGAACATCAGTCTGCTTTTTTTTCTGTGTAATGTAATTGCAGTTGCCTGCCTGCCAGCCTGTGTGTCAGGCTCACAGCATATACTGTGCCCACTTGCCCATTGCCACCACTCACTCACTGGTGTCACAATAGCTTGAATTTAAAAAAAAAAAAACTTTTTGGACTGTAATATGATAGCAGTCAGTTTCCTTCACGAGTGTGTGTTTCAGGGCCTGCTCAGTGCCACCACTCACTCACTGGTGTCACAATAGCTTGCATTTAAAAAAAAAAAAAAAAACTTTTTGGACTGTAATATAATAGCAGTCAGTTTCCTTCACGAGTGTGCGTTTCAGGGCCTGCCCAGTGCCACCACTCACTCACTGGTGTAATTCCAGTTGCCTGCCTGCCAGCCTGTGTGTCAGGCTCACAGCATATACTGTGCCCACTTGCCCATTGCCACCACTCACTCGCTGGTGTCACAATAGCTTGAATTAAAAAAAAAAAAAAAAACTTTTTGGACTGTAATATAATAGCAGTCAGTTTCCTTCCCGAGTGTGCGTTTCAGGGCCTGCTCAGTGCCACCACTAACTCACTGGTGTTCCAATAGCTTGCATTTAAAAAAAACAATTTTTTTTTTACTGTAATATAATAGCAGTCAGTTTCCTTCATGAGTGTGCGTTTCAGGGCCTGCCCAGTGCCACCACTCACTCACTGGTGTCACAATAGCTTGCATTTAAAAAAAAAAAAAACTTTTTGGACTGTTATATAATAGCAGTCAGTTTCCTTCACGAGTGTGCGTTTCAGGGCCTGCCCAGTGCCACCACTCACTCACTGGTGTCCCAATAGCTTGTATTTAAAAAAAACAAAACTTTTTGGACTGTAATATAATAGGAGTCAGTTTCCTTCACGAGTGTGCATTTCAGGGCCTGCCCAGTGCCACCACTCACTCACTGGTGTCCCAATAGCTTGCATTTAAAAAAACAAAACTTTTTGGACTGTAATATAATAGCAGTCAGTTTCCTTCACGAGTGTGCGTTTCAGGGCCTGCCCAGTGCCACCACTCACTCACTGGTGTCCCAATAGCTTGCATTTAATAAAAAACAAAAAACTTTTTGGACTGTAATATAATAGCAGTCAGTTTCCTTCACGAGTGTGCGTTTCAGGGCCTGCCCAGTGCCACCACTCACTCACTGGTGTCACAATAGCTTGCATTTAAAAAAAACAAAAAACTTTTTGGACTGTAATATAATAGCAGTCAGTTTCCTTCACGAGTGTGCATTTCAGGGCCTGCCCAGTGCCACCACTCACTCACTGGTGTCCCAATAGCTTGCATTTAAAAAAAAACAAAAAACTTTTTGGACTGTAATATAATAGCAGTCAGTTTCCTTCACGAGTGTGCATTTCAGGGCCTGCCCAGTGCCACCACTCACTCACTGGTGTCCCAATAGCTTGCATTTAAAAAAAACAAAACTTTTTGGACTGTAATAAAATAGCAGTCAGTTTCCTTCACGCGTGTGCGTTTCAGGGCCTGCCAGGGCACAGTGTCACACCAGTGCAACTCATATCTGGTGTAACAGTAGTGTACATTTAAAAAAAAATAATAAAATTTTGACTGTAATAGATTGAATAGCAGTTAGTTGTCTGCCAGCGTATGTGTCAGGCTCACAGTGTATACTGTGCCCACTTGCCCAGTGCCACCACTCATATCCGGTGTCACAATAGCTTGCATTTAACAAAAAAAAAACTTTTTGGACTGTAATATAATAGCAGTCAGTTTTCTTCACACGTGTGCGTTTCAGGGCCTGCCAGGGCACAGTGTCACACCAGTGCAACTCATATCTGGTGTAACAGTAGTGTAAATTTAAAAAAAAAAAATACAATTTTGACTGTAATAGATTGAATAGCAGTTAGTTGTCTGCAAGCGTGTGTCAGGCCTACAGCGTCTACTCTGCCAATTTCTGCCACTGCACAGTGCCACTCATATCTGTTGTCACAGTAGCTTGCACGCATAGTACCACTAATCGAAAAAAAAATGACAGGCAGAGGCAGGCCACCCCGCAGGGGCCGTCGTGGTCATGATGCTGTGATTCCCTTTGGCCCTAGAATAATGCCCAGTGTTCAGAGGCCACGTACCCTAAACTCGAAAAGTTCTGAGGACATAGTTGACTGGCTAACACAGGACACCCAATCTTCTACAGCTTCCGCTCGGAACTTTGACGCACCATCCTCCTCGAGCTTAGCTTCGGGCACCTCTCAAGTTACCACTCGCCCGTCTGCCGCCACCACCAACACTAGCACCACAGCAGCTTCACTTGGTATGTCAGAGGAGTTATTTACACATCAGTTGGAAGAAATGAGTGATGCGCAACCATTATTGCCAGAGGATGTAGATAAAAAGGATATGTCTCAGTCAGGCAGCATTACACACATGGACGTACGGTGTGATGATGATGATGTTGTACCCGCTGCTGCTTCCTTTGCTGAGTTGTCAGATACAAGTGAAGTGGTTGATGATGACGATGCGTCCGTGGATGGCACGTGGGTGCCCGCTAGAAGAGAAGAAGAACAGGGGGAAAGTTCAGATGGGGAGATAGAGAGGAGGAGGAGGAGGAGACGAGTTGGAAGCAGGGGGAGGTCGTCGCAAGGAGCTAGTGGCACAGTCAGACAGCATGCATCGGCACCCGGGGTCAGCCAGACAGCACGCCAATCAACGCATGCTGTTGCCACCACCAGAATGCCATCATTGCAGAGCTCAGCAGTGTGGCATTTTTTGTGTGTGTCTGCCTCTGACAACAGCGATGTCATTTGCAACCTGTGCCAAAAGAAACTGAGTCATGGGAAGTCCAACACCCACCTAGGTACAACTGCTTTGCGAAGGCACATGATCGCACATCACAAACGCCTATGGGATCATCACATGAGTACAAGCAGCACACAAACTCAAAGCCGCCATCCTCCTCCTGGTCCAGCATCTTCAGCCATGTTAACCACTGCTGTCCTCCTTGCCCCCTCTCAACCATCCGCCCCTCCGTCTCTCGCCTTGAGCAGTTCCTGCTCATCGGCCCACAGTCAGGTGTCTGTCAAGGACATGTTTGAGCTCTGCAGAGGAGTTGGTGACACCGCCACGACTTGCAGGCAGGCCTGCTGCCACCTTCTTTACTCCTCCTACTCCATCCTCTTCAATAACTTCCTCGGCTGAGTCCTCTTCTGCTGCTGCGTCTTGCTCCACATCAACGGCACCCCCCCAGCTCCCCAGGTACTATTCCACATCCCGGATACGGCAGTGTCACGCAGTCTTGGGGTTGACTTGCCTGAAAGCAGAGAGTCACACCGGACCAGCTCTCCTGTTCGCCCTGAATGCACAGGTGGATCAGTGGCTGACTCCGCACCAACTGGAGATCGGCAAAGTGGTTTGTGACAACGGAAGAAATTTGTTGGCGGCATTGCATTTGGGCTAGTTGACATGTGCCGTGCATGGCACATATGTGTAATCTGATCGTACAACGCTTTGTGCATAAGTACCCAGGCTTATAGGACGTCCTGAAGCAGGCCAGAAAGGTGTGTGGCCATTTCAGGCATTCCTACACGGCCATGGCGCATTTTTCAGATATCCAGCAGCGAAAAAACATGCCAGTGAGGCGCGTGATTTGCGACAGCCCGACACGTTGGAATTCAACACTCCTAATGTTCGACCGCCTGCTCCAACAAGAAAAAGCCGTTAACGAGTATTTGTATGACCAGGGTGCTAGGAGAGCCTCTGCGGAGCTGCGAATTGTTTTGCCATGTTACTGGACGCTCATGCGCAATGCCTGTAGTCTCATGCGTCCATTTGAGGAGGTGACAAACCTAGTCAGTCGCACCGAAGGCACCATCAGCAACATCATACCATTTGTTTTCTTCCTGGAGCGTGCCCTGTGAAGAGTGCTGGATCAGGCCGTAGATGAGCGTGAAGAGGAAGAGTTGTGGTCACCATCACCACCAGAAACAGCCTTATCAGCATCGCTTGCTGGACCTGCGGCAACGCTGGAAGAGGATTGTGAGGAAGAGGAGTCAGAGGAGGAATGTGGTTTTGAGGAGAAGGAGGAAGACCAACCACAACAGGCATCCCAGGGTGTTCGTTGTCACCTATCTGGTACCCGTGGTGTTGTACGTGGCTGGGGGGAAGAACATACCTTCAGTGAGACCACTGAGGATGAGGAACGGGACATGAGTAGCTCGGCATCCAACCTTGTGCAAATGGGGTCTTTCATGCTGTCGTGCCTGTTGAGGGACCCTCGTATAAAAAGGCTCAAGGAGAACGACCTGTACTGGGTGTCCACGCTACTAGACCCCCGGTATAAGCAGAAAGTGTCTGAAATGTTACCGAATTACGGCAAGTCGGAAAGGATGCAGCAGTTCCAAAATCAATCAAAACGTATGCTTTACTAAGCGTATAAGGGTGATGTCACAGCACAACGGGAATCTAACAGGGGAAGAGGTGAAAGTAATGCTCCTCCTCCCACGACCACGCCGGCAAGGACAGGATTCTTTACAGACGTGTTGTTGATGGAGGACATGCAGCGCTTTTTAAGTCCTACGCATCGCCACAGCCATTCGGGGTCCACCCTCAGAGAATGACTCGACTGACAGGTAGCAAACTACCCTGCCTTAACTGCAGATATCGACACTCTGAGGAGCGATGAACCCCTTGACTACTGGGTGTGCAGGCTTGACCTGTGGCCTGAGCTATCCCAATTTGTGATAGAACTTCTGGCATGCCCCGCTTCAAGTGTCCTGTCAGAAAGGACCTTCAGTGCAGCAGGAGGTATTGTCACTGAGAAGAGAAGTCGCCTAGGTCAAAAAAGTCTAGATTACCTCACCTTTATTAAGATGAATGAGGGATGGATCCCTAAGGGACTGACACTGGGCGATAAATTCGACTAAAAAAGGCCTGATGGGGGGACGTAACAGGGTGTCGCGGCTGCCGGCCCGCCGCGTGATATTTAAATCCCTAGCTCACCCCAGTACCTTGCCCTGTCGTGGTTTCCTGTTCCTGGTTTCCTGAGAGTGCTTTATCATTGTGAATCTGATTTCCTTGTATCCTGATCTTGGCTTTTCCCTGGTTATTCTGAATTCTGGTTTCCCAGACTTGGCATGTGTAAACGGTATTGTGTATTTTCTGGCTTCCTTGACCTCGGCTTTCCCTTTGACCATTCTCTGTCTCTAGCGGTTTAGTCCGGCCATTCTAAGGTCCGGTTTACGCTCTGTCCTTTTATTTTCCTTTTCTTGCCTATGTATATGTTTACATAGTTTCTGCGTGCTGGACCACACTAGGTGTTGTGACATTGGGATTAAACTGATAAGAATAGTACTACTTAACACAACACTCCTATCTGGTGGCACATTAGATTGCACGCGCAGTGCCCCAAATTTGAAGTAGGAGGACCGACCAAGCATCTTTTTCCATCTCCCGGTTTCTAAAATCGATGCCATATACACGTCCCCTGATAGGGGACGTAACAGGGATTAAACTGATAGGAATAGTACTACTTAACACACCTTATAATAACGTAGAGTGAGGCAACGCAGAGAGAGGAGTCTCAAGAAGAGGAGTCAGAGGAGGAAGGTGGCTTTGTGGAGGTGGAAGACCAAACACAGCAGGCGTCCCAGGGGGCTTGTTGTCACCTTTTGGGGATCCTTGGTGTTGTACATGGCTGGGTGGAGGAAGAGACCTTCAATGACATCAGTGAGGACAAGGAACGGGACATGGCTAGCTTGGTATCCAACCTTGTGCAAATGGGGAGTTTGCGGTTGTGCAAATGGACTGTTTGTGGTTGTTTACGGTGCGTTAAACGGGGAGTTTGGTCTGTCACTGTGAAGCAGGCATAACCCTTACACTACCTGATCAATACATCATACCTGATGTTTTAAAGCACGTTATTCCAAACAATTTAGGAATGTTAGGTGATTTATGCCCTTTATGGATTAAAACCAGACTCTGCATCAACTGTAATTTTCCATGGGAGTTTTGCCATGGATCCCCCTCCGGCATGCCACAGTCCAGGTGTTAGTCACCCTGAAACAACTTTTCCATCACTATTGTGGCCAGAAAGAGTCCCTGTGGGTTTTAAAATTCGCCTGCCTATTGAAGTCTATGGCGGTTCGCCCGGTTCGCCCGTTCGCGAACATTTGCGGAAGTTTGCGTTCGCCGTTCGCGAACCGAAAATTTTATGTTCACGACATCACTATCCATTTGTAAAATGCAGCGTCGTCCAATCATCTTCGCTGAAGTTGGCAGAATCTAAGCAGACAATATATCCCTGTACACTTCAGAATTTATATGGCCACTTCTGTCACATCATTAATAAACACTAGTGACCCTGTGCCATTGGACTATTGTCCATGAAACAGCCTTTGAGTCAATTGTCCATTTCCTTTTGGGCCTTTGAAAAAGAAGTGGCTACATATTAAAAATCTGTAATTCCGTAAAACCTTCCTCCGGGTTTTAATATTATAGCTGGGTTTTAATATTAGTATGTGTTTTCATCGAGTCACAGTATCTATAATACATATTTATAGATATCTGGATAAATATCTCCATAAAATACCACTGACAGGGCTCACACTACAATATATATTTCTCATTGAGGAATTATACTGCGCTGCTTACCATGATAAAATCATGATTTTATGACTCGAGCAGAATGATATATATATGTATACAGTAAAATGTGAATCAGTTCCTGCAGAGAATCATTTTCATAATGCTTTAAAGTCAATGGATATATTATGGTCAGGTAGGCTGAGGCCTGCGCCATAGTGTTAGCTATCGAAAAACACTTCTACTGTAAGAGGTTGTCACTAACACTAAACTTTAATACTCTGCTGAAAAAAATGAAAATATATTTATTATAGCTGACTCAAGATGACTTGCTGTATCTAATAGCTGTGCTGTTATATTTATTCTGAGCCAGACCCATTATTTTCTTTAGTGAAGAGGATTGCTGTGAAATTTGATTCATTTCCCCCTCTTAAACCTCTAATGAGTGTGGAATGGAGTCCAATATGAACCTGGAAATAATGGAAATTCAATAGGATTGGGAAAGGAGTATATTACACTAACACCACCACTACAACTTCCCTGAGAGTAATATAATGCTCTGCAGGCCTGGCAATGACTTACAAAATCTAAGGCTTTGGATAGAGTCACACATATGGGAAAATACTCATCTGAACTCCATTTACATTTTTGTGCCCAAGGTTCTTCCAGTCTTTATATCTCTCCAATATGCCATTATAGGCCACCCTACTGTCCGAGTTTTATTGTCCCGCTGCCACATGTTTCACTATCCCAATTTAGTTTCCTTGTGTCCCTCATTCAAGGACACCAAGGAACTGTCCTTGGGCAGCATAGTATAAGCACATCATTAGACTAGTTTGAGCTGTGCACGGCCAATAGGACCCCGCAGAGAGTATATTAGCTGCACTTTCTGCAAGGATGAGACATGCCCTTTTAAAGGATGCCACCAACGGCTCTGGTGGCATCAGTGGCAACACGCTCCCTCAGGCCCACCCACCCATCCTCCCAGTGTTGAGATATGCTGTATTTATTTTCTGGTATCACAGAATATATGCATTGTGTTAATGTGTCACATAACTCCACAGATATACACATCACAGCCATTTGTGTTTAAACTGCAGTAAATGTAAAATATCAGTTTAAAACAAATACTTGGTCCGTGCTCTTAGTAGATCTTACTAAATGTATGGCTTGAGTATTTTGTAAAATTCCCTAATAATAGTACAAGCATTATTTACACAACATAGTAGTATTTGTAGGAAGCTGCATGCCCACAAATTCCATTAGGTTACTGAAAATTCCAAATAGCAGGGTGCTTAACCATTTTGTATACACTTCTTATTTTGATTCACTTTAAAAGAAAAACTCAAAATTAAAAAGTTTAAACTAAACATGTTGAAATGAAAACGTAACCATTATGGTACGCTGAATTTAAGTATAGGTTAGGTAGGGTATATCATAAACAGTGTCTGCTTTCATTGTATGGTGAATTATAAATCATATCTTACTTGATATTCATGGAAGTTATAATCCATCTGTCTTAAAGACAGTGCCCCCAACTACATTAATCCCCAATCCCAAGGTTTCTAATCCTAATGCTACCCCAACCCCAGCTTTACAAGAGCATCTTTTTTTTTGTTGAATGATGCTGCCATCAAAATAAAATTGTTCGTTTAACAATAACGTTTTAGATAGACTTTAAAAAGCCAAAATTTTAAAGATGTATGTAACACTTTTTGAAGAAAAAGCAAAAGAGTGAAACATTTATTGATTCATCTTCTGTTTTTGTGCTACATATGAATACAATGGTTTAAATAAATCTTATACTATATTTTAGTGTACAGAACGTGGTAGTGGAAGGGATGGGCATTCTCAGTGTTAGAATGCACACAAAAAATGGTTTTAGAAAGTTCCATAAAAAAGTAATAACATTTTGAAATGTAAATTTCTTTGGTATATGAATATACGTTTGGTATATGAATATGACTATTTTGCTAGTAAGGCTTTAAATAACTGTGACATAAGCTGATGAAGGTTAGTACAGCTGCTGTGTGTATTACTTTTGTAAGTTTTATTGTAGGGATCGGCAACTTTCGGCACTCCAGATTTTGTGGACTACTTCTCCCATAATTCTCTTACAGCTATAATGCTGGCAAGGCATCTGGAGAGATGTATAAATATGAATATGTGTGTGAGTATACAAGGTCTGTCCAAAAAAAGGTCCAGCCATGGCTAAAATGTCCCTGATCTATCAGGCATTAATAAACAGTCATTTACAAATAACAGTGGAAACTAGTAAAAGATCTTATAGAGGCTGTTCTTCAAAGATCAATTGAATTCTCGCCTTGGATATTTTTAATCTCTAGACCTATAGAGGGGATTCCCAAGCATACACAGAAACTATTGCACTCCATAACATTAGCAGCCTGTAGAGTTATTGCAGCTGGATGGTTGAAAACTGATATTCCGCCAATAAAGTCATTTTAAGAATTGAAGATAGTTTACTCATGGAGAAACTAACTTCAAAAATCAGACATTCAACCTCATCCTTTATTAAAATTTGTGATCCATGGTGAAAGATTATTACCAATAAAAATAGATAAGAAAACCACACTGTAGCTTTCAGGGGAATTACACAAACAGGCGTGAATGTTTTTTTTCCTTTTATTTTTTTAGTCTATGCTTGAAAATAAATTGGGGAAATAATTTTTTTCTAAATGTTATAAAGCAATTGTATACCTACTGCATAATTAATGCATTTTGCTTATGCCTACAATATATATTTGTCTGTTTATGACTTTTTTTTTTAAAATGAATAAAATAACCGTGGCCATATCTTAGCAAAAGTGTTTGGCTAAAGGAGGATACTCCAACACCTATGGACTATGCCATACTGTGATGATAACTTCATACTTCTTTTCAGTGTAGGTTCATGCTAAACAGACATGCACCAGCATTGAAGGTGCACGAGAGTGCATGAGAGTTTGATGGCTGGATCCTAATGAGCACCCACCACCTTCAATAAAAGTTTAAGAACTTATTTCAAAGAATCCCATCACATAATGCATGATTGGTACCAGTCCCCAGTCTCAGTCATGGACTAAATGCTCCTGTAACAGTGTAAGCAGAATATAGCCCCTGCTACAGACCAAAACAGATTACATCAGGGGAGTGTTATTATAAATATCAATGTTTTTCATTTTTCTGCTTCTAGATGTAGCCTGTGAAATTGCAATACAAGGTAATGCTTTCATTTTCTAATATCACATATAACACTTTTTTGTATCTAATGTTAAATGTTATTTGTGTACATGTCCCATTAGGCTCAGAAGAGAAAATGTTGTGTTATTGTACGTGTGAATCAGAAAATAATAGTATGGAAGGTGTGCATTTTAAAAGGTAGAAGGTGGATAATATCACTTCAAAGGAGGGTTAAAACCTTTAAATGATTGTGAAATCCTTGTTGATGGACGACACTTTGCAAGCTGATTCCATCACACACTGAGCACTTATAATGTTAACCCCAGGGCAGAAACATGCCAATAATTAATTATGTTGCTGGTTACGTTTATATTTGTGATCCCTGATTCTTATATTCGAGCTGAAAAACAATCTTTAGTACTATTAGAGCCTTTATATACTAATAACACTGCCTATATTGGCATTAACACACCACGTGACAATTGTAATGATGTACATTTAATTGTGTTACTGCTGCACAATTACAAATATGGAGATTTGATTTCTTACATATACATATCTGAATAGAAATAAGATTGTAAAATATGTGAAAGGACATTCTATTGCAAATATTAAATTTATTTATAATGTTTATTTTAATCAATGATCACTTATTAAAGGTGGCAACTTCAGATTGCTGAAATGCTCAAAACGTGTTTGTCATATTCTTAAATTTAATGTTTAATTTAAAGACTATTATTTTTTCATCCAATCAAATTTTACATGTAAAGCTAAGGAAAGGGTATCTGTGTCTGCACAGATCAAAGTCATTATTTTGAGGCAAGTCAAGGCTCCCAGCAGTCACACGTTGAAGGTCCTGTCCACCGTACTGATTTTGATCCCTGGTGTGCTGCAGCAAGGGATACGAAGGAACAGTTCTCAGGCAGCATAACATGTGTGCATCAGTAGACACGCAAGTAATGTGCAGTAGACACTAAGAACATGCAGACAGTGCTTCAGCAGTGCTCTCTGAATGGTCCTGTATCCTGGGCGCCAGCCAGGAAACGGTTTGTTTTTCAGACAGGCTTAATATCAAGCTGATACCCAACCTATAGTGGGTGAGCAAACCCCTTTCTCGGTTGGGTGTGCCTCTTGTGGGTGTTGCCAGTGATACAAATAGCATCACTAGTGATGTCTGCCCACCCCTAAATTCCATACCTCTGAATGTTGGAAGCTATGGGGAAAGGATTTGGTATATGGTAGCACATTTGAATGTTTTTATCCTTTAAAGAAAAAAACTTAACATAATACCTATGTGGTCACTATATGATGAAAAATTGGGCAAGTTGATTGAAACAAAATAATCTTTGGATTAAAAAAAATAATATTTTATAACATTGTGAACATTCTTAAATAAGTTAGGTCACAGCAGAGTATGACAAAACCATTAAAAAGATAGTTCTAATTTAAAGAACTGATCGGTACTCCCCGATCGACAGGAGAGTGAAGGGGTTCAATTGGGTGTTTATTTTTCTATTTCTTTTATAAAGTTAATTATAGTATTGAATATCTATTATAATATTTGTAAGTTATAGTATGCAGCAACTAACACAAAATAAATTCATATGTAGTAATCATGTATGGAATTGATTAAGAAAAAAAATAAAAAGTGATATTTAAAAAAATGGGCAATTATGTCTGCTTCTGGGTCATTTGAAATGATTCTCATTTAATCAATATTATTAACATTCCCTATATATGGAAACAAAACCTATATTTATCTGCCCTTGAAATAGTAGAGACCTGTTTCTTATTTATAAACCAAACCCTATACGAGACACTGCAATGACAATTATTTTAAAAACATAATGACTTCTTTGATATGCTAATTCTTCCTATTGGAATGTATGATTGTCACCCAAAATTACTACTGGTGCTAGTGGCAGTTTAATGCTTAATAATTTTCCTTCTTTTTCCAGTTTCAGAGATTTCATTAGTCATTACTCTACCTCCTCCTTCACTAATAGTGTTAAGGTTTTAAGCCTTAACACAGGTCTGAATCTTTAAGTGTATAAAAATATTTTACCTGATAATGTATACTAATGTATTGCTACACTATAAGACTGGTTGTACTTTCTAAACTCTGCTGCAATGTGCAACAAACCACTGTTTTGAACCACCCCAAAGTTATTCTGAAATCACTTTAATGTATGCTTACACTTAAACCAAGAACTAAGATAGACTGAGAAAATGTTATGCATGTTTTCCAAAAGTTATTGCATGTACCATATGTCCATCCCAAAGCTTACAATTTTTTATGTATTTAGCCCTATCTTCAAAAAAGAGATAATGTTAATTAGAAACTTAAATTTCAAAATGTACTTCTTCAGCAGCAAGAGAGTTAACAGATAAGACTATGAGAATAAAACAGAACAACCAAACTTGATGACTATTGAACATTCAGTAGCCTGTCACATAGTCCATAACATATAAAAAGAAATGACACCCAGTCCTCTTTCTCTTTCTTTGCTACTCCTCGGGACTTTCAGTACATATATTACAATTTGGAAAAGCTATTTGGCAGCCAGAACAGCAGGAAAAGACATGCTAAAATGGCTATAATATTGACTGGCCTATTAGCTACACAATGTTAGCCATTTTTCAATGCCAATTTTGACAAAATTAAATGATTATATTTCTGGATTTAAAAAAATTGGAAGTGAGAGAACTTTCTTTTATAATGATTGATTGTATACTTTTTCTTTTTACTATCTTGTATTAGGAAAAATTGGGAGCAGTATTCATTTCAAGTTTAAAATAAGGGAATTCATCCAAAATTAAATGTTAATGGGCAATTTACAACCCAATCTCATTCCACAATGACAAGACAAAGCTCTCCACACATCCAATCTGTAGCATCAGTGACAGCCCTTCAGTGTGGAAAAAACTTTTCCAGAATTGGCGTTATGGTTGCATGCTTGAAGGGTGAAGGAAATGTGTTGGAGGAGAGGGAGAGATTTAAAACTTTAGTGAGAGGAAGAGTAAGAGAGGGAGACAAAGTGCGCATGAGATATGAGGGAATAGGATCGAGGGAACAGGTGGTGGGGCGGGAGGACCGGAGCAGAGCGGAAACCTCTTCTGTTATTGTAGGTGCGAATGAACATAAAACAGGTTAGTGAGTGGGGTTGGGTGATGTATTGGAAGGGGAGGGAGAGAGGTTAGAGATCTCTTCCCTGATTGTAGAAATCTTCTCAGTGAAGTGAGTCTCATATTATTGATGCACTTGTATTGTTATCACTCTAAGCTTAGGCATACTCTATATTGTAGGCCTGGTATCTTCCCTTTTTTTTAAATTTTTTGATCAATAAAAATATATGTGCTAGAAAGGAGCTCCAGTGACAGTGAGAGGCAGAAGTTATTGCAGCTGAGACATGGCTGAGAAACACTGAACTGCCTCCTAGGTGGTGAATCAGACTTAACAGACATGCTACTATTCCCACTATTTTGAAGATGAATACTGCTAAAAGTGGTGATGGCAACAGTATTAGCAGTCCTCATGGCTGACGAAGAGCTGTTCAGACTCTCAGAGGCCATAACACTACTACTGATGGTCGTTTGAGGAACACAATCCCTTCCTCTACCCTTCCTCAATTTCTTTTTGGAATTAGCACAGAATATTGATGATTGCAGGTTTCTTTTTCTTATTACAGTGAATAAGGTATATAAATAATTTTATATTGTCTAAATGTATTCATCAAAATTGGGTGTTTGTGCTGACAAATGGGTTAGTGCTTGGTGGATTTACTTCTGGCACATTTTTGTGTTTGAAGTTAAGAAAGAATTGTATGGTGTTATCCCACTTGCACACCACATACTGAACTAAAAACAGCCAGAAATTTTTTTTAACTAGGATTTTTTCTCCAAACAGTTAACAAAAAACCTCAACTTTGAACAATTGTATATTAGAAACCTAATATCACACTCGAATCAGTGACAAAATACCTGCCACAGTCCTATGTATAAACTTAAAGTTGTTTCAAGTGCCTCTGTCAGTAGTTGCTAGCTAGAAACAGCAGAAACTACTAAAGCTAGTTTCACACTAGAATCAATGACTCTAGCTTGTCAATTTTTCAAGTGTATGTAGGCAAGCTAGTCTCACACTATATTTGATTACCCAGGCTAGGAATAACACCACATTCCTCAAAAGAAACTGTTTCCTCCAAACAGTTGCCAAAAGTGTTCCTAGCAAATGCTTTGACACCGATGAAATGCAAAAGTAAACCTTGTGAGCCATGTGACTAACTACATGATAATGTTACTAACCATGTGACAAACTATGTAATAATTTGAAGATGTTTTGGATAATAATATCACTTCAATTTGAATTTTCATTGAGCAGACATATAATTTGCATTGTGAGTATAGCACTACCACTTTAGTTGTTTAGTTTTAACACTGAATTTTTTTAATTGCATTTATCACATTAATTTTGCATTATATATACTCACAATGCTCTTACAAACAGATTATCTATATACACTTCAGCTTATTTAGCACTAGCACTATTTGATTTGTCTGCCATGTTTGGAATTAGTGTAGGACCCCCCAAAATTGCAATACTGTGAAGTAGTGATGAGCTTAACACAATATGGCCATATGGTGTAAGTGAATCCCCATATTTGTTTGCTAAGATATGCAATTTGAAATAGCCTCATAGCATTTAGAAATGTATTTTATGAGTGTGCTGTTCCTTAATCTGTATTAACTAGTAATAATGTGATGGTGTGAGTGTGCTAAGTTAGATAGCTAGGAAAGCAATGTGATCTGTAATTAAATACTGAACTGATAATAGGAAAATGTCTAAGTAATATTATAAAATGTTACAATTATGCAATGATAATTGCATGAGTAACATGTGTAACAATAAATATATACTTCACATTATCAGTTACTCTTTGACGTAATAGGTCTGTGGTCTCTGATTCCTAGCACACACACAGCTCTTGATAGAGTTTTCTGGTTAGGTGCACATACAATCCTGGAAAGTTGTTTTTTCCCTAAGATGAATTTGAAATAAAGCCTGAATGTCTTTGCATAGAAAGAGCCAGAACCTCTTTAACTGACCAAGAGTCCTATAACCTTGCAAAGACCTACTCCACTAAAGTCCTTCATAGGCCTATGTGTTATCTTCCTGCAACCTTGGGCAGTCCTATATCTGTACTGCCTTACACAGGCTGTCTATTTTTCTTCTATACTCTTGAGGATGCTAATTTTTTTATACAATTGTTTTTCTCTATTCTACTTGGATTGTTATGAACAAAACCTGTATGGCAACAATTGGAGGGGTAATTTTCAACTGCTAATTTTAGTGCTCATGTACAATATATTACATGCCGTAGACTTGGAATACATTTTAACGTTCTAATTGTTAAAACCAACCTACTTAGACATGTCTGCAAAGACACAACTGCTAAATAATCAGTTTAAATGGTTTAACTATGTATAGGTATGTGTTTAAAGAAATTACATTTTTTGTTATATTCGATAAACTACTGACAAGATTGCTCCCAAATTACAAATAAAAATATATTACTATTTTAAACATTTATTTGCAGAAAATGACAACTAGCCAAAATGACAAAGTAAGAAAAAGGATGCAATTATTTCAGATGTCGAATAATGGAAAGATAACATGTTCATATTAATTTTTTTAACAACACAATACTAAGTGCTCAAAAATCTATATTTCAATTTTCTTGTCACGCTCTCTACCAGTCTTTCATATTGCTGTTCCCACTTCTGGTGCAAGAATTAAAATAGCTCATCATTATTTTATGGCTTGCGACCATCCATCTTCCTCTTGTTCACAGTCTATAGGTTTTCAATGTGTCTCAGGCATGGAGATGGGTTGGCCATGACAAGGTCTTGATCTGGTGGTCCTCCATCTACACTTTGAATAGTGTGGCTGTGTGGCATGGAGCATTGTCCTGCTGAAAAAAATAAAGAGTTGGGGAACATTGTCAGAACAGTAGGGAGCAAGTTTTCATCCAAGATAACCTTGCATTTAGCTTAATTCATTTCACCTTCACAAAGATGAATCTGCCTGATTCCTGTTTTTCTGCAGTACCCACGTATGATTATCGATTCTTCAGTAAATTTAACAGTGGGTGCAAGACACTTTGGTTTGTAGATCTCTCCAGGTCTCAGTCTAATCATTAGATGACCAGGTGCTGGGTAAAGATAAAAAAAATTACTTATCAGAGAATATGACCATTTGCCTATCCTCTACAAAGCAACCCTTATGGTATTTTTCAAACCTCAGCCTTGCTCTTTTTTGCTTCTCACTAATGATGGGCTTGTTTCTATCTTTGCACAACTTAAGCCCTGTCCCCAGGAGGCTGCGTCAAATCATCATTGCCATGCACTTGACCCAAGCTGCAATTTGCCATTTTTTTGTAGGTCCCTTGATGTCACTCTGTGGTTGTTAAATGACAAATGATTTGATGGTCATCCCTGTCAATATATAGTCATCTTGGCCATCTGTCAGTCTGTAGCTTTGTTGTATATAATGTCTGCTGTTTGACCTCATTCTTTTGAAATTTTGAGGATGGATGCAACCTGATGCTCCCTGTACCAAAATATACACTGCCTACCAGTGGCAGCTGGGGAAGTTTTAAGTTGGTTGGGCGCTAGACTTCTCACCCAGAATTTTACTTCTCTTTTTTTGGTGACTATGATGGTTTTCTTGGTGACTATGGTCTATGGTGACTATGGTCCAAGTTGCCATGAGATCATTAACAAGATCCTCCCATGTAGTTCTGGGCTGATTCCTCACTGTTCTCATGATCAGTGAAATTCCACGAGGTGAGATCTTGCATGGAGCACCAGACCGAGAGAGACTGACAGATATTTTGTGTTTCTTCCATTTGTGAATAATCATACCAACGGTTGTCACCTTCTCACCAAGCTGCTTGGTTTTGATTCTTGTAGCCCATTCCAGCCTTGTGTAGGTCTACAATCTTGTCCCTGACATCCTTGGACAGCTCTTTGGTCTTGGCCATGGTGGAGAGTATGGAATCTGATTGATTGTTTCTGTGGACATGTGTCTTTTACACAGGTAACGAGCTGAGATTATGAACATTCCCTTTAAGAGAGTGCTCCTAGAAGGGACGGAGTCCGATGCTTGAACCACTCAGGCGCTATTCTTGTGAGCTCCAGTGACTTGGGCACAAAAAAAAACGCCCAAAATTTCGTTTTTTGAAACTGGGGAAAAGACAGCATATCTTCTCTCCTTGAAGAAAAGGGCTACCGGCACATGCCTTTCCTGTACAATCCGATGTGCAGGAGAACTCGCTCCCTTTGGTCAGGGGCTATATAACATGAGATAGCACACATAGGTTCGAGGCTCTGGTCTTACTCCCCAATAGACAGCAGCCTCAGCTTGGGTTTCGATAAATACCATACACAAGGGTACAACAGAGATGGAATCTGCCCCGCTACCGTTTATTAATGGCTGCAACCCCACGTATTTTTTTGGGAAGCCAGTGAACCCACGTGGTTCAGCATGACCCCATGCATACACTTAGTGGCGGAAAGTTTCCTCGTCCTTAGACTGCAACAGCTTCATGCGCCACAGCCACTATAGAATCAGCTTGTCCCTACATCTCAAGTTCTCTATAATAATAAAAATGTGCACTGTTCTTCTATGCAACGTATTTGTTAAACTACTCCTCATGATAACTCTGTACCTGCTGTTTTGGCGATTCAACCATATATGTATAAGCTATGCACAACCAAAAAAAAAAGAGAGTGCTCCTTATCTCAGCTCTTTACCTGTATAAAAGACACGTGGGAGCCAGAAATCTTGCTGACTGATAGGGATCAATTACTTATTTCACTAATTGACATGGAAATCAATTTATAATATTTTTTACATGCTTTTTTCTGGATTTTTGTTTTTGTTATTCTGTCTCTCACTGTTAAAATACACCTACCATTAAAATTATAGACTGATCAAAATCATCAGGGGATCAAATACTTTTTTCCCTTACTGCATAGATGTACTAAAACTAAATACGATTTTTTTACTCATTTTTTCCAGATCATCCTAATTTTTAAGTGGCCAGAGGCTTAAAAGAACAAACGAATGCTAACTCGTAGAAACCTTAATTCCACTCAACTTCTCATTCCTTATCATAAACCTTTTCTCCCTGTCTCTTCTACCACCATAGCTTATGAGTAAATAAAATGATTACAAAACTATGATATAGCTATACATGCACCTAAACTACACCTGTGTGGAATCCACTGTTTCTCACACCAAATATCCACAAGAAGATACAAATACCAAAAGAAACATAATTTTGTAGATGAACTAAAATGGCTCTGGCTTAGGAAGGAAATTATTTATCTGTTTTTAAAGTCCAGTCCTCCAGAGGAGCGGTGTTTACCCTTCAGGCAGGAGATTCATTCTCAAAGCTGCTGATTGGTCATCACAATGTGGTGCTTTAAAGTTGTATTCTTGACTTGAATATCATGTTACTATGGTTATTTTATAATGTGTTTTCATTCTGCTTTTAACATGTATTATATGAACCTACTGTCTGCTATAAAGTTCAAGATTTTCCTGGTTAACCCACCTGTAATTTTTGTCTTTGCAGTTTAACACTGTGGCTTCTACTTTTTGTCCAGGATTTTGTTCATTGATTTTAAGTGATTGATTTTAAGTGTGTTCTTCATTAAATTCTTCACAACAGGATAAGGATCTCCTTCTATATGCTATGGACTATGTTGATTGGTTGTTGTATTTTGTTTCTCATTACCTTGTTTGTTAACAATTTTCCACTGGGGTATTAAAGAAGGAATTTAATTCATAATTCTCACCTCCCTTCTTTAATACAATTTATATTTCCCATCACAAAAATGGCTGGAAAAACTTGAATTGTAAGTCACTCATGTCCCTATGTCAGATTTTTTATATCTAATGTAGGTAGTGCACATTAGAGGAGAGAGATTGAGCCATTAAAGTTTGGAATTTACAATGCCCCCCAACAATAAAATTAACATTCAAACTCTAGTATATCTTCAGAAATCCAAGAAAATTGGCACACACACTTAATATAGCTAAATAATTTTTTCTACAGACAAAAATGTAAATTAAATGCCCTAGATGAATTCAATAGCTTTCCTATGTCTGTACATAAACATAAGAACATGTAAGTTTAACTATGCTATTTTTTTTCATCATATCAAAGCATTTTAGAGAAAGAGACCACTAGTAGATATTGTTGACCAGTCTGAGGTTACTGAGGCATCATGCTCTACTGATCTTACTGGTCTTTTAGTAATTTCTTCATCTACGCTACAATTCCCGAAAGCCCATGTGCTCTTGTACTATAATAGCATATTTTGAACAAAGCAGGAATGGAGGTATTACAGCACACTAAAATCAATGAGTGGGAAGTAGCATAATTGATGTGATCTTTTGTGGGCTCTTATACCTAAAAAACATTGTTAGTAAATGGTCTAGCAATGCATTAGTACAGAATATTGGATTTGTATGCTATTTAAAGCATATAATTAGAAATAAGAAGGCGCGGAGTAACCACACTTCACAATTTGTGACTGATCATTGTAACTAAATTTAATTCAATGCTGAATGCTCAAAAAGACAAACAAACAAAAAATAAACTTGAGTATGTTTTGCACTGCTACTGCTAGGGAGGAGTATTATCAACACGTTTGTGTGTCCAGAGAAAAGGTGGAAAAATAAAACACAAACAATACATGAAATTACACTAATGATCTGCAAACAAGAGTAATTGTTTATTTAAAAAAATGTGTTTGCTAACTGCGCCTGAAGTCAGGCGAAAAAGAAATTGTAAAGTTATGGGATACCGTTCCTTGAATATTAATTCAAGCATTAAGTAAAACCAGGAGCAGATTGAGCACTAGGGCACATTGATCATGGACCAAAAGCCTGAGGCAGCCAGGGGCCCAATGAAACAGACATGCTCTGGCTAGGTAGATCAGACATCTCCCTAACTAGAAAGGCATAATTCTACATGTATTGCAACAATAGGTTGGTCCTGCAACCTACTGCACTATAATAGACTCCGCAATTGTCCCTAAGTTTACCCAAAACCCTCTACATCTACCACCCTCCGTGCACGCACCTCAGCCTCAACACCCCCTGCACCCACCGCATCCCACATGTCATCTCACTTACTACGTCCCCTAGGCTTCCCCTGCACCCACTATCCCCTTTGTTCCTAATTCAGCCCCTATGCCCCACTACAGTTCCTATGCCTCCCTGGCAACCACTACAGCTCCCTACACCCACTATAGCCTCTATGACTTTCTGATCTCACTGTAGCCTCATCCCTACCTGAACCCACTACAAGCCCCGCCTGTCTGCATCCAAAAACAGCCCGTATGCCTCCCTTACACTCACTACAGCCCTTATGCACTCACTACAATCCCCATACCATATGCACCCACTACAGCCCTTTCCCTCCTGCACCCACTGCAGCCCCTATCTGTCCTGCACCCTCTACAGCCCCTTCACCTACTGAAGCCCCTATGCCCCAACTGCACCCACTACAGCCCTTGTGTTCCCCACTGCTCCCACTGCAGCGCTCACATCTCCCTCTGCACTTACTAAGGTCTCTCTTCCCCCTGCACCTACTACAACCCCTGTTTCCCCAATACCTACTACAGTCCCTATCCCTTCTTGCACCTAGTACAGCCTCTATCCATCCAAGCACCTACTACAGCAATTAGTCTACACACACAGACACTGTAGCCCCTATCCTCCTCACACACACATACTGCTAACTTTATATCCCCTACAAACAGTAGAGCCTCTATTAACCATACAAACACACACACCCACACTACCACTCCAGCATCCACCAGACATCTATTAGAGAGTATCCCACACACATGCATCACAACCTTCCCTCTCCACTCATATACTATACTACAAACAGCACCATCCACACATGCAAACTGAACAAGAAGCCTTACTGTATGCACACAAGCAGCATCCCCACACATGCACACCACATGCAGTCTCCCTACGTACACACATCAGAAGCAGCCTTCCCACACATGTAATATTGCATACAGTCTCTTTACACACACACTTATTACAGTTACTTATATAACACCAACATATTCTGCAGCACTTTACAATAGGTAAAGAAAGACAAACTATTAATCATAACACAATACATTGGAACACAACATCACAATCAGCATCCCACACACGTGTTTGGAAGCTGCTTATAAGATTGCACATGGGGGACCTGCTTGTCATGTCACAAGCAAACATAGAGGAAGCATGTGTTTAAATTTTCTTTATTTCTGAATTTTTTTTTTTATATTCTTTATTTTTCCAGTGCATAGTATAATAAACAGACACGCAGAGACATTCCATAAAAGTATACACGACAATAAAAGATTGTAGTAGGAACAAGAAATGTCAGGATTACTGCACTTTTTTAGAATTATTGTGATATAAAATATGAGAAACAAAATAGTGACGCATTAACTGCACATTGTAATATAAAGACAAGTGAAGAGTGATTTTCTGCCGTAATCTAGCCTGGGGAACGGGAATATACTGCTCCTATCTAACATGGTTCACAAGACCAAGAAACATCTATCTATCTATCCATGAACATCTGAGAGCTTCTCCATCAAGCGCGTGGCACCTATGGGCCCAAGATGGCCTCCGACCCGGACAACTATTCTGACTCCTTTGAGGAGCTACTACAAAGCAGGATCGCTGATGACTTACTGCTTCCTCCACTGCTTCCATATGTCTCACAAAATGAAGCATTGAAGCCTGTCATGGAAGCTACCCAGAAGGAGCTGTTCACAGTCTCAGACAGCCCTCTTGGGCCTTGTTGGGCATCTGGGGATGGTGGAGACCACGTCAGAAAGCCTCAAGCAACAAATTGTGTCTCTCCAGACCAAAGTACAAGCGCTCAAAAAGCAACAGTCCTTATTAGAGCAAAGCTTTGCACGTATGAAAGAGACAAGATGCCGTGCTAACCTCAAAGTCTGGGGATTGTCGGAATAGGTTCCAAATGCGGAGCTCCAACATTTCCTGAGAAGGCTGGTAGGAGCACTACTGCCACCAAAGCATGCCAAAAGCATCCAGTTTGTTGGAGTGTTCCATGTGCCAAAGCCTAGAAGAGCTCCAGATTCCACCACTAGGGATGTAACACTAACAAGGATAAAGCAGCAGTGCAGGCCAAACTGAATGGGTACGTGTTCGAAAACATGAGACTCACGTTTTATGCAGACCACACAGGGGAGACACTGCAATGGCGGAGATCCCTACAGCTCCTCCCCACACAGCTCAGATATATCTGGTACAGATGGAGGTCACCACCGATAGTGCAAGTTCACCAGGGAGAGACCAACCACTCAGTCCAAGACCTACAACAGGCAGCGGACCTATTGGGGACATTGGGCCTTTGGCAAAAAAAAACATCTCGGCCTTGACCAAAAGAGGCCCCGGTGAAGCAGCACTTTTGGGATCCAGCAAGGGTCATTCCTTTTACACCTTGGGAGGTGCGTCCTGATGTTTATGCCTCTGCAACAACCCGAGGCTTTATGTACATCGTCCTGACCCAAGAATGCAACCACCACCCTTTTTACTTGATTACATGCTCGAATAGTCATCTTGGTACAAATCTCAGAACTGTCTTCACTGTTTTACTTTTATTATTTAGTATACATTGTTTTTTTGCATGTAGTGCCTCATTGACGAGAAAACTAGTTTACTGTTCAGACCTCCCCTCCCTGCCTCCCCCCGGATCTATATTCTAACAGCTCACTCACTCTCCAGCGAGAGTTAGAAGCATAAAACCACCCTAGGGCTATTAGCCTGACATGTTTAAATTCTGCACTCAGCCACATCACCCTTTGCGCGTGCTCAGGTAATAGCATATACAGAATGTCTACATGGCTGGTATACCTTACATTACATTAATGTCCTATTTTTTTAATATCTCTCTCCTTTTCATGTTTATTTTTTTCCAATGGCCTCCATTTGATAGCAACCCTACACAACATGTCATGGCATTAGTGGCTAGAAAACAAACCTGTCCCTGCAATAGTCATTCTAATGTGAGGCCATAAAAACACTGGACCGTATTCCGGGGGCCCAAACGTCTATATAAAATCAAAAACCCTCAGCTCACCAGCTAGCCCTATACATATGATGTTACTAACTAGTAAATGCCTAATGTTTTACTTTGGTTTTGCATAATGCCTACATATGCAGGCTAGAAACACTAAGATTATCTAAGAATTAAAAATCCTCCCAGAGGGCCTCCCTTATCAAAAATAAAAAAATAGAAAATAAAGCAAAAATAAAGTTTTCTCAGGGCTTGCAATAACATTGGGTATATTGCTGTGAAAAGATAGAGTTCCTTATCCCAGCTTCGAGGTTTGCCAATGCTGCATTGGGGCCACGAGAGTCCCGTGGTATAGACAGATGTGGTCTCCAAGGACTCAAGCCGGAGGAGGGGTATGCTGCAGCCACTTGCCTCCGTGGGCGCTTTGGCCTCTGTCACCATTTTGATGCTTGTTCACGGATGGACCTGACTTGTCAAGCGGTAAAGTCTGGGGTGAGCCATTCTGCACCTCTCGTTGCTGAGGGGATAAACGTTTGTGGATTTTTCTTCAAAGAGACTATCAAGCTTACTGAGCATATGTGTGAGATTGCTGCAGTGTTCTGCAGGGCACGTGGCTTCCGCCATGAGGGTGGTGTGCTACCTCAGGGTATCTGTTGGTCAGCTCTGCAAGATGCTGTCAGTGGGCCTCCTAGAGGTGGACTGGGATCACCCCCACCAGTCCAGGGGGTGGGGGGACGGGGCAGTGGGTGGATGCAACGACCAGATGAGGAGCTCAAACAGAACACGTCTGGCCGCCCTGAATTTCAGGCTCCACCCCTGTATTTCTTTATTTTAATAGGGGGTGGAGCATGGCAGCAAGGGTTACTCCATCAAAAAACACTGTTAACCCCTTAAAAGTAAACCTGGACCTTTATGGAGGCCACCAATGGTTGGATGTGCAGCACATATATATTATCTGCGTGAGGGCTTCATAAAAAAGGGGGTGAAGAGTAGTAGTAACAAAAAATTCTTGCACCAAGAGAGTAGATCCCAATCCCCCACTGCCCAAGGACCCCGTGAACCGCCATTCCACCCAAAGCAAAACTGATGCCACAGCTTACTGTTAATTGTGTAACAACAGACCTCTTTCTCAATAAATCTAGAATACTTGGTTTTATAGTATATTATGGTGAGAAGTCATTATTTTCTATGATAAAGCCATGCATATATAAATACGTACTATGCTATAAGGGCAATGTTTAGTGCTAGTTAAACATGTCCTAAATGGCTACTTTTTAAATACACCTTTCTAGTGCTGGGTAGGACCCATTTTGTCCCACAACAACCTGAATTTTCCATGGCATTGATTTTACACGGTGCTGGAAACATTCCTCTGAGATTCTAGTCTGTGCTGATAACTGCAAACATGTTGGCTTTACATTCATAATGTTATTGTCCAGTTTCACCAGTCTATTGAATAGTAAGCTGGGAATTTGGAGGCTATTGGGGTATGCTGAATACAACATTAAATTTATAAAACCAGCTTAAAAGTGTGATCATTTTGTGACATCGAACCTTATTCTGCTGGAAGTAGCTATTTGAAAATGTAAAGACTATAGACATAATGGAATGCTCATGGCTCTGAACAAAACTCAGACAGGTTGTGGCACCTCTACAATGCTCATTCTGGGGCCTAATATGTGTCAAAAAAGTTCCATATCATCAACTGCAATTTGCCCAAGTTAGGATATATGGTTTCATGTTTTTTGTGCAAAACTATTTTGGCCTGCTCATAGATCCTACAATGGACAGGGCAAAATAAAGATTCATATGACATTTTTAGCTGGCATTAGTGGAAACCAGAGTTTCCTTTGCTCCTGTACCCCATCTACTTCAAGGATTAGTGTGTTACACATACAGATATGATCATCTATGTTTCACTTCTTATCGTGTAATTATACCAGTTAGCTTTGACCATTCTGTCCATTCTCCTCTGGCTTTTCTCATTAACCAGGCATATTTTCCCACAGAACTGTTGTATATTTAAAGTGTTTTGTTATTCTCTGTAAATTCTAGATACTGTTGTGCATGAAACCCATTGGAGGTCAATAGTTTCTAATATAGTCTGGCACCAACAGCATTTCACAGTCAGAGTCACTTAAATCCCATTTTCTTTGTTTGAGCAACAATTAAAGCAATTGACCATAATTGCATACTTTTACAAGCTGTGTTTTTGCCACAAGATTGACTAATTCGATTTGCATTAACATAGGTGTTGAGATGCCAAATACCTTGACGACTGAGTACATATAACTAACGTCTGTGTCCTAAAAGTGTTTCTAGTATTAAATAATGTATAATAATGAGTATTTAAAGCAGGACTCGACAAATCCCAGGTGCTAGGTCACCATGGTGACTTGAAATTTTGTCTTGGTGCCTGGGTGTTTGTCAGCCTGTTTAGCACTATCCACCTTGGGCACCCCTATCCCCACCCCAAGGCAGGTGGCTGTGAGCAATGAAGGCGGGTTGGGAGAGATCTGTAATCTTCTAGCTCTTCTTGCTCTGCTCCTTCGCATGCCCTGCTGTGATGCCTGGAGCTGGGATGTGATATCACTCTGGCCCAGTATCACTAAATTGCATGTGAGGGAGCAGAGCGAAAGGAGCTTGAAGATAATAGGATCATAGCAGCTCCACTGGACACCAGAAAAATGATCAACTTTGGCTGGGTGGATGTAAATTAGAAGAAAACTAATACTAATAATAATTTGTGAGTGTGTGAGATAATGTGTATATGTGTCTGTCAGTAAGTGTGTGTATCTGTCTGTGAATGTGTGTCTGTGAGTGTAGTGTCAAATCGGTGAGTGTGTTGCCAGTGAGTCAGCCAGTGTGTGTGAGTGCTGGTACTATAATTCTAAAAATACAAGGCATGTTCCTGGCCACAAAAAGCAAAGTGAAAAAAATGATACATTGGATAAAACATCTGGTGTGTCACATCAGAATATATTCATTATCTGCATAAGTTAAATGCCCATGTAGTTTGGCTCTAGTCTTCTTTATGTGTAAATTTAAAGGAACACTATAGTGTCAGGAATACAAACATGTATTACTGACACTATAGTGTTTAACTATTTAGGTTACCAGGCGCCTTTTTTCCATGCAGTGCGTGCCCCACAACAATGGCTGAGATCAACAATCATGATGATCTCAGCCAATCCAATGCTTTCCCATAGGAAAGCATTGGGAGGCTATTGCGCCTTTGCAGCAAAACGCAGTGCTTCGTCAATAAACATCTCATAGATATGCATGGACTCAACGCATTTCTATGGGGAACGTTCAGCGCCTCCATGCAGAGCATGGAGACACTGAACGTAGGTGCTGCACACTGACTAGAAAGCACCTCTAGTGGCCGTCTACGTGACTGCCACTAGAGGTGTTACTAGTCAGTAATGTAAACACTCAGAGAAAAGGAATTGCTTACATTAAAAATCCTGCAGAACCTCTACATAGGAGTTCTGGTGACTATAGTGTTAATTTAAGTTCTGTTATTTTTGTCATTGAATATACAGCTTTGTTAGGTTAAAAAAACTTGGCTCCTAACTTTTCTAGCTGGCTCCGAGATTCAAAGTAAATTTCTTAAGCCCTGGTGTAAAGGTTTAACGTGGTTATTTAGCCAATAGTTTATCGGTGCACTCGTATTTTGGCTCAAAACACTTGCTATAACATTATAACATTAACATTTTAATTTAACAAATTAATCCCCATCATACACCACCACGTTTCACCTGTGCTATACAAGTGAGCCTGGCACAGCATTGTGATATTTACAGGAAAGAAAAGAGTAAATCTTCACATTTGGCAATTGTGGAGTGACCAACCAGTGGTAGCCATGTTGGGGACTACGGTCCATGCATGTTTTGCACACATTTATTTTATTAACCCCTTAAGGACACATGACGGAAATATTCTGTCATGACTCCCTTTTATTCCAGAAGTTGTGTCCTTAAGGGGTTAAGTTAGTCTTTGTCAATAATTACAAGCTTTAAAATAGCCTTAATTTGAGAGGAACAATGTATATTGTCAACTAGAAAATAGTCTATCTGCTGATTGAGGAACAATGATTTGTAAATCCTTATAAGTCTGTAATATGGTTTATATTATTTCTAAATGCATATAAATATTAGCCAGATTCCCTCTTCAAATAAACCAATGAAGCAACCTCAAACAGAACAGAGGCCCGAGTATGATATGGTTTAATAGAACATGACAGACTAATATCAAGGAGTGGAACAATCAAGTAGAAGTGGAACTGAAATATAAATTAGCATTATGGGAATGAAAGAGCAAGTTTCTGGGAGACAGGCAGGTGGGTTACATAGATGGGGAGAATTGTAAAAGATCGGGGTAGAGAGAATATTTATTGGTAAGAGAATACTATTGAATGTTGGGAAGTAAAGAAAGGGTCTCATAGAAACAAAAGTAAAAAACAGGAGAAATATATATATTGCAAGCTCAAGAGAGGAGGGAAGTACGAGGACTTAATCAGAAAATTAGAGGGACGGAGAAAAAAGCAAATCTGTAAAAAGCACGGGATATGAGCTAATTAGAGCCAAAAATTAGTAGTTTGGAAAAAATATTTCTCTGTCCCAGAATATAAATATCTGATGATAAGGCCAGGTTCTAGGCCAGGTTAGCATGTTGAGAGTTCCTCTTTAACTTTACTACTCTTTCCACAATTGAACTCATCTGTCTAGTCTGTTATGCAGTGATTTAGTTCTAAATTAAGACTTTTTTCAGCTCTTTGACAGAGCCATCCCTTGGTGGAGCAGATTTCTCATTCATGTCTCCTCCTTCAGCCCACTTCTTTCATTATTTTTCTTCAAAATCATAGAATCAGGGCTCTCCATTTTTATGTGTTATATGATTTTACAGATCAAAGCCAAACATTGGTATGCTGACAAACAGTATCACTGGTCCTATTTGGGTTTGGATATATTTGGAAATGCTTCTCCAAATCCTACATGCATTAGCTTCTTCCAGCAGTTGGCTGGACATAGAATTTTTTTTAATTGCTTAGCTTTTGTGGGTTAATTGTTGCACCGTTTGTGATGGTAATTACAACTAATTTAGCATGTTTGGCAAGTTTTCATTGCATCATGCTGCTTTTTCTAGTAAAAAAAACCCCTCAATTTAGACATTTTTTATTCCATTTTCAAAACAAAATAAATACAAGTGTCAAGAAATCACTGAAAGGTGATTTTAGTAAATTAAAAAACAAAACAAACTATAATATCATAAAGCTATAATATTGCAATACTATATTTTTTTTATCCAAGCTTATATGATTACATATTGTTCTACAAGAATTAAAACAAAAAGCAGTCACGGCTGTAGTCAAATTGATCAATTGTTATGCCAATATTTTACCCAGCAGGGATTTTTATCTGAGCTGAGAGACAAGTTATTGTATTTAAACTGTTGGAATAGCTTTTTTTTTTTAAATAGTCTTTATTTAAATTTTTTTCGTCATATAAAAGACAATATAAAACATTAGCCAAACAAAATAATTGACAATAATAAAACATATTACATTCTATCTGTGAGGGGAAAAAAGACTGAGCTAGGACAAGGATGTACTTATCTAATCTTTATATACCTTGTACTTAAAAACTCTAAAGTGCATATTATACTCAGACTTTACGTAAGTGTTAATACTAGTTCCAAAAATTTTCTCTCAACAGTTTATTCCCGACCGAGGTATTATTTCTCCAGCATACGCCCAATTCCATCTTTAATTGTGACGTCAATTGTTTTATCCACTGAGAATAGCTAATTTCGAAAGGTTGTTTCCAGTTTCTTGCTAAAAGAATCTTCACGGCCAAAAAGCTATGTGTGGTCAGATAATATTGGAATGTTGTTAATTCCGGCCAACCCAAGTGTTGTAGTGCTGTAATTGGATTTTTAATAATTTTAATCTTATCACAATCATATAAAGTTTTTATAAACCTGATCCCATATATTTTTTTTTTAACAACTCCACCACATGTGTAGATAACTTCCAACTAGGATCCATTTTATTTAATCTTGTTGTACTAAATACCACCTATTACATACTTTATAAAACGTTTCAATCAGAATTAAATTATGAAAGTTTTTCTTTGTTTTTACTAGTATTTCACCCCATACACAAATATCAATATTAATATTACACTCAGTTTCCCATTTTTTAAACTGTTTTGGCAGATTAATTTGAGGCATTGATCTGATCAACCTATAACATTTTGATAAAAGTTTTGCAGTTTTTATTTCAAAAATTTGTTTCATATATATATATATGGAGTTTTTACTTTTCTCCTCATCAAAATGTCTTGACCAGTGATTTAACTCTTAAATAATTAAATACTTCAGATTCTGGTAAATTATATTCTAATGATGAAAACATTTTTATTCTTCCCTCGTCCATTATATTAATGTATTTGATTTTCTTTTCTCTCCACAGATCTAGTTTTAAATCATCTGTAAGAGATTCCAGTATCTCCAACTCCATAAATCCATATATCTTTCCAGTATTTTTCATATTTTTTCTTAATTTAAACCATACTGGAAAAATGTGGGTTAAAATGAAATTGTAATTTTTTTCAATACCAGATATCCTTTACTCTGCCAAAGAAGTTTATTTAGATCAATCTTATTCAATGACTGAGTTTCCAAGATAAACCATCCTGTTTCTTTCGCTTCCTTTTCAGTTAGTATTTGAATATGGTGGATTATTCTGGCTTCGTAATGTTTTTTGATATTGGGGATATTCATACACCCATGCCCCAAGCTATTAGTTAACTGTTCCAAATTAATGTGGGGTCTTTTCCCTCTCCATACAAAGTTTCTAAAACTTCTCTGTAAAATCTCTAGGCAGATGTCAGATATCTGTAGAGGAATCATTTAAAAAAAAAAATACGGAATATACTCGAGTATAAGTCGAGTTTTTCGGCACATTTTTTGTGCTGAAAACCCCCCCACTCGGCTTATACTCGAGTCAGTCTGTATTATGGCAACTTATATTGCCATAATACAGACCAGGACCGCCGGGCTCATTACAAGCCCGGTGGTCCTGTTGGAGGCTGACAGTGAGCTGTTACTTACCTTCCTGCAGCTCCTGTCAGCTCCCTTCTCCTCCGTGCAGCTCCTCTGTCAGCTCCGTTCTGCTTACAGTGTAAGTCTCGCGGGTGTCGAGAACGGAGCTGACAGAGGAGGTGCACGAAGGAGAGAGGAGCTGACAGGAGCTGCAGGAAGGTAAGTAACAGCTCACTGTCAGCCCCCCACTGAACAGCTAATGCCACTGGACCACCAGGGATTCAATATTATTATTTTAATATTATTTTATTTTAATAATAATAAAATAACATTATTAAAATAATATAATATTAAAATAATATTATTTTATTATTATATTATTATTTTAATATTTGCATTATTTTTTTTAATGTTTTTTGTCCCCCCTCCCTGCTTGTTGCCTGACCAGGGAGGGGGGACAAAATACTTTAAAAAAAAAAATAATGCAAATATTAAAATAATAATAATATAATAATAAAATAATATTATTTTAATATTATATTATTTTAATAATATTTTATTATTATTTTATTATTATTTTAATATTATATTATTTTAATAATATTATTTTATTATTATTTTAATATTTGCATTATTTTTTTTAAATGTTTTTTTGTCCCCCCTCCCTGACCAGGCAACAAGCAGGGAGGGGGGACAAAAAAACATTTAAAAAAAATAATGCAAATATTAAAATAATATTATTAAAATAATGTAATATTAAAATAATAATATAAAAATAAAATAATATAATATTATAATAAAAAATTAGAATAAAAATGCCCTTCCCTCACCCAGTTTACACACACTGCATTCATTATATACACACACACAACACACAAACACACACACTGCATTCATTATATATACACACACAAACACACACTCTGCATTCATTATATACACACACAAACACACAATCTGCATTTATTTTATACACACACTGTAAATAAATATTCAATTAATGTAATTTTATTGGGATCTAATTTTATTTAGAAATTTACCAGTAGCTGCTGCATTTCCCACCCTAGGCTTATACTTGAGTCAATACATTTTCTCAGTTTTTTGTGGTAAAATTAGGGACCTCGGCTTATATTCGGGTCGGCTTATACTCAAGTATATACGGTAGGTCCACTTGGGAATTATGTAAGCATTGATGATATTAATTCTTCCTAGCCAACTCAATAGCAAAGTATTCCCTTTTTTAGAGTTAGATTTGTTAATCTAATCAGTTTCAAGAAATTATCTTCTACTATTCTATTTAACTGTCGGAATATCTTATTGCTAATATCTGTATATGTGGCATGATGTATATGGCTGGCCACTTAAACCACGGGAATATGCTTACAATTAAAATGTGCAAGACCATTTTTAACATTACTAAGTAATGTGATATATATGACACAAATGTGTGAGCTTGAATTTATTGTAATGTATTGATCTCATGGGTTATATGTTCCACTTTTTAAAACACATTTTTCTTTAACTGTGTTTTCTGGCATAATTTTGTGTTTGGTTGTTCGCTTGTAATTTCTCTATTGCTGTTCTCTGCTCTACTATTGCCCTATCCTGTCCTGTTTCTTTCTGGTATGGTCATAACGGTGTTCTGTCCCATTGAAAAAAAAAAGTCTTCCAGTCCCTGAAAGGCCCTCCTGAGCTCTGGCAACATCATCAACATCTTTTAGCCATCCTAGAAATCTCTGGGTGTCTCAAGAGAAACATACTCATCTTTCTGGTTATAGTCACATTGAGAAAGTCAATATATGATCATCTTCCATATTTATTTCATTAGCAAAGAGAAATTCTGATAATAAAACTTTAATAGAGATTTTTTGGATGATAATTTAACAAACCATGCTCAGTTTTATTAGATAATTACTCTTTTATAAGGTGGATGATTTACTTTACTATTTGTGTTTTAACTAAATTCATAGTTGATGCACTAGTACTTGTCAAATAACCAAATGACAGGTAAAGAAGGGTTGCAGACGATCTTCTACAAGAATTAAAACAATGATCTTCTACATTTACTTAATTATGAGTGTGGAAATGGCATCGTGAGAGTGGAACACACAGGGCTAACATGTTTCGTAAAATTATATTTAGTTTTTTGCTTGTTAGTTTATTCTTCTAATTATGTTGGACTTTGGGGTATTGTATATTGCTTGCATTTTGTGATATTGGGTTCCATGAAGTGGGGAATATTTATATTTTGTTATTTTGTTATTTTTTTGGATAAATATTTTTTGGCCTGAAGATTAAACTTTACTCAGAATTAGTAATCATTATATCAAAATATTCTCTGTTTGATAGCAAATCTTTTTGAATATCTTGTCTACCCTGGTGAGCCATATTTTTATATACTTAGGATATTGCTTAAACACTTTGTTAATAGTATTACTGTTATTTGGTCTCTATATGCATAAAATACAGTCCCGAAGGGATAAACCTTTCATTAACCCCTGAAGCACAGAGACAATTGTACATGTTCTAATCAATACAAAATGTAAACAAAACCTGGAATTTAAGTATATGTCTGTTTAACCATAATTTACCTCTTCCATATTAAGTGCACCCTCCCTTATCATATAAATTATTGTTCAGGGGACACAGGGATTTTATTTCACATCAATTATTTATATATGTAACATAATTTAATACAAAAAAAATAAAAAAAGTGTGAGAAATTAAGAAAAAAAAAATTATTTTACTTGTGCATGGCATTTTAACTGTGAATGTCATAATACTGTTAGTTTTTACTGCAGCAAAGTACACATTTATATTCTGCAATGTCTCACATGTACAAGAGTACCTCCCATATACAGGTTTTATGGTGTATAGCACAGCCTATTTTTCTGTTTATAAACATTGAAATTTGCCAGAACGGTTATGTTGACTATGCAACTGTATGGAATCCCAGGAATAAGAATTACTCCCATGATGGCATACCATTTGCAAAAGTAGACAACCCAAGGCATTGCAAATGGTATATGTCCAGTCTTTTTTAGTAGCCACTTAATCACAAACACTGGCCAAAGTTAGCATTCATATTTGTTTGTGTGGGAAAAATGCAAAAAATGAATATTAATGCTAACTTTAGCCAGTGTTTATGACTAAGTGGCTACTAAAAAAGACTGGACCCACCCTATGTGCAATACCTTGGGTTGTCTACTTTTGCAAATTATATGCCATCATGGAGGTAATTCTCATTCCTGGGCTACCATATGGTCTTAGAGGCAACATAACCAGAATGGCAAATTTCAATGTGAAAAACTGAAATGGGCAAGCCTTATATTTGACCCTGTACATGGGGGTTTTGTTATAGTTGAAAGACATTGCTGAACACAAATATTAGTGTTTCAAAACAGTAAAACGTATCACAACAATGATATTGTCAGTGAAAGTGTTGTTTGTGTGTAAAAAAATGCAAAAAATTTAATTGTTGTGAGTTGAGCAGACACCTGGATGTTCGGGTCCAGCGGGTTCGGCCGAACTTTGAAAAAACGTCTGGGTTTGGGCTCGAACTTCCCCCCCGAACTTGACCCCGATCCCTATTGAAGTCAATGAGGACCCGAACTTTTGGTCACAAAAATGGCTCTACAAAACTCCTGGAAAGGGCTAGAGGGCTGCAAAAGGAAGTAAAATGGGGGTAAGAGTAGGACAAGTGCCCTGCAAACAAATGTGATTAGGGAAATCACTTAAAAATAACACAAAATAAGAAGTCGCTTAGTAAATAACTCCCTAATTCACATGGTATTAGGGAGCTATCTACCAAAAGGCTATACCGCGAGTAGGGGCGTGTCTAGTAAACAGTGAGAAGCCAGTGGCAGCTCACTGTAAAAAAAATAAAAAAATAAAAAATGGTCCTGAGCGGTGGGTGGGGGCCATAAATAAAAATTGGGGGGGGGACGTAATGTCTTCCCCCCGGCCCCACCCCTGAGTGGTGGGCGGGGGCCATAAAAGAAAATTGGGGGACCTAATGTCCTCCCCCCTGGCCCCCACCCCTGCGCAGCGGGTGAGGGCCTTAAATAACAATAAGGGGGGAAAGAAGAGATGTGTCAGGTGCTCACTCCAAAGAATAAACAATAAAATAGGCAGCAGTAACAAATACAAGGATTCCCAGCCTTGTTAGAACAGTAGTATAGGAGAAAAGGGAGGAAACCGCGCCTTACATAAATTATATATACATACACTTGATGTCTCTTAGTAGATTCGGATAATTTATCCTCAAAAAGAAAACAGAAAGAGTATATACAATAGTGTAGTATGTTAAATAATATTAGGAAAAAGTGATAAATAAAACGGAGGTATTTTTCACTCACATTTGGTAGAGCTACTGTGGGAGCTCTACCATAATTGGCATGGACGGTACAATCCCCGTCTTAGGATAAGAAGTCCAACGTCTTAGGTACTCCAATGGTGTAGTAGTGCAGATAAAAATGGAAAACAAGAAACTCCAATAGTGTAATAGTTCCAACTCCAAGTATAAATGGATAAATAGAAATATATATACTCACATTTACTAGAGCAGAAAACTTGCTCTAGTTTATAAGGCTTGCAGTGGTATAATCCCCACTGTAGGATATACAGGCCAGGAAGTAAGATGGTGCAAATAAAATATAATAAAATGGAATATAGCTTTAAAAGATATATATTTAATAATGTATCAAACAGAATAAAATAAAAGCTATATAAAATAACACTTAACGCGTTTCGCCAATGGCTTCATCAGAAGTGTAAAAAACATACATCAAAAAACTTCCTTTAAATATGTAACTTACATAGTGAACATGATTGATAATGTCATCCTGGTGTGCCTCGGACAAACAGACCGCTCGTGGGCAGAGACCGGAAATAGTGCGGCGACCACGTGGGTGTAAGTAACCAGCGTGGAACGCACGCGTCCAAACCGGAAGCGACGCGGCGTTCGCGTGTGTAGCCTTATTCACCGCGAGACGCACGCGTCGCGCCGGAAATGGCGCGGCACTCACATAGTAAAAATGTAGGCATGCGTTCCACCATGGAACGCATAGTGGCGGGACGCACGCGTCGCGCCGGAAATGGCGCGGCACTCACATAGTAAAGGTGCAGGCATGCGTTCCACCGTGGAACGCATAGTGGCCGCAGCCGTAATAGATGGCTCAGCAAAAATGCAGAGACAAAAGTTTGTTAAAATACAACATATGTGCAAAAGACAAGGGGAACAATCTTCACATAAATAAAAACCAATGCATAAATATTGTTCAAGTGCAGCATATGTGCAGATAACAAAAAATGCCAATCTTTACATAAATAAAGAGATAGATACAAACATATTGTTAAGGTGCAACATATGTGCAAATAACAAAATAAGCCAATTTACACATAGACAAAGAAACAAACAGAAAAAATATACTCATACCAAACTATTCAGGTGTCATGCATTATACAAAAGGTATTATGTCTAATAAAAACATATGTATAGGCAACAAAAAATAGAAAAATATGGTTATATAAAAAAAATAAAAAATAAGATAGAAAGTTCTCAAAGTTCATAGCCAAATAATCCTGACATCCAGCAGTGCACAAAAAGTGTTTCATCCGTATGTAGAAATAGCACAACGTCTTTTCTTATTTGATGAAAAAATTAAGATATGTGCAGTCCATAACATCCTTTTTCTAAAAACAGTCTTAGACTTCCAATAATCCATTGTAAATATGCTCGTAGTCCAATTTGTAAAGAGAGCGATGAAGTAAGATGTATGACATAAAAAATAATAATAATAAATATATATATAAGATCACATAAAAATACAATAAAACTGACAATAGTAAAATAATAAGGGAATGTAGTGAATGGAAAAAATAGGAGGGTGTAAAATGAGATGGGAGGGGAAAAAAAAAAAAAAAAAAAAAAAAAAAAAAAAAATTTAAAAAAAAAATTTATTTATAAAAAATTAAATAAATCGAATTCTATGTTTAAGCCATCTGGGTGTAAGGTATTCATATTATAGACCCATTCCATCTCTGTCCGTCCTATTTTTTTAATAAAATCACCTCCTCTCCAGTGAGATTTGACAGTGGCAATACCCATGAAAGTAAGATTTTTAGGGTCATTGTCATGAATACAAAAGTGGGATGAAACAGAATGATTTTTAAAACCTTTAATTATATTTCTACAATGCTCAGCGATACGAATTTTTAATGGTCTGATTGTTCGTCCTATATACTGTAGGCCACAAGGGCATTCCAATAAATATATGACGTTTTTACTGTTGCATGTGATTATCTCTTTTATGTTATAGGACTTGGCATTACTATTTGATTTGAAGTTGGATCTTAATTTAGGTGTAGGTTTGGTTCTTCTACATGCAATACACGTGTTGCATCTGTAAAAACCTTTTCTATCATTTAAAAAACTATCCCCTATGCTTTTTTCAGGTTTAGTGTAGTTTTTGGTAAGATGCATCCTTAAATTAGGTGCTCCCCTAAACACTATTTTTGGTTTTTCTGGTATTAAGTGTTTAAGAGTGGTATCTTCTTTCAATAAGTTCCAATGTCTATTAATTATCCTTTTAAGTTCTTTGTTTTTGTTGTTGTAATCCAATATCACAGGTAATGATATATTTTCCTTTTGGGTTCTCTTCTTAGTTAATAGATCTTTCTGATTAATAGATAGGGCTTGATTGAAAGTAGATTGAATGGTAGTTTTATTATACCCTTTTTTTAGGAAACTTTCTTTTATTGTTTCTGCTTGCTGCTTAAAAACTGGAGTTTCTGTGCAATTCCTTCTTAATCTGAGCATTTGACTCTTTGGAATGCTGTCTAGCCATACTTTATTGTGGCAGCTTTTAGTGTCGATATAATTATTGACATGGACTTCTTTGAAGTGAGTTTTGGTATGAATTGTGTTGTTTTTAATATAGATATTTACGTCTAAATATGTGATATGTGAATCACTAATTTCTGAGGTTAGAATTATGCCTTCTTGATTAGTGTTTAAAAAGGAAATAAATTCTCTAGCTTCAATAGAGGTTCCTTTCCATATAAAGAGGAGATCATCGATATATCTTGAGTAGGACACCAGGTTTTTTTCCCAGCTATGCTTACTCCAGATGTATCTGTCTTCCCATTCCGCCATGTAGAGATTAGCATAGCTGGGCGCAAACCTGGTGCCCATAGCTGTGCCTGTTTTTTGTAAATAAAAACTATCTTTGAACCAAAAGTAGTTATTATTAAGAATTAAATCTATCCCTTCAATCAAAAACTCTATTTGATCTTGTGGCATTATTTTTTCTTTTTCTAAAATCGTTCTTACTGCAGTACATCCTTGATGGTGTTTAATGATAGTATATAAGGACTGAACGTCACAGGTAATGAGTAAGAAGTCATGGTTCCATTGAATACTCTTAAGTTTATTTAATAAGTCAATAGAGTCCTTTAGGTAAGATTTAGTTCTTACAACATATGGTTGTAATAAAATGTCTATGTATTCAGACAAGTTAGAGAACAAAGATCCTATCCCAGACACTATCGGTCTACCAGGGGGATTTGTTAAGCTTTTGTGGATCTTGGGAAGGAAATAGATAACCGGAATACGAGGATGTAATATATTGATATATGTAAATTCATTTTTACTAAGGATGCCAGATCTCTTTCCTTCCTCTAGATACACTTGTAGTCTTAGTGTCATCTCTGATGTGGGATTATTCCTGAGTTTTGTGTATGTGTTAACATCATTTAGTTGTTTATAGGCCTCATTTTCATATTGGTCACTAGATAGTATGACCAGACCTCCTCCCTTGTCAGCAGGTTTAATAACGATAGATTCGTCGTTATAAAGATCCTTTAGTATTTTTCTCTCATGTTGATTTAAATTAGGTCTTTCGGTATATTTATTTTTGGTCTCTAACTTTTTTAGGTCTTTGCAGACTTTCCGTTCGAATATATCTAAAGCACTAGATTTTAAATAAGCTGGGTAGAAAGTAGATTTCTTCTTTAGGTTACTCCTTATATAATCACTATTTACATCTGTATTTACAGTGGTTTGAGTAGTAATTTGTGTGCTTTGGGTATCTAACGTTTTGGAGATAAAGAATCTTTTTAGGGTGGCATTTCTGACGAATTTGTTAACGTCAATGTAAGATCAAATAGAGTTTTTGATTGAAGGGATAGATTTAATTCTTAATAATAACTACTTTTGGTTCAAAGATAGTTTTTATTTACAAAAAACAGGCACAGCTATGGGCACCAGGTTTGCGCCCAGCTATGCTAATCTCTACATGGCGGAATGGGAAGACAGATACATCTGGAGTAAGCATAGCTGGGAAAAAAACCTGGTGTCCTACTCAAGATATATCGATGATCTCCTCTTTATATGGAAAGGAACCTCTATTGAAGCTAGAGAATTTATTTCCTTTTTAAACACTAATCAAGAAGGCATAATTCTAACCTCAGAAATTAGTGATTCACATATCACATATTTAGACGTAAATATCTATATTAAAAACAACACAATTCATACCAAAACTCACTTCAAAGAAGTCCATGTCAATAATTATATCGACACTAAAAGCTGCCACAATAAAGTATGGCTAGACAGCATTCCAAAGAGTCAAATGCTCAGATTAAGAAGGAATTGCACAGAAACTCCAGTTTTTAAGCAGCAAGCAGAAACAATAAAAGAAAGTTTCCTAAAAAAAGGGTATAATAAAACTACCATTCAATCTACTTTCAATCAAGCCCTATCTATTAATCAGAAAGATCTATTAACTAAGAAGAGAACCCAAAAGGAAAATATATCATTACCTGTGATATTGGATTACAACAACAAAAACAAAGAACTTAAAAGGATAATTAATAGACATTGGAACTTATTGAAAGAAGATACCACTCTTAAACACTTAATACCAGAAAAACCAAAAATAGTGTTTAGGGGAGCACCTAATTTAAGGATGCATCTTACCAAAAACTACACTAAACCTGAAAAAAGCATAGGGGATAGTTTTTTAAATGATAGAAAAGGTTTTTACAGATGCAACACGTGTATTGCATGTAGAAGAACCAAACCTACACCTAAATTAAGATCCAACTTCAAATCAAATAGTAATGCCAAGTCCTATAACATAAAAGAGATAATCACATGCAACAGTAAAAACGTCATATATTTATTGGAATGCCCTTGTGGCCTACAGTATATAGGACGAACAATCAGACCATTAAAAATTCGTATCGCTGAGCATTGTAGAAATATAATTAAAGGTTTTAAAAATCATTCTGTTTCATCCCACTTTTGTATTCATGACAATGACCCTAAAAATCTTACTTTCATGGGTATTGCCACTGTCAAATCTCACTGGAGAGGAGGTGATTTTATTAAAAAAATAGGACGGACAGAGATGGAATGGGTCTATAATATGAATACCTTACACCCAGATGGCTTAAACATAGAATTCGATTTATTTAATTTTTTATAAATAAATTTTTTAATTTTAAATTTTTTTTTTTTCCCCTCCCATCTCATTTTACACCCTCCTATTTTTTCCATTCACTACATTCCCTTATTATTTTACTATTGTCAGTTTTATTGTATTTTTATGTGATCTTATATATATATTTATTATTATTATTTTTTATGTCATACATCTTACTTCATCGCTCTCTTTACAAATTGGACTACGAGCATATTTACAATGGATTATTGGAAGTCTAAGACTGTTTTTAGAAAAAGGATGTTATGGACTGCACATATCTTAATTTTTTCATCAAATAAGAAAAGACGTTGTGCTATTTCTACATACGGATGAAACACTTTTTGTGCACTGCTGGATGTCAGGATTATTTGGCTATGAACTTTGAGAACTTTCTATCTTATTTTTTATTTTTTTTATATAACCATATTTTTCTATTTTTTGTTGCCTATACATATGTTTTTATTAGACATAATACCTTTTGTATAATGCATGACACCTGAATAGTTTGGTATGAGTATATTTTTTCTGTTTGTTTCTTTGTCTATGTGTAAATTGGCTTATTTTGTTATTTGCACATATGTTGCACCTTAACAATATGTTTGTATCTATCTCTTTATTTATGTAAAGATTGGCATTTTTTGTTATCTGCACATATGCTGCACTTGAACAATATTTATGCATTGGTTTTTATTTATGTGAAGATTGTTCCCCTTGTCTTTTGCACATATGTTGTATTTTAACAAACTTTTGTCTCTGCATTTTTGCTGAGCCATCTATTACGGCTGCGGCCACTATGCGTTCCACGGTGGAACGCATGCCTGCACCTTTACTATGTGAGTGCCGCGCCATTTCCGGCGCGACGCGTGCGTCCCGCCACTATGCGTTCCATGGTGGAACGCATGCCTACATTTTTACTATGTGAGTGCCGCGCCATTTCCGGCGCGACGCGTGCGTCTCGCGGTGAATAAGGCTACACACGCGAACGCCGCGTCGCTTCCGGTTTGGACGCGTGCGTTCCACGCTGGTTACTTACACCCACGTGGTCGCCGCACTATTTCCGGTCTCTGCCCACGAGCGGTCTGTTTGTCCGAGGCACACCAGGATGACATTATCAATCATGTTCACTATGTAAGTTACATATTTAAAGGAAGTTTTTTGATGTATGTTTTTTACACTTCTGATGAAGCCATTGGCGAAACGCGTTAAGTGTTATTTTATATAGCTTTTATTTTATTCTGTTTGATACATTATTAAATATATATCTTTTAAAGCTATATTCCATTTTATTATATTTTATTTGCACCATCTTACTTCCTGGCCTGTATATCCTACAGTGGGGATTATACCACTGCAAGCCTTATAAACTAGAGCAAGTTTTCTGCTCTAGTAAATGTGAGTATATATATTTCTATTTATCCATTTATACTTGGAGTTGGAACTATTACACTATTGGAGTTTCTTGTTTTCCATTTTTATCTGCACTACTACACCATTGGAGTACCTAAGACGTTGGACTTCTTATCCTAAGACGGGGATTTTACCGTCCATGCCAATTATGGTAGAGCTCCCACAGTAGCTCTACCAAATGTGAGTGAAAAATACCTCCGTTTTATTTATCACTTTTTCCTAATATTATTTAACATACTACACTATTGTATATACTCTTTCTGTTTTCTTTTTGAGGATAAATTATCCGAATCTACTAAGAGACATCAAGTGTATGTATATATAATTTATGTAAGGCGCGGTTTCCTCCCTTTTCAACAATAAGGGGGGACCTACTGTCCTTCCCCCCGGCCCTTACCCCTGAGCGGTGGGTGGGGGCCATAAATAAAAATCCTCCCCCAGGTGACTAGGGGTCCCCAAACCTCTAGTCATCCCCTCCAAAAAAAGTTACACATACTGTTGCGGTCGTGACCTAAATATGAATATTAATCTCTTAATACGTAATAACAACATTAATATTTTTATAATTCATGGTATTATGGTCGAATATGTGGATAGAAAATACACAAAACGTTGTAATATTAAATGTATATTTAATATAACTATAATAAATAAACAGATGCTAGCAGAATGTCAATTTACTACAATAATGATAATACAAAACTACAACATATTACTTACAAAAGGTTGCTACATGTTACACAACATTTTACTTACAAGGCCCCAGCCCTTTGGCTCGGGTTAAGTCAGAGCTGGTACTACATGATCAGTCAGGTACAGACAAAAAGAGAGAGCTAGCTTCTCCTAACATCTGGTTTTTATTCAGTGTAAGTAGGCTGGCCTGTGATGTCAGTGCCAGAAGCACAGGTCTTCCTACACACTCCCCCTAGTGGTGCCCCCAAAGCATTACACTAAATATGCTTTACTGACATCTAGTGGTGCATCTAAAGCATTAAGCTCATTATGCTTTTTTTATGACAAAAAGTCATTAATTAATAAATACCATTACAAACCACCCTTTGACTTATGTCATAAAACAAACATTATAAACCCGTACATCTTGAATCTACCCTATTTTAACAGTACCTGCCCTACAACAAAACCCACCTTTTGAAGAATGATACCCATTTACCCGTAAAGTTATGACACTTTATTGCTTATTCAATTTTTTTTTTTTTCATTGAGCACATGCATCACCAGTTGGGAAACCTTGGCCTAAAATAAGCACATACCCACCCTTATAATAACCACTGAGCACATGCATTAGCAGTTGGGAAACCTTGGCCTTAAATAGGCAAATACCCACCCTTGTAATAATAGACAACTCAAACCATGTTTTATTAGATTAACCAATGATATTGTGTTCATGTGAGGATGTGTTTTGGAGCTTAATATAGTATTAGACACCACAAACTCATAACACCTATGAATCATGGCACAGACCGACTCGATTTCTGTAGCCTCTGGCTGGTCTGTGTGCCTGGAATTTTCACAAACATTAGTCCTGGAAACTGATTACTCTATTCTTCGACAGTCTCATAGAACATACGCATGGAGACAGGGATGAATGAAACAGTTCATGTGATCAAGGACTTTTGTGTGTTTGTGGTCACATTGTTTTGTTTTTTTCTTTCTTTATACCATTAACCACCTTGACGTAACAGTGTCCTGCTCCTGATGCATTTGTTCCGACTCTCACCACTCTTAGCTGCAATATTTTTTCTACTTACAGCAACAGTTGAGCATAGTGTCCAGTGCTTCTTCTTCTTCTGCTTGCAAGTTCTTGAATGAAAACACAGGCAATGACGAACACAAACATAAATAATAACTGTGCCAATCATCATAAGTACCATTTGATTGTGGTGTCTTAACCATATTTTTTCCTATGGCGTTTGGATAAATACCTACACACCTCTCTTCACATCCAGCACACTCCTGATTCACAGATAAACACAATATCACTGCTGTATCTACCAATTTAACCCAAACACTCATTATCACTGCTGTATTTAACCAATTTAATCTAAACATTAACCAAAACAATTACATTCCTATTTACCACCCTTCTATTTAAACATGTATAGATAACCCAAAATGCCTACTTTCTCTTATCCCTCTTATCATTCTTCCGTTTTTGTTTTTTTGGAACTGCAACCACTCATGCACTTTACACAGACACAAATCAAGCACCTACTGGACAATGGGGTTCCCTCGTTAGAGCCCTCCCACCCCAGTTTGGTTTACACAAAAATACCCCCTGGTCCCTATGGGTCAATTCCCCCCTTTCCCAGGCAAGCATACATACATACATACAACAATAATACATAAGGGTTTCAATTGCAATACAATCACTAGAAATAAGAGAATAGTATGCACAAAATCATAGCATAGACATGTTAAATAGACAATAAAATAAAACATTCAATAGCTCATCAAAGGTCAACATTTAAACACTGGTCTCCATCTGATATTCTATCTGTGTTCCAATGTCCACCTCTGGTTTCTGCTACATCTGAAAAGGTTAGGAAACAGATCAGGATTACTTTCCTAGTCACTTATAGCGTATACTGCAAATATTTTACTTAGAATATATATATATATATACACACACACAGACATGTAAACACATTCCTTCAGCTTTTCATTTTATAAACAATTTGTTCAACAAGGTAACTTTCTTAATTTTTCTACTCGGCTCTTAAAATAAACAAACAATCAGCTAATAGCTGCTTTCTGCATCTTCCTTGCAATTCAGGAGTACACAACACTAAAAGTCCAATACTCAGTACCCCCTAGCCTAAATTCCCCACCCGCTACTGTAACTAAGTTTACAGCCCACGTTATGGCAGTTCACCCGCTAGGCAGATATGCTCAGTACCCCCTAGCTTAAGTTCCCCACCCGCTACTGTAACTAAGTTTACAGCCCACGTTATGGCAGTTCACCTGCTAGGCAGATACACAATACACCCACGTATTACTTATTTTATATTTCCTGGTCTCTCAGGGATATACAATAGCTAATCCCCTTCCCAGGGCAATATAAAACTGACACAAACTTTTAAGCAATACAGGATTTCAAATGGACTTATGAGTAACAAATTTCTAGCCAACTTAAACATGTTTAATAACTTTCCACCCTTTGGTTAAATTATAGAGGAGTGAACCACAACACCTCTTCCGCCTCTGAAAGGATATAGGTCAATATGTCTCAAAGTTCAACACTTCTGACAGCTATGAGTGACTCCCTATTAATTTCTAGCCTTTCCACGGACATGCTTGCACCTCGCGGCTAAGGGCCTGCACAACTAACCACCCTGTGATGGCTGTGGCTTTCCGCATGGGGGTGACCGCCCCCGCAAAATTATAGAGGAGCAAACATACAGCAGCCTCTTTTCCGGCTCGATTAAAGGTTCTGGGCCAATATGTCTGCAATTTAACCAGTACACTCACGTATCACTTATTGTATATTTCCTGGTCTCTCAGGAATTTCTATTAAATAGCTTATCCCCTTCCCAGGGCAATATACAACAAAAACTAGTCACCAAGGGTCTCTATGGTCATGATAGGCTGCCCTACCACTAGTGTAATACGCCCTTTTTTAAATATATTTCCTGGTCTCTCAGAGAGTTTGCCTATCCCTTTCCCAGAGCAATATATATAAACAATTACAAATAAGTTACAAAACGCTACTTATAAGTAATACAGGGTTTCAAATAATAATAATACAGGATAGAACTGCACAACAACTATTGGGTATGCTCCCCCTTATCCGGACACGTTTAAATACCCCCTAGCTCAGGTTCCCCACCCGCTACTGTAACTAAAATCACAGCCCACGTTATGGAGGTTCACCCGCTAGCAGATACACCCTAATTCAAAGTATGGAAATATTAAAATCAGTTATAGATGGCTTCTAAAATAATATAAATCTTAATCTGAGCCCCTACACTTATTTTGTTAAAAATGCTAACTTGTTAAAATATTCAGACTAAATAGGACAAAGGAATTATTTTACCATTTTTTCAGTTCATTTGTTACCAGTTCCTGCATATGTCCAGTAATTCCTTAGTCCTGGATAATAAAGCTGAAAAACACTCCACAAATTGATTAGTTTAGGCAATTACATTTACAAAACAATGCAGTTTATTTTTTCTCATACAGGCAAGACTACCCACCCCCAACAAGGACAAATTCTCCCCCAGCTGTAGCTGAAAAGCATGGTCACACAGCTGTTAAAGGTGGTCTCTCCTTCATGAGTCAAAATCATATATATATTTATACTAATATTCTGTGTATACGCACACATAAATCTATTATTCACTGAATCTGCTTTACTAAACGTATCTTTTTCTTAACTACTAATTTACTAGACAAATCCATGAATGCCAAACAAATGTAAATTAGTACACAAACAGGGTCAAATTTAGCAATAAAACCTGGTGAACTAGTTTAGTGAAAAGTCTTTTCCTATGCAAATGGTAGCAAACAATGAAACTAGGCCTCAACTCATTCACACCATGTGGTCAATGGTGGATTAAAATCCACATGGTCAGACAAAAGGTAAAGTATATATAAGTTTTCTCCTATATACAAATGACCAAAGATTGGTAACAAGCAACACAATAATTCATCACTATGTTCTACAACAAGATACCTTAAAAACAAATATCTAATCCCTATCTGCTATCTGCATTCATTCCATTAAAACCAAATCATCATTCATTTATTCATTTGTATACAGACAGACAATTTACTGTATTATTTAAGCAAAATGCATAACATTTATATTTTCCCCAATATTCAAGCATAATCCTGTCGACTACGCCAAATGTTGCGGTCGTGACCTAAATATGAATATTAATCTCTTAATACATAATAACAACATTAATATTTTTATAATTCATGGTATTATGGTCGAATATGTGGATAGAAAATACACAAAACGTTGTAATATTAAATGTATATTTAATATAACTATAATAAATAAACAGATGCTAGCAGAATGTCAATTTACTACAATAATGATAATACAAAACTACAACATATTACTTACAAAAGGTTGCTACATGTTACACAACATTTTACTTACAAGGCCCCAGCCCTTTGGCTGGGGTTAAGTCAGAGCTGGTACTACATGATCAGTCAGGTACAGGCAAAAAGAGAGAGCTAGCTTCTCCTAACATCTGGTTTTTATTCAGTGTAAGTAGGCTGGCCTGTGATGTCACTGCCAGAAGCACAGGTCTTCCTACACACTCCCCCTAGTGGTGCCCCCAAAGCATTACACTAAATATGCTTTACTGACATCTAGTGGTGCATCTAAAGCATTAAGCTCATTATGCTTTTTTTATGACAAAAAGTCATTAATTAATAAATACCATTACACCTACCAACCCCTCTCATCCTAAAAATAATGAGGGGTGACCCTTGTCTAAATAACCAACGCAAAAAAAAAGAGCGCAAAAAAATAATCCTTCTTCACCTATGGAGGGCTGCACGCAGACTGTGCTCTGCAGGGCGGGGGAAGACTTACAAAGCCTTGCCCCGCCCTGCAGTTAGGCTCATAGCACTCTGATTGGTGGGTTTAGGCCATCCAATCAGAGTGCTGGGACAGGTAAATGAAGAGACTGACAGGTAAGTCTCTACATTACCTGTTTTTTTTTTTTTTTTAAAGTGCTTCGGTTATTCTGGATTTTTATTTGGCCTTTTTTGGGGCTGAAAAAAGAAGATTTAAGAAGAAAGAAGACATCAAATGGTAAGTCTATTTTTTTTTACAGGTATTTAGAGATTATTTTTAGGATGAGGGGGTAGGTAGGGGTCATTTTTTGGGGGGAGGGGGGTGACTAGGGGTTTGGGGACCCGTAGTCACCTGGGGGGGAATTTTTATTTATGGGCCCCACCCATCGCGCAGGGGTGGGTACCAGGCGGAGGACTTTAGGTCCCCCCCTTATTGTTATTTAGGGCCCCCACCCGCAACGCAGGGGTGGGGGCTGGGGGGAGGACAAACATTAGGTCCCCCCCTTATTGTTATTTAGGGCCCCCACCCACCACGCAGGGGTGGGGGCCTGGGGGAGGACATTAGGCCCCCAATTTTTATTTAGGGCCCATACCCGCCGTGCAGGGATGGGGGCTGGGGGGAGGACATTAGTACCCCCCAATTTTTATTTATGGCCCCCACCCACTGCTCAGGGCTGGGGGCTAGGGGGGAGGACATTAGGTCCCCCCCCCTTATTGGTATTTAGGGCCCCCCTCCCGCCACTCAGGGGTGTGTGCCGGGTGGGCAATAGGTCCCCCTTTAGTTTAAAAACCCCCACTCGCGTGTCGCGGGTGGGGGCTCAGGAGGGGGGCTGCTCACTGTTTAATAGACACATCTCCACTCGCCGTATAGAGAGTAGGGGCATAATTTAATAATACTAAGTGACCAGCTTCTATAGAGGCTGGGTCACATGCTGCACTGGCCAATCACAGCAATGCCATTAGGACTTTTCAGTTCGGGTTCGCTCAACTCTAGTTGTGATACATGTTAATGTTTTGAAACACTAATATTTATAACAGTACCACCCATGTACAGGTTTTATGGTGTCTTGGAAGGTTACAGGGTTAATTATAGGGCTTGCAAATTAAATTCTCTACATTTTCTGTCTGGGTTCTCAAGCAGGACCTTCAAATCATAATACTTATTAAAATTAATAAATTACTTAAATACTTAAAAAGTTACATAAATATACACATATATCTATCTATCTATCTATCTATCTATCTATCTATCTATCGTATAAATAAAACTGTCACATTCTGTGAAACTTAAAATTGCCGCAATCACATTGCCTGGGAGGGACGAATCTGCCAGAGGGGGACAGCCTGTGCTCTTAGGCAGTTTCCAGGATCGCGACCACCAGCAGAGGATCGGCTGGGACATAGTAAGTATAAAGGACTTAGGACTGGTCCCTTAAGGACAGCATAGAATGCCTGCCCTCCTTAAAGGGACACTCAAGGCACCCAGACCACTTCTGCCCATTGGAGTGGTCTGGGTGCCAACTCCCACTACTCTTAACCCTGCAAGTATAATTATTGCAGTCGCTAGACGTCCTCACGCTGTGTGAGGACCTCCAGCGTCGCTTATTTCCCCATAGAAAATCATTAAAATGCATTTTCAATGCTTTCCTATGGGGAGCGCTAATGCGCATGCGCGGCATTGCAGTGCATGGGCATTAGGTCTCCCCGGCCGTTGGTCGGGATCAGTCTCGCCCACCGGCTGACGCAATCAGAGGGAGAAGCGGCGTGGAGGAAGAAGCAGTGACGTGGGACATCGTCGCTGCCTCAGGTAAGTTACTGAAGGTTTTTTTTTTTAGAAACTGTAATAATTACCTTGCAGGGTTAACTCCACCTCTAGTGGCTGTCTAGGCTGTCTGGTTTCTAGCATAGGAAACCTGTGCTAGAGCATCGCTGGGCGTCCTCAAGCTGTGTGAGGACCTCCAGCATCGCTCATTTCCCCATAGGAAAGCATTGAAATGCATTTTCAATGCTTTCCTATGGGGAGTGCTAATGTGCATGCAATCAGAGGGAGGAGCAGTGTGGAGGAAGAAGCAGAGACATGGGACATCGTCGCTGCCTCAGGTAAGTTACTAAAAGGGTTTTCACCCCTTCAGCGACCGGGGATTGGTGGGTGGGAGGGAGAGGGAACCTGCAGGGAACGGATTGTTTTCCTGGCACTGGAGTTTCCCTTTAAAGGGTTAATATATGGTTAAACTACAATAAATGAAGGGCTTTTTTTTTATTAATGTACTCACTTGAACTGAATACAAAATTGTCTTTTCAGATCCTAATATAAATTAAAGGGGAGTATGGTAGCTTCCCTATTTTACAGTTGAACACTGTCTCACATAGAGTAAACAAGTCGATAAATGTGTGTCGTCTTGCTCAGAAATGCTTTAGACTTGAGAAAGGGAGGTTCTCCTGAAAGCTTGTCATTAAAAAATTCTGTTAGTCCAATAAAAAAGGTATTACAAGATACAAATGTTATCTGTTTTTTACATATAGTAAACACATAGTAAAATGCTTTTAAAATATTTTTTTAAATTTACCATTATTTATTCTTACTTTAACTTAAGACTTAAGTAATTAAATTACAATGCATAAGTTCATTATCACATGCCCCATGATATAAAATAAATATGACCTTGTGTTACCAATGTGAATACAGAAGGTTAACATAGTGACATGCTCAATTTTTCCACTATTTTTTTCACAAATTTATTAACATAAGATTTTCAGCAAAAGGATATCTGATGATAAAATTTAAACCAGAATAGAATGTAGTAAGAGAATACATAAGTACAATGTTACATCATGCTTTTTTTAAACTGTTATGATTGTTAACATTTTGTTTGGATGCCTACATAAGATTTAACATGTATTTAGGATTTTATACCACGCCGTTCCAATTTCTTGGTAAAATAAATCTGTGAAATACTGATAAAGTATTTTAATATAAAATGGAATATTGACTAGACAAGTTATGAGATGAAATTTGTAAATACACAACCATATTTACTCAATTATTTGATCATACAGCTGAATATCTGAATATCTACATCAAATAGCTTTTTTATTGAGATAAAGTAACAATAGTCTTTACCTTAAACTCATACTTCTCTTACAGGATCAAAAGTTGAGATTGTGTTTTCACCTGAACAGTATAAATCTGGCATGTTTCCTAATGCTCTCTGTGAACATTGGCCTGTGTCCAAACCAGTCATTGTCAAGTCAGACAAAGTGAACATCGCTGTCTACTGTAAAGCCTATCCTTGACTTTCGATTTCTTCTCATCTCCCTTTTAACGGTGCAAGTAAAATGTTTAATAACATAAAGGAAATCTTGTGTAAACTCTTATCATTAATTACATGTAATAAAGAATAATTATGCACCATGTATCTGCTATGACAATGGGGGGTTTATTACCATCCCAAGAAGATGATTTTAGATGACATGTTTTTGCACATGACATCAGGAATAATCAGTGCACTCTAGCTCTAGATTACATGCATCATTTTTGGTCAATTAAGGTATGCTTCTGATCAAAGAGGAGTTTAAAATGGCCTCCTTCATATAGCAAGACTAAACCAGGAGATACATGATAAAAACGTATTTACTGATATGCTTGCACAACAAAAGACTACAGAGACTTTCTATTATATGTTATGTAATATCCGCATATAATGACAATTTTCCTTTAACAGGGTATATTTGTGTGACTACCAGTAGTAATATGACTTACTGGCATAAAGATCATATGTGTGATTGTGTGGGTGTTAATTATTCCAACAGGCAGATTATATGTTAAACCAACCACATTGCAGAACTGATGGCATCAAGCAGTGCAATAATAGTCATAATGCACAATGTAACAATTGTAGTAAAGTGTGGGGACATCTAATCCTCCTGCCTCTTGGTGGTTAGTGGGAGTTGCACGCCACAGCAAACACAGCTATTTACAGCTAACTCCATCTCTATTAATTGTGAATAGAGAATCGATTCAGTCCCTCTTCTGATGGTAATGCTACCAATAACCATCCATCCTGGCATTTGCACTAATGGCAAACAAAAAGGAGTAGCACTCCTTACAAAGTGGATATTGATCTAAGTGCACTGATCAAACAAATTCCTTCTAAAAATTATATGGCCTACATGTAAGACAAACGTTTGGCAGAAATTAACTTGAAACTATATGAGGTTGACCCAGACATCCACCATTTTGGATCACAAATACAAGACACAGGACTTACAAAGACCAACTAATGACCCATGTCACCCAAACAGGTTAACAGGTCTGTGCTCACTTGTACCAAATAGACCCTTTTTACCATTATCTTTCGGAAACGGACACTTTTTAGACTCGATGAAGGGAAAATCTCTTGAAAACTTGTCATTGTGCAATTTTATCAGTTCAATACAAAACATATAACAAGATACTAATTTCATCTGTTATTTAACTTCTGCATCAATGGACTATATGTTTAATATTTCAACAGTTAAAAAAGGTGACACATTTAGACCCTTAATCATAAGGAATCCACCTTAAGGGTATGGAACTTTATTTAATCATAAATAACTGGTTAGTGGAGCTTATGTAAATGTTTTGGTTCCTCTGATCACTTTGAACAACTAGCTCTTACAATCATCTTGAGGACCTGTTATGAATTTTAAGGCTTAAAGATCTCTTCTCCTGACATTATACACATTTAAATACCCAATGATACAAACTGGGTTAATTACAGTCAACGGCATTGAAAAAGAGAATGCAATTCATTGTCATATACAAAATATTAGAAGCTCATTGATCACTAAAATAGTACAAGGAGCTTCCGTTAGAGCCACTAAGCTAAGCCCTGCAATGCAGAGATTTCCAGCAGGGAAATTGGTAGAGGTTTCCTGGCAGAATTCAGGTAAATTTTCAAACTATTTGTTAGTGGTTGACTACTTTCCTTGGGAGGGCGCCTGAGCACTCAATGCACCATAACCACTACATCAGGAAATTGTCTTCGGAGTACCCTCATGGTATTGTCAAAAATGCAATGAAATCAAAGTTTCAGAATTTGTATCCCTTATTAAAAAGCATTCTTTTTTTAAATTAGTTGAGCTCATGAACGTTTTAATTTATATATATTTTTTTTTATTTGACAATTTTTATTTTCAAATGTAAATAGGGTACAAAAAGGAAGAGGGAAGGGATTCATAGTAAATAATTTCACATTTGCTTGTTGCAGGTACATTATCATGGTTAAGTTTACATCTTTGTTAAGGTTAAGGTTGAGAACTCTACGTGTGTCACAACTGAGTGGGTTAAACAGTGGGTGTAACATATGTCTCCTAAACACCATTTTCTACCTTTTCTGTTGAGGTCTTACTCATGATGGCCTGGGTTTATGAGCTATAATGCCTTGTCATGTTTGGGACCCAGGCTCCGCATGTTACCTGCATTGTTGGTGAGTGTGCGGGGTTTGGGTCGGTTGGGGGGATGGGGGTTGTAGGCGGGAGGGGGGGGTTGGTTGGGACGTGAAGGGGTGTAGCTGGGTTCATATAGGTTGTGTACTGTTCAATTGAGGTTTTTGTAGTTGGACGTATTCGTTCCCTCTCCGTAAGGGTTTTTATGATCTTGTGTGTCATGTTAATGGGGTTTGTTTTTGTTCCATAGCTCCCACACTGCTGACCAGTGGAAGCTTTTCTGCTGTGTCTTCCTTGCTAAAGTTTCATATAGCTTGGCGTGCTCTATTGTTTCTATGCATTGTTTGAGCGTTGGGGTTGTTGTTTGCTTCCACTGTCTGCTTATAACAGTGAGGGCCGTAATTATGATATATGTCATGTATTTGATGTATGTATGTGGCTCCTGTGGGAGCATAAGTAGGAGGAATGTTTCAGGTGTTGAGGGTAGTTTCAGCCCCGTGCATCGGGTCGTTAGGTTTGCAACTTGTGTCCAGTAGTGTTGAAGCAGTGGACAGTGCCACCATATATGTATCAGAGTTCCTTTGTTTGTTTGGCATCTCCAGCATGTGTCAGATGTGTCAGGGAAGCTGTGTTTGAGTCTTGTGGGAACCAAATACCATCTGTAGAGTAGCTTGCGTGAAAGTTCTAGGTGGTTTGTACAGAGTTTTAGTCGTTTGTGGGCTTGGTAGATGTCTTGCTATTGTTCTTCCGTAAGCGGGTGTCCGGTGTCTTTTTCCCATGCTGATTTGTAGGAGGGTGGTTGTTTTTGGCATTGTGTATGTTCAGAGGTGTAAATCAAGGATATGAGTTTCTTTGCCAGCTTGGTTTTGGTGCATATCTGTATTATTTTATCCCAATGTGGGCCTGGTATCTGTGCTTCTGGTTGTGCTGGTTGGGAGTTCGTCCAAGATTGTATTTGGAGATAAGAGAAGGTTGCTGTGGATGGCAGAGTGTATTCTGTTCCTAGGTCTGAAAATTTCTTGAGTTTGTTGTTCTGTAGTAGTTGAGACACGGTTTCCACCCCATGTCTTTGCCAGAGCTTGTGGTTGAAATCGGGGATGAATAATCGTAGTGCTTCTATTGGGATTGCTGGGGCTGGTGTTGTCGTTGCTCCCATCTTTTTTCTATAGTTGTCCCATATTGAGAGGGTTAACGCAGTAGTAGGCAGTAGTTCAGTGGTTTTCGGTCTGTGGGTTTTGGGTAGCCATGCCAGAGTTGGTAGTGCAAGTCCCTTTGCATGGTTCTTCTCTATTTCGGTCCATGCTGTTGGGTTGCAGTTGTTCGATACTGTCAACAGCGGTGCTATTTGAGCAACTCGGTAGTAGCCTCTTACTTCGGGTAGGCCCATCCCGCCTTGGGCGAACGGTTTTTATAATCCCAGAGGTAGTTATTTAGAGTATTTTGCAGTTCTAGTAGGTACTTTTTTGGGAGAGCGAGTGGTAGTGTGCGGAAGAGGTATTGGATTTTTGGCAATATTACCATCTTCACTGAGGCTATCTGGACTGTCCATGAGATGTATTTCCCCTTCCAGTTTTGGAGGATACTTTTGATTTTGGTTGTCAGTTTGGTGTAGTTTGCCTTAAAGAGCTTGTGTGTTGTTGGTGTCAGGTTGACCCCTAAGAATTTGATGTGGTCCTTTCTCCAGTCGTAGTTGAAGTTTGTTTTTAGGGTTGTCAGGTCTGGGTTGGGAATGTTAATTCCTAGGGCTAGTGTTTTTGCAATGTTCAGTTTGTAGTAGGAACACTTACTGTATAGGGAGAGGATCTTGTGGAAATTAGGTAGGGATATGTGTGGTTGTTCAAGTGTTAGCAGGATGTCGTCAGCAAATAGTATCATTTTATATTCCCTGCCTCTAATTTTAATCCCATGTATGTCTGGGTTGCATCGTATTAGTTGGGTAAGCGGTTCCAACGCCAGAATGTAGAGTATCGGGGAGAGTGGACAGCCCTGTTTGGATCCATTTGAAATGTGAAATGGTTTTGATATGAATCCCCCATTTACTACTCATAATGTTGGGGAGGAGTATAGTGCGGTGACTAATGATAGGAACTGTGATGGAAAGTCGAATTTCTTCAGGACTGCCAGTAGAAAGGGACAGTGGAGCCTATCAAAGGCTTTCTCTGCATCTAGGGATAGTAGGATGCTGGGATCTCTTTTCCCCTGTATCTCATATAGTAAGTCTAATGTTTTGCGTGTGCCGTCCACTCCTTGTCTGCCTCCCACAAACCCCACCTGGTCCTCGACTATAATTGTGGGGATAATGGGTGCTAATCTGTTGGAAAAAATGTTTGCAATAATTTTCACGTCTGTGTTCAACAGAGAGATGGGTCTTAGGTTTTGGCAGCGGGTCGGGGGCTTTCCTGGTTTGGGGAGCGTGGCGACATGCGCCATGAGCATCTCTGATGGCATCATCCCCTTCTGAAAGGCATAGTGAAATGTGTTTCTTAGTTGAGGGGCTAGGATGGTTGGGAACTGTTTATAATATGAATTGGTCAGACCGTCTGGGCCTGGTGATTTCCCGTTCGGGAGGGATTGGATAGTGTCTAATATTTCTTGCGTAGTGACAGGGCTTTGTATGGTATCTCTTTGTGGCGGCGTTAGTTTGGGTAGTGTTGTAGTTTGAAGGAAGTCATCTATGTCTTGTGTTGAGGGTTGGTGTAGAGTTGGGTCTGTTTTTAGGTTGTAGAGGGAGTGATAGTAGTCAGCCATACTGTCATTGATGTCCTGTGGGTTTTGCAGTTTTTCCCCTGTGTTTGTGATTAGATGTGGGATTTTGGAATTTGCTTGTTTTTGCCTGAGTAGGTTGGCCAGATGCTTCCCTGTTTTGTTGCCTTGTGTGTATGTTTTCAGTTTTAATTTGGTAAGGATATGGGCCGTTTTCCCTAGTGTCAGTGCATTGATTTGTGAGGTGATTTGTTTTATAGCTTCCGCGCTGGTGTAGGATGGATTCAGGAGATGTTGGGTCGTGGAGTCCCTTAAGTTTCTGAGGAGGTCCATATGTTCTTTGTTGCGTTGGCGTTTGAGATATGCTGCTCGGCTTATCAGTTGTCCCCTCAGGACTGTTTTATGGGCCTGCCAAATGGAGAAGGCTGAGGCTTCGGAGTTGTCGTTAAGGTGGAAGTAGTCTAGTAGGGTTGCAGTCAGCTGTGCAGTGAATTGCTTGTCCTGTAGAAGCGAGTCATTGAGGCGCCACGGGGGCTTATCTCGGTGTTGGTAGGTGGTATGTAAGGTCAGAGTCAGTGGGGCATGATCGGACCATACTATGTTTCCTATAGCGCAGTCCTCTATCTGTGGGAGAAGTTGGCCGGATACAAGGATGTGGTCAATTCTGGAGTAGGTTTTATGTACTTGTGAGAAGAATGTATATTCTCTTGTTGATGGGTGTCTCGTTCTCCAGGCATCATATAGCCCATGTTCATGGAGGAGTTTTGTGAATGCTTTGTTATTGGGGTTGAGCTTATGGTGTCTAGTCGATGTTCTGGGGGCCGTTGAGTCTATGCGGGAGTCCATAGTGTTGTTGAAGGCGCCGCAAATGATCTTGGGGGGGGTCGAGTCCCCCGGTAGTTTGTTAAGGACCTTGTGTAGGAAATTGCGTTGCTGTTCGTTTGGGCTATATAGACATACTAAGATAAGTGGGATATTGTTGACTATGCAGTGTAGGATCACATATCTTCCCTGGTTGTCTTTGTGTTAATTTATATATTTTAACCCACAACTGCATTCCAAAAGATATACTAAAAATCATTATTATAAGTGACACAGTTTTGGTTGAAGGTGATTTTTTTTTCTTGTCATGTATCAAATATTGACCTGTGAAACCAACGTGCAGTTTCACAGTGGTTACAGTATATCTGTTAGTAAATTTCTGCAATTTAATGGTCTTCAAAAGATTTTTCAAATTAAGGACATGATTAAATGTAATTCTTGGTATACTTGGGAAAACTATCCTTACCCTGGATCTGGTAATAGAATAATACAGCATTTATTAAGAATCTGTATAATCTGATCAAAATAACAAACTTGATAACAACAGTTGGACACTTTCCCTAAAAACTGCAGTGTTATTGTTAAAGACTGTTATTTACCAAAGCATTTTTGTTGTCTTCCACGTTTCACCAGGAAATATAAGTAACTCACACTTATTCCTCTCTGGAACATGCATGCTGTTCTAGTCTGCTCCCACATGACGTCCTAAATCTACAATTAGATTATACCTTTCTGTGCCTTTAACTACAATATCAAAGGAGGTCATTTATTCTAAAGTAAATAGAGTGATAAAGTAAAGTAATTTAATTTAATGCATTTTCTACTCTAGTGATTACAACTACAACTACAACATTTTAATCTGAGAGTTGTTAACATTATGAGTAAAGTTTAATTCCGTCTTTAACTATAGCTGTGAGAGCTTGGAAAAATATTCAGATCATCAATATACCATCCCAATTCATTAAAATATTATAGAAGAAATAATAAAAGAAGGTTAGCATATCATTCCATGAGTTGCTGGCTCAAATATGAATCTCTTCCCAATCACACATGAAAGATTCGTGAAGGAGTGTGCAAAGCTGGCCCCATTGTATTTCCCTTGATCTACAAGCAAACTTATAGTCAAAAACAGCAAGCAAATATGTGACAAAATAAAATATGTAAACTTTATTTAAGTATCATCTTGTCCCCTCAGAAAACATGGTGTGTTAAAAATTTAAAACAAAAAGCCTCTACTCTCAAGTAAGTGAGACTTGCCTGGCAGAGCGAGCTGATTAGTTGGCTTATACACCAACCAATCAGAGCTCTCTAATTATAATTCATAGCAATGGAAAGCCTTTATGAAGGATTTTACCATCTTGAAGTTCATTTTGAACATGCACAATTTGGATTTATTTTTATTGCATTTAAGGTGTGTGTGTGTTTCAGATGTTTTTTTTTATTGATCTGTCTACTACCCCATTTTTTTATTTCAAGTTCCACACTACACGATACCACTCAAACCTAATACAAAATCTGTATTTCCACACCTAACTAATCCTGCCCGTAGCCTAATACCATGCCACTGGAAACAAAACACTGCCCCATCAATTAAAGAATGGATAAACAGAGTTGAGGACATAAGAGGAATCGATGAGCTCATACTAAAAGCAGTGGGAAAAGCATAAAAATACCACGAGACATGGCACCATTGGACACCATGGCTCTCCACGGATGCGATCAAAGACTCATAGGGGGGAGGTGGCAAGTAGGCAGGAGATGGTAGGGAAATTAAGACTCCACTAAAGACTCATACTTTCAGAGACTGAACCAGCCCAGCGATGAAGTGTGGTGTATTGTTTTGGTTTTTTTCTCCTCCCCTTTGCTCCCTCCCCTCTGCTAACTCCCTGCAAACCTTGCAATAAGCAAGTGAATGATAACTTGTGAGTGTGCATTTTGATGGATGCAGTTGGTCTATATTTTTTTTTTTTTTAAACTGATGCTTTATTAAACCTGTGAATTCTATACTTTATTTAGGGTTTGGATGCAAAAGCAACTATTTTAATCCAGACACATGCGATTGCTCCAAATCCAGTCAGTCCAACACAATTCCAAACAGATTTGACTGTAGTAAATATTAGAATTCCTATTCATGTCGGACTTCAGCCATTTAAACCAGATTTTCTTCATCTGGACAAAATCTGATGTTTAGTGAATAACACTGTCATATTCTGTTCATGCAGCATTGCTTAAACCTTGTTAAACCTTGTTTAACTTATCTTTTGACCAAACTAACTCTAATAAAATGTTACCTCAAATGTCACAGTTTATATCAAGAGTCATAATGTAAAACTTTTTAATTTCCTATTCAAATTGTTGTGTTTTCCAGTTATTGCAAAAATATTACATAATCACTACCAGGAAACATGACAAGGCTCTGATTAAACTGTCCACTTCACCCCATACAATTTCTAAGTAATTAATCTCTATGCAAACTTTTCACAATTCTTCAGTCTATCGAACCATTTTGTTATGATACCATTTACACATTGTATCCTGGGTTACTGAATTTGTATAATTTGCTATATTAAACTTTCCCCGGGTGAAAATATGCAGTCTTCTACAAACAATTCAGACATAGGACTGCTGCCGGTGCAGCCTTTAAGCTACATGAGGGCTTTGAGTGGCCCACCCACTTGTATACATATATATGTTTCTGTGTCTGTGTGTGTATGTCAGAATGTGTGTTTATCTGTGTTTGTGTGGCAGTGTATGTGTGTCAGTATGTGTGTGTTTGTGTATCTGTGTGTCATTATGTGTGTGTATCTCTGTTTGCATGGCAGTGAATGTGTATATGTTGTTACAGAGGGATGTATTTACCTCTGTAATAACAGTTGTATAGCATTCACTTGATACCAGACAGGAGAATTCTTAGTTTAAGAACCCTTATATTTTGTCAGTTAAAATAAGGGTACAAAAGCAGAATAGTTCTGATAATACCTAACTGACTAGCCACAGCAGTTTCATGAAGGACAGCGTTGGGTTGTATGCACTATAGTCTTCTTAAATTTTTATGTGTGTATGTGCATACATGTGAGCATTCATACACCAACACTGGACACACCCCAGCATTCTAAACACCAACACTACATACAAATACTCCACTGCAATAAAACAGTAACACCACACACAAGCATACGTCTGCAATGAAATTACATAACACACACAAAAACAACCCTACATTTAAACACTACATGCAAATGAACTCCTGCATTTGAACACCAAAACTGAATACAAAGGCCAACTGCATTCAAACACCAACACTACACACAAATACACACCTATATTCACACACACCTACTCCATACAAAAATATACTTACATTTAAACACACAGTCAATACTCACAAATACAACCCTGCAAGGATTGGCAAATGGCAAGGCAATCTACCTATTGTTTGGCATTGTGCTGCAGGGGGCCCTAAACATTCCTTGCACCAGGGCTCTCTCTGTAATAGTTCAGTCACTTAACCCCTTAGTGACCCCGGACGTAACACAAAAAACGGTCGTTAACAATCTCGGACATACCTGGTACCTCCGCGGCTATTTTGAGTGCTGGAAGCGATCGTGATTGCTTCCAGCCGCTCTTAGGGTATTACACGATGCCTCAATTTTGAGGCATCGTGGAATACCCCCCTACACTGCCGGGGACCCGAGTGATTGCCACCCCCCGGAGCAATGACTTCCGGGTTTGCCGCACGTGGTGCCCGGCAGTGTAGGGAGAGCATCTGAAGCCATCCGTTGGCTTCAGATGCTCTTACTGTTACTGAGTGCCTCGAGGGGTCAAGGCACTCAGTAACAGTATTAAAAATAACTATATTTGGGGAAAAAAAAATTTTTTTTAAATGTAACCCTTACCCACCCTCCCCCTTCCCTATATATATACTGATCGCCGCGTTCCCCCGCCAGTGAAGAGTCTTCTTCTTTGGGGGGACTCTCTGGACTGAGCCCAGAGAGTTCCCCCTCTCCAATTTAGGACCCCCAGGGTTCATGTGACCGCTCTAAAAGAGTGATCACATGGCCCCCATAGGTGTCCATTGTGCTGCCAGCAGGGGGACTGCCTGAATTGACAGGCAGTACCCTGCTAGTGGAAAAGTAAAAATAAAGTTAGTAAAAGTTAAAATAAAAGTTAAAAAAGTATATATATATATATATATATATATGTATATATATATATAAATATATATTATATCTATATATAATACATGTATGTATATATATATAACGTCATAATGTTATATATAAGACATATATATATATATATATATATACACACGTATATATAACGTTATATTAATGTAAAAATACACAGTAAAATTACACACGTGTATATATATAATATATATAATTTTATATATTATGTATATATATTATGACAAATGGGGGCGGAGCCTAACTGCCGAGCCAGACGGACGCACTTTGGTCGAGCTCCTGTGAAAAACCGCCTAAAACGACGATTAAACAAGATTTTAATAAAAAAATCGATAACTGCAACACTCGCAGCGCCTATATGAACTCTCACGCAAATCATTATACCGGAGTTTGACCAGCGTCTGGCGGTTCTTGATCCTGGGAGGATGGAGGCCTACTATACAAGGGGGGGAGAGAGGTGGACGATCCCTCTACCCACGGGCCCCTGTCCCTCCGTGGGGTCCATCAGAGCACAGCCAAATCGCACCCCCCTCCTCCCACTGCCGGTGAGGGAAATTCTGGCACCCACTAGCCGTACTGCGGGGTCTGGAGGCAGAAGAGACGGATAGCGCTTGTAAAATGGCGGAAAAGAGCACGCTCGACAAAGGACGACGGCTGCCCGAACTCCAGCTCAGACTAGATAAGCTTTTTGAAAACGTCTGATGCAGGCTGGAGAACAGAACGCACCCACCTGCCTCACAACCACCAAGCAACCATCTACCCAAGAAGCTGCCTCAACAAGGGAAAAATAACCCAAAAGTCCTGTATGCACAGCAGGTCTCAAAATGGCGGCGGATCAATCAGTGCACCCCACACCAGCACAAAAAGCCAAACATCCACGAAAAACACCGCCAGGGGCATAAAGCACAACTTCCGATCATGACCAGACAAGCTTACCTGGCAGCCCCGGGTCCCAGAGTACCACAATGCATCGCTCCACACCAACAACAGACACAGCATGGAAGCCAGCCTCTCCTACCAACGTATGGGCATGGAGATCCGCAAGGCCCTGCCACGTTCCAAAAGTGTGAGGTACCCCCGACAGGCATCGGCTGAGTGAGGCACCTGAACCTGAGCACATACCCCAGAAATGGACACAATGCAGGGACTCACAAGCAGCAGACGCGTGGTAGAGGTCTCACCACACCTACCACAGAACTGTATTATGCTTAAGTTTCTGATCTCTTATTCTGTGGTATAAGAAACCTATATGCACTATAGCCTTCCACTCTATAGCCTGGAATTGCATGTACCTACTCATGGGCATACTGCCCTCACTCTAAGTCTAAATAACCAGTGCCTCTCTTAAATTGAAAAGCTGAATTAAAGGTATAGCTTGTTAACTTATAACATGTTAGCAATTGCAAGCATGCTATAATGCATAGTACCGCTGGCTATTACCAGAAATTCATTATTCTCTGTTCTCCATACCAGTTCAGACATAAATGCCTCACACTAGGAGATGCACCTAATAGGAACATATCATAGAAAAACTGTTTAATCTCTTAAGTTTTTTCTTACGCATTTTCTTTTCTCAACTTATAACTAATGACACTCACAACTAGTAGTCATGTTATACTATAAAAAATGTGCACTATACTTCAATGCCATGCCTTAGTTGATTGATGTTAACAGTCAAATCGCGAACATATGCTGTTGAGGCATGACAAAAGTATCTGTTACCACTTTTTCTCTATGCACTCAAAAATAAAGAATTGAAAATATATTATGAGTAGTGATGTCCCGAACGGTTCGGCGAACGGTTCGGCGAACGGTTCGGCGAACGGTTCGCCACGGACGGCGAACATATGCGCTGTTCGGTCCGCCCCCTATGTCATCATTGAGTAAACTTTGACCCTGTACCTCACAGTCAGCAGACACATTCCAGCCAATCAGCAGCAGACCCTCCCTCCCAGACCCTCCCACCTCCTGGACAGCTCACTAAGAATGCAGCTTCACAATCAATGTAAAATGGATGCTGTCCAGGAGGTGGGAGGGTCTGGGAGGGAGGGTCTGCTGCTGATTGGCTGGAATGTGTCTGCTGACTGTGAGGTACAGGGTCAAAGTTTACTCAATGATGACGAATAGGGGGCGGACCAAACAGCGCATATGTTCGTCGTCCGCGGCAAACCGTTCGGCGAACCGTTCGGGACATCACTAATTATGATAAATAAATAATAATTAAAAATAAACTGTAAAAATAATTTTTACAAAATTATGTATATTAGTATGTCATTTTATTCTCACTGTATTTTGATATAAATATATATATATATATATATATATATATAAATCAAAGTACACTTAGAATTAAATTATATATATATCTATGTATAATTTCCCCTTAATGACCGAGGACAAACTAGGTACGTCCACGATAGGAGCCCTGGAACGACAATCATGGTCGGGAAGGACTGCCAGAGACCCCAGCAATCCCCCTACAGCAGCTCCTGCCATCCCGGCCCTCCATGGCCATGTGATCATCATGATCACATCACCGCAATAGAACTCTAGGAGCTGCCAGCAGGGGGACTGTCTGAGCTGTCAGGCAGTCCCCCAGGCTGCTAAAAAAATAAATAAAAAAAAAATATTATACATATACAGGTGGTCCCCATTTAGCGACCTACCTGTTTTACCACGGCTCGCACTTCCGACCAGGCGTTATTGCAAGCCATCAAGGGGATTCCTTGCTCTGGTGCGTATGTATATGTTGGGGAAAACTTCCCTGAACATAGACGAATGCACCAGAGCAGGGAATCCCTCAGATCTATGTTAGGGAAATTTCCCACAACATAGACGAACGCACAAGAGCAGGGAACCCCTCAAATCTATGTTCAGGGAAATTTCCCCAAACATAGATTAGAGGGATTCCCTGCTCTAGTGCGTACGTCTATGTTCGGGGAAGTTTACCCGAACATAGACAAATGCACCAGAGCAGGGAATCTCTTAACTCCTCGCTTAGTAACTAAATTTGTTCTACGACCAGCTCATAGGAAGGGAATCCGGTCGATAAGTGAGAAGTGTCTATATTATATATGTGTAATATATTATAAAATAATTAAATCATTTTATAATATATTATACATATATAATGCATCTATATGACCTCTGCAAAGTATGTGGAGTTTCTGACTGACCACTTTCTTCACTGGTATAGAAGGAAGAACTATGCTTTCCATAATAAAATCATCTTCATACATGACAATGCACCATCTCATGCTGCAAAGAATACCTCTGCATCAATAGCTGCTATGGGGATAAAAGGAGATAAAAGGGGATAAAAGGAGAGAAAGTCATGGTGTGGCCTCCATCCTCCCCAGACCTCAATCCTACTGAGAACCTTTGGAGCATCCTCAAGCAAAAGATCTATGAGGGTGGGGTTGACATCCAAACAGCAGCTCTGGGAGGTTTTTCTGACATCTTGCAAACAAATTCAAGCAGAAACTGTCCAAAAACTCACAAGTTCAATGGATGCAAGACTTGTGAAGCGCTATCAAATAAGGGGTCCTATGTTAAAATGTAACGTGACCTGTTAAAATGTTTAAAAAGTTAAAAAAGTTGTTATAAGTTTGATTGAAATAAATATGCTGCAAACACAACAAATGACAATTTTCAGTTCTTTACAACCTACAAAGTGTTTTGAAACTTACTGTGCATAATAATTTGGAACAGTGCATTTTAAGTTTTTTATGTTTAAAAAAAAATACTGTTATCATTAGAAGGTTTGTTCAATAAAATTTGAATTGTCCTCTCAATAGTTGATAACATGAGAATTATGCTGACTGTTATTTACATCAATTATTTAGGTAAATGAGAAAAATATCATTTGCATAATAATTTG